>JANIIA010000191.1:5737185-5751601 GCA_027478495.1 Erythroxylum alaternifolium | reverse complement strand
TCTAATTTATCGACAGACAATTTACCATTGGTAAGTTTACCGACTGTATTAGAAACATTCCGATGCTAAATTTACATACGGGTAAGCCACCGGTCTTGGTAAATTTAGCGACGGAAAACATTGGACGGTTGGTAAATTTTTCGTTGATGTTACCGACGGTTTACCTTTTCGGTCGGTAATTTTACCGACTGTAACAAGCGTTTTGTCGGTGAATTTAGTTACGGCCTAATCTCTGACGTTTTTGACCGTCGGTTTATTCCGTTGGTAATGTGGTATACCAACAGAATATTTCTCGATTCCGTCGGTAATTTCCGTCTCTAATTCACTATTTTCTTATAGTGAATCACCTCCCTCTTTCTTCTATAATTTTCTTTTATTTTCTTTCATTTTCAAGCCAACTTTCTTTATTTTTAACCCCAAATTACCTATTAAACACTAAATTATCAGCCTGGAGTCTCTAATCTCACCATCTCAACAAAAAAATTGGAAAAAGAAGAAGAAAAGGTATATAGGTGTTCTTAATGAATAGTACCCGAATACTTATAAGGTAAGTTGATCGAATTTTGATTATTTTTAATGTATGATTTTGATGTAGTTGCATGCATTGATGGATAAAATGCATCAAATTAAATTTGTTCAATATTACTAAGATAAAGAAGATGAATTGAAGGAGAGAGGAAAAGAGAAAGAGAAAGAGAAGGAATAAGGAATTGATGGTGAAACTGAAGTTGAAGGAAGCTTAATTTGAAGAATTGGACATCAATTTGATATGTGTTCATATAATTCTATTTTCCCTAAAAATTGTGTATTATGTAATTTAGGATTTTTGAGATAAAATTGAGGATTTATGAAATTGTTGCTAAAAATATTTAATTGGATGCTAAATAAAGTAGTTTATGTGATTAATTGGGATTTTAGACTTATAATTTGTATTTCCCCAATTGACATACGTTATCTTTGAATTGAGAAACTTGATATACATGTTATTTTTGACTAATTGGTAAGATTAATATGTCTGGAATGTTGTATAGATTAAATTAAAACCAATAACGGAAGAAAAAATGAAATTAAAGAATGACATTTACTTTAGCTGAATATGGAATAGCTTGAATTGGTTATTATGAGCTTTTATTATGAAATTTCAATGAAATTTAATTAGATTTGCCCCTAGTAAAATAGATAAGAATTGGAGGAATGTGATAAGATTGGCATGCCAATTAGAGAGTTAGCAGTACTGCGTCAAGATATATGTTACCAGACTGTATGACTCTGAGAGCTCGGTTCCAGTGTAAGATATTTGATTTGTGTTATGAATTGCATGGCTCCGAGAGCTCAGTCTCAATATGTAAATAAAAAAAGACTATATGGTTTTAAGAATCCAATTCCATATTTTAAAATCCCACTTAACTGGCTCAACAATACAATTATGTTGGATTTTACTTTGAAGTAATTACAAAAAATATTTATATGCATGACTAATGATTAAGTAACTTCAAATGAAAATAGTAATTGATTTTTAAATTAAAATGTACAATTTATTAATCATTATGTAATTAGATATGAATTATTAAAATAAATACATGCTTATATTTCGTAACTTGATTTTAAATGCCTATTTATGCTTAGAAATAAATGAAGATATTTATATTTGAAAAATATTAAATAGCATGCATGTTATAGTTGAATGAATTGAATTGAATGAAAAATGGGATTGCTTGAACACCACTAAACCTATAGTTTAGTGTGTGGATTTTCCGCGTGTATAAATGAAGCTAGCATATATGTTAGATATGTTTTTATCATGCTTCATTTGAAATAGTTCGTATTGATGAGTTTGTATGCTTATTTTGTTCTTTTTTACTTGATTGGCTATGCTAAATTTCATAAGTTATTTCATACGTAGAGACTCTACTAATTCATTAATTTATTTCTAATGGATATAAAAGGATGTGTATGGTCTTACTATTTAAGGAAACTAATCTCTTATCTTTAGTTTCTTAACCTTTAATTTGAATACCTTTTTGTTTTATATAATTTTAGTAGGAATAAATGAACTATTTAACATTATTTCCCAAAGGTCTACACTTTTGGACATTAAGAAGAATCTCATTCTAATTTTCCAATAAATGTAATTATTATCATCAAGGAAAGGTGATCTACTAATGCTTTGTCCATCTTAATTGAACGATGATGATTATGATGTTTCTAAATATGTCATTATAATCTTTATTATAGACTTTTTTTAGAAATGCTAGCCTAATATACCCATTATGATACCACTTATTAGTCCCTAATGGCACTCAAAAGTGGAGATGAATTAAGTGTTTACAAAATTTAACAAATTTTCTAACCAATGTACTCAATTAATAATAATCAATATAAATAAGTATGAGAAATTTGGTTAATATAAATTAATCAAACAATTAAACAATCATTTAAAGAGGATGTGGAGGAGAGAATCCAAACTGGTTTATAATAGTTTAGCAAACAATCCTTGCTTACGTCCATTCTCAAGACTTTTATTGGAATTCCATTATAATTGTTCTTTTAAGGTGAAGAGTAAACTTTGTACAATCATTTTTTATAAAGAGGAACCCTTTAACAATATGTGTTCAAGGTGAGGAGGAACCTTAATCACACTTGAAACACTCCCAAGTATAATCCAACACCCCAACAAAATATTAAATTAAAAAATATCTCACTTATTCACTTGACAACTCAAAGTGGCTCTTACACACAAATATAAGACAAAGATGCTCAAGTAATTGAAAAAATCTTTAACATGTGTGTGTACGACACCTAAAATGTTCTTTATGCTAAAACTAAAGAGAAAAAAATATTTTTAGTGTTTTGAGACCCAAATAGTCGTTAAAGTCAAGAACTAGCCATTACAGTGACTATATATGACACATTAATCGATTAGTCTAACATATTGGTTGACCAATATGTATTTACAACCAACATGTATTTACAATACTTGATTCACTGGTCGGTGAAACTAGTCAACCAGTACACATATTGATCTACCAATATGGCACAATGGTCAGTCGATATATTAATTAGTGTTACAACAAACTTATGGTATATAAAATCTATCAACTTTAACCCATATTGGTTGACCACTAACCCATACAGGTCGACCAATCACTAAAAAAAATGATTTTCGCACTTCAAATATTCAAAACCAAATTGTTTAATCCAAATGTAATTAAAATGCTTCTTAAAATGTTCCCCACTAATTATTTGAAAGATTAAGATGCTTTTACTTTAAAATCAAAAGCATCAATGTCTTTTGATAAATATAAAGACTTATACAACGAAGTAAGAAAAAATGATTATGTATGGTGAGCCTTTTGGATCGTCAAATTAACAAAGTGATATTACAAATAATAATACAAATATAAAATGACCTTGATGAATCTTGACGTTCTTTTGTTCTTACCTTGATCTTTATTTTGTCAATTGCAAACGTCAGTTTCTTTTTTTAACTTCATAACCTATCTTTTCGAGTTTATAACTTTATTTTCATATAATATTGCTTTTCATCAAATTAATAAATACATTACTAGTAATTATATTTTGTTATCATCAAAACACCAATTAGAACCTTCTTTGATTTATTAATATAAAATTCAAAATTTAAATGAGTTATAATTTTATAATTTAATTTTTATTATATTTTAATAGAATAATATTTTTTAACTGAATTAGTTTTTATTAAATCTCAAATCAAGTTCATGTCAAATTACTATATCTAATTATGATTTTAGATTGTGAAGCACGAAATCTTTCTTTCAACAGACGAGGCAAATCTATAAAGACTTAATGGAGAAAATAAACACTTGGAATGTTTACATTATATCAAAATTCTATGAGTTAAGAACCAAAACTGATGATATAACATTGGCCGCCAAGCTCTCATCTCAATTCATCACCATAAGAAATTCCTAGATAATATCACAATATATTCCAAATTTATCTTTTGCATATAATCATTACCGATTTATTTATATCTTTGCATTGCAACTATAACACAAAATGATATACCAGATATCTAGCACATTGGGAACTAAGAACACACTGTCCTTTAAATACTCATTGACGACTTTTGTCATAACTACCTTTTTAGAGAGTAAATCTCTTATTTCGTATATATATTTGTACAAAGGTGATATTACACATATATAGCAGTCTATATGATCTATATTTGGAAAATACAAATCTTGCTATAATGTTAGCTCTAATTGATCGATTCCTTCCTTTAATCTTGCAAGTGACAACTATAACATCTCATTTCCATACTAAGGGTTAGGACATAGGATCCTAAACCAAGATACATGAAAAATAGCATAGAGAATATGTGAGGTGCATTGCATTTACATGCATATCATTAGTGCAAGCATACCCACGTGTGGTTATTGATATTTGCACGCATTACAATGACTGTTCATGCTCTCATTTGACATTTTTCAGGTATAAATGATTTTTAATGTGATTATGATATAAATAGTGAATAATTTGTTTTGAAAATTGATTTGGTGAAGTGTATTATTGACTTAGAATTTCGGGGAAATTTTGGATATTTATAAGTATTTTTGGACCAGGAAAAATGTCAAGTGGCACGACAATTGACAAATGGCAATAGAAATAAATGTCAATTGACAGTAGAAATTATTAATAAGTAACTATAGGATTTAATGACAACTGTTATAGAAAATCGGGAGACAATTGAATTAGAAATTGGGAGACAAATGGACTAGCTATTTAAATGACCAAGTGGAGACCACAAGGTGGTGACATGTGGCAAGTGACATGTGTCACTTGCCTTGCCACACACCTCTCTTCGTTATGTTCAATTGAAAAACAACTATTCTAGTCTTTCATTTTTGTTTTTGTCACTTGCCTTGCCACACACCTCTCTTCGTTATGTTCAATTGAAAAACAACTATTTTAGTCTTTCATTTTTGTTTGTCACTTGCCTTGCCACACACCTCTCTTCGTTATGTTCAAATGAAAGACAATTATTCTAGTCTTTCATTTTTACTTCTTTGGTTAAATGCTCTCTCTTCATTTGTTCTTCATCTTCTTCATTTCTTCTCCTCCATTTACGACATCCTCAACTCTCACCATGTTGAACCTTGTTCTCATCCTTCACTTGCTACTTCCATTTTTATTGTCTTCTTCACTTGTCACTAAAAACATAACCCTTCCACCTTGAATGATGATGATCGTATAATGCTTGGAAGCTAGGGTTAAGTGTGATTTGAAGATCTTGAAGTTAAACAAGTAAGTGTAAAGCATTATTCTTTATGGTTTGTTGAATAACAACTTTTATGATGATAGTTGGAGGTTAAATGATCATAAAATGGTGATGTATATATGTTAAACTGTGAATAAAGAAATGACCATATAAATGTCTTATTTTTGCATGTATGGTGATCAATATTTCATAAGTTGTTGTAGAGATGTTTTAGAGATGGAATGAGCCCTAAAATAGTGTAGAAAGAAATGTAGAAATTTTGATTAGTAAATGGATGTTTTGATGTTCTATATTCAATGTACAATAATATGGATTCCTTTGGTTGTTATAGAGATGAACTAAAATAAGTTAAAGCTTAATACAAGGATTAGTGTGGTGTCTTGAAATGAGATAAATTAGCATGACAATTTAGAAGTAAAATGAAGGTGATAATGGAGTTGAACATGTGTAGAAAATTACGATGAATGTATTTATATATGGATGTTCTATTCTTGGTATTTATGATCAAACATAGGTTATGATTTGTTTGTGATTGATATTGAGCTAAAATGGAGGTAAGAATGAAGAGGAAAAAATAAGGAAATAAGCTAGAAATGATAGACTAAGCATAAGATACGTTGGATGTAATTTTTAGGAGTAGAAAAGCTAGAAAATTGGAAGAAAATTGCTGGGAATTTTCAGACCTGAGCAACCCACGATCGTGGGAATGCCAAAAAGGGGCTGAAACTTTTTGTTTTCATAACCCACGATCGTAGGAAGTCATCCACGATCATAGGACTAGTTGTTACGTGAAAAATGCATCTTTTATGTGTGGTTTGAAACACAAATGGTTAGGTACTCTCCTATGATGCATTTAGGCTTAAATGAGGCTTGAAATGAACCTAGTTGATGATAGATTAAGTGGTTAAATGTGTGATATATTTAAGGTGATAATGGAGGTTATAACTCAAGAATGGATTGTTGATATCAAAGTACCAAAATCTGGAAAATTATGAGTATAATGGGAATGAAGGTGTTCATATGAATGCTAATGTGATTCAAAGAAAATGAGAAATGTGTATTAAGTAAAGATGAATGATAAATTGGATATTATGTGATCTTATAATGCTAGAAAAGAAATAATGAATGATTAAATTGTGATATTAGAATAACTAAGTTCTTTGAGCTATAAACTTGAGTGCAACCTTGATATACA
Organism: Erythroxylum alaternifolium; assembly: GCA_027478495.1. NCBI lineage: Eukaryota > Viridiplantae > Streptophyta > Magnoliopsida > Malpighiales > Erythroxylaceae > Erythroxylum > Erythroxylum alaternifolium. The sequence continues at coordinate 5,745,146 of JANIIA010000191.1, read as the reverse complement.
CAAATGATGATGTTTAAATGATTAAGTGATGTGATTAAGGAAACATATCCAGAATAGTCAAATTGAGTATGCGTTATACATTACACATATACATCTGTGTACAATTGAATGTTTATGTGAATGTGCAATTAGTAATGTGTGTACAATGTGTGTATTGCATGAAGTTGATATACAGGATTGAACGTTAGCATCCAGACGTTTCCAGATCATAGAGTAAATGTTAATCTGGAGCGTACTGTGAGTTGACCTAGATGGTCTCACATAAATTGTTTATTCTGCTAAATTTTTGTACTGAATTATTACTGATGTGATGTGTTATTTTTCGGACATTAACAGTCTGAGGAGTTTGATAAAATGTGAATGTATTGGAAGTGCTTCATTGAATGTGAATGAGTAAGAAATAAGTGATACTTAACATATTTGTTGAATGACAGACTTAGGTATGATGATACGTGAAAGTGAATATAAGTGATTGATTGATATATGAGATTTGATGCATTCCACTACATAAATGTATGAACAGATAAAGGCAGTTATAACTGGATTAGCCATCGAAAAAGAGCTTAAAGCTTAGAATGTGATTAAGAGCAAAAGACTCATTATGTATAATGAGCCCGATATCCCCAATGGATATGGGATAGTTATCAATAAGCCCGGTATCCATAATAGATATAGGACAGTTAAAGGCACTTGGTCACAACAAAGTAACCATTAAAAGTGAGCCTCATGCGCATTGCATATATATTTGATATGTGTGTTTTAAATGATCATAGTGAATTGTTTCAATTGATGTGAATGAGAATATGAATTAAGTGAATATAAAATGTATGTGATTCAATATGATGGTCAGTGAAGTGATGTGTATTATGTGATTATGTGAATTGTCTGTGAACAATTTGTGTTATGTGATATGAGTGAACCATCGAGGATAGTCTGCTCACTGAGTTCACAAAACTCACCAAAATTGCAACGTTATCTTTCAGGTTCAGGGGATACTTAGTTAGATCAATTGGAGTATAATCACTGCATTCAGATAAGAGTTTGAGGTCAGGATCAGTTGGCATCTGCATATGTTTTCCGTTATTTTAGTATTAAACATTGTATTCTGCAAGCATTATTTATTGTATAATTGAATTCAGTTTGTATTAACAGTTGCAACTAAACACATTTTGTAATTGTAACGGGCCCAGATGATTACTGGAATTTATGATGATGTGTTTATTGTTTGTGACTAAAATCGTTATAAATGAAATGGGCCGAAAATGGTTATTAGTTTTCTAAAAAATGTGTGTGTTACACGAATAATTTGGAATGAGTGTGATTGACTGACTGTCCTAACGTGCCACCCTCATAGAGTATGTTCTCGAATATCGTCGGTCTGTTCGAGAATATGCCCTATAAGAATGGGGTACTAAAATAACTCATGTCAACACTCCCCCTTAAGTTTGTGCATATAGATCGAACATGCCTAACTTACTAAGTGAGTTGTGAAAACTCTTGTTGCACGTAACTTTAATTAGAATATCTGCCAGTTGGTCTTTAGATCTCACAAAAGGAAACCAAACTATCTTTATGTCAAGGTTGTGTTTGATTAGGTGTCTATTAACTTCAACATGCTTGGTTTGATCATGTTGGACTGGGCTATGTGAAATACCAATTGCTGCTTTATTATCACAAAACAAATTCATTTCATCATTAAGAGGAAATCCAATTTTAGATAATAATCTCCTAAGCCAAAGAAGTTCACATAGTCTCTTTGCAATTCCTCTAAACTTTGCTTCTGCACTTGATAAAGGCACTACTTTCTACTTTTTACTTCTTTAAGTAACTAAATTTCCCCCAATAAATGTGAAATAGCCTGAAGTAGACTTTATATCTGATATGTTTCCTGCCCAGTCCACATCGATATACCCTTCAACATTTAAGTGGCCATTTTTAAAGAACAAAATTCCGGATGACTTTAGATATTGAAGGATTTGCATTACAACACTCATACGATCTTCGCTGAGGCAATGCAAGAGCTAACTAACTACACTTACCGCATATGCAATTTCAGGTCGCGTGTGAGACAAATAAATTAATTTCCAATGAATCTCTGATATCTGCTTTTGTTTATTAGGACTCGATTTGGGTACTCTCCAAGTCGACGATTCTGAACTATTGGTACATCAGCAGGTCTACAATCTAGTAACCTAACTTCAACTAATAAATCCAAAACATATTTCTGTTAAGAAAGAAATATGCTTGGTTAGATCCAATTCCCAAGAAGTACATGATTCCTCTTAAATTTTTCATTTCAAACTCAATTGCCAATTATTTTTGAAGCTTAACAATCTCTTCAGCATCGTCTCTAGTAATAATCATATCTTCAACATAGACAATTAGAGCTATGATTTTATCTTATTGATGTTTCAAAAAGAGCGTGTGATCAAAGCTACTCCGGTGAAATCTGTATTTTTCATTGCCAAGCTCAGTCTTTCAAATCATGCTCAAGGAGACTGTTTTAGTCCATACAAGGCCTTTTACAATTTACACACTGCCTTACCTCTAGAATTTGCAGTAAACCCAAGTGGAACATCCATGTAAATCTCCTCTTCAAGCTCACCATGGAGGAATGCATTTTTCATATCAAATTGATGTAAGGGCTAATCTAAATTTGTTGCAAGGGAGTATCCATGTAAATCTCCTCTTCAAGCACAACATGGAGGAATGCATTTTCATATTGAATTGATGTAAGGGCCAATCTAAATTTGCTGCAAGGGACAATAAAACTCTGATTGTGTTCAATTTGGCCACCAATGAGAATATTTCTTGATAATCGACTCCACATGTTTGGGTATACCTTTTGGCCACCAACCTTACCTTGTATCGTACAACAGAGCCATCTGTGTTGTACTTAATCGAGAAAACCCATTTACATCCCACCGGTTTCTTTCCATTTAGAAGTGAGGTGAGTACTCATGTCCTATTTTTTTAATAAGGCATTCATTTCCTCCTTCATAGCTTGGATTTGTCTTGGATCTTGTAACACCTTTTTCTACCCTTGTAGGAATGTGGTGAGCTAAAAGATGATGAGTAAGGCGTCACGTTGGTTCAGTGAGCCTTGTAGTGGGTACATTATTAGAAATGGGATATTTTAAACTTCTCTCTTCTTTTTTAGGAGAATATCGATTTGGAGGTTTACCATGATTATGCCTGAAAGGTAATTTATAGCCAACAGAAACAAGACATTCTATAGTGTTAGAGACATAAGGAGTAATTGGAGAACTTGAAGTATTTACCTCAGTGATATTCTCAGGAGATGGGCCAATGGATACTGTTAAGAGAGAGGGGACATCTGTGGGAGAATTTACTTCTATCTTATTTGAGGAGTTGCCTTTACTAATAACTTCTTTAGTACAATCATTAAAACTTTCTGTCTCTGCTCTTCTCCTCACTAAAAGATGATGTCTTTGGGTCATTAAATTTCGGTCAATCAAAATGTAACCAATTAAGCTTTTCATCAAGATTCTCCACTTGAAGAGGACAAGTGGATGCCTTGAAAGTGTAGAAATTCTCACCTTCTAGAAATGTGACATCCATTGTTACATAAGTGCATCTATGAGTAGGATCATAGCAACGATACCCCTTTTAATGAAATTTATAGCCCACAAAAAGACATCGAACGACATAGGGACTAACTTTTATACGTTGATCCTTATGGAGATGAACAAAGACCACACACTCAAATACTCTTGGTTGCATCATCAAAACTAAAGGTAAAGTAACGAATTGGGATAGCATTTGGAGAGGTGTTGTATCTCAAGTAACTTTAATGACATTCTATTAATAACATAAACTACTGTCATGACTGTATATGCCCAATACTGATTCAGTATATTAACTCCAATGAGGAGCGCTCGAGTAGTTTCTAGGATATGACGATTTTTCCATTTTACTGAGAAGTTTATGGATGCAAAGTCTCATGAACAGTGTCGTGTTGGCGAAAGAAATCTCTAAATCGAGCATTCACAAACTCCCTTTCACTATCTGAGTGAAGAAGTTGTGGTATGGAGGCATATTGAGTGCAAATCATCTTGTAAAAAGATTGAAAAGTTTAAAAAACTTCATCCTTGTTCTTCAGTAAATATAACCATGTCAACGTAGTGCAATCATCAACAAATATCACAAACCATCGATGGTCAGACATATTGGTTTTCAGGGAAGGCCCCACACATCAGCATGAATTAACATAAATGGCACCATACTCTCATTGGAACTCAAAGAATAATTAGCTCGGTGGCTTTTAGCCAAAATGCATGTCTCACATTTAAATTCAAAAACTATTAAGTTTGAAAATAAAACAGGAAAAACATGTTTCAAATAGCTGAATGATGGGTGGCCTAATCGACGATGCCAAAGATAAATCTGCTCCTTTTTGAACTTACTGGAATGAGTGGTCTGACATGCTCGACCTATCTTTACATCCACGAAGTAGTAAAGTCCTCCCCTCAGTACCGCTCCTAATGATCTCCCTCGTATGAATATCTTGAAGGAAGAAAACATTAGGGTAAATAATTGTAACACACTGTAGTTCCTTAGTAATCTATCTTACATATAGTAATCTATGTGCAAGAGAAGGAACAAGAAGTGTATTAAAAAGTGGTAGATTGGATGACAATACCACTATGCCAGCCCCTGTCATTGGAAATGTCCCCTTATTGGCGTTTGCAATGCTTGTTCTTTGTGGTATAGTTCTTTAGGAAAAATCTCTTTCATCGTTCGTCATATAGTCAAAGGCTCTCGAATCAAGAATCCACAAAGAATCAGTTTTCTTCACATTAGAGTTTAGAAAAATTGTAGCTGAGGTAGCATTGTGTCCTTTAGTTAGACTCAAAGTAAGGGTTAAGACATTGGCAATTGAAGCTTAACTAATAGAGATAATAACCAATCCTCTAGCAATCTACCTATCCTTGCCTGTGTTGGCAGTCTGTCCTCCAGTATGTTTCTTCTTTGCTTAAAACTGATTCCACCATTCGAGGTAGCCATGACCTTACCTCCAAAATTTGTAGTTACCTCTAAAATTTCTAGTAAACCTAGGTGAAACATCCATGTAAATCTCCTCATAAAGCTCACCATGGAGGAATGCATTTTTCATATCGAATTGATGTAAGGGCCAATAAAAAATGCATGTCTCACATTTAAACTAAAAAACTGTCAAGTTTGAAAATAAAACAGGAAAATCATGTTTCAAATAGCCGGATGATGGGTGGTCGAATTGACAGTGCCAAAGATAAATCTGCTCCTCGTTGGACTAGTTGGAATGAGGGGTCTGACATGTTTGACCTATCTTCACATACTCCAAATAGTAAAGCCCACCCCCCTTTCGTACCACGTCTAATGATCTTCTTCATATGAATATCTTGAAGGAAGAAAACATTAGGGTAAATAATTGCAACACACTGTAGTTCTTTAGTAATCTAGCTTACAGATAATAATTTATGTGCAAGAGAAGGAACAAGAAGTGTATTAGAAAGTGGTAGATTGGATGACAACACCATTGTGTCAGCCGCTGTCACTGAAAATGTCTCCCTATTGGCATTTGCAATGCTTGTTCTTGGTGTTATAGTTCTTTGGGGAAAATTTCTTTCATCGTTGGTCATATGGTCAAAGGCTCCCGAATTAAGAATCCACAAAGAATCGGTTTTTTCACATTAGAGTTTAGAAAAACTGTACCTGAGGTGGTATTTTGTCCTTCAGTTGGACTCAAAGTGAAGGTTAAGTCATTGACAATTGAAGCTTGACTAACAGAAACAATAGCCAATCCTCTAGCAATCTACCCATCCTTGCCTGTGTTGACAGTCTCTCCTCTAGTACGTTTCTTCTTTGCTTGTAATCGATTCCACCATTCGTGGTAGCCATGAATCTTAAAGCATGTCTCTTTAGTGTGTTTAGATCCTCCATAATAAGAACATTTATGTCCATAAGGTACATTCTTTGATTTAGAAGTGAAATTTTGACTTTCTATCTGGACCAGAGTTAGGTACAAGAGTTCTCATTCTCACACCTTTAGATGCCAACACGGCACCCTGTGATTCCTCTGGCGTAGTTCCTATCATCACTGTTTGGCGTGTTGCCTCATGGCGGACAAGGGCATATGTTTGTCCTATAGTAGGGAATGGTTGAATTTGCAGAATCTACCTCCAGATCCCATTGAGCCAATCATCCAAACCATCCAAAAAAATGTATGCTCTTTCTTCTTGCACCATACTATTGTAATAGTATGAATTTCTACTTGTCATCGCAATAGATTGAGTCTCCGAAAATCAATTTCTGTCATAATCTCTATAGTGTGTTGCAATATTTTTCTACTAAACCACCTGCTTGCTTTAATCATGATACTTTGTGTTGGAGATAATATACCTGAGATGCATATATTACTATCATCAAAATATATTGTTACAATAACATCCCACACTATTTTTGTTGTTGTAAATTTGATAAAATTCCCAAATCATAGAAGGATCCACCAAGTTAATTAGCTAGCTTTTTACTGTGGCTTCATCTGTAAGCCACTTTCGGAACATTAGGTCTGTTGATTCGTGTTAGGATAAGTCACCATTGATATGACCCAACTTGTCTTTGTCAAATATGTGCATCTCCACCACGGGACCAAAGCGCTCGAGTAGTTTCTAGGATATGACGATTTTTCCATTTTGCTCCTCCATTTTGTTAAGAAGTTTATGGATGCAAAGTCTCATGAACCGTTTCGTGTTGGCGAAAGAAATCTCTAAATCGAGCATTCACAAACTCCCCTTCATTATCTGAGTGAAGAACTTGTGGTGTGGAGGCATATTGAGTGCAAATCATCTTGTAAAAAGATTGAAAAGTTTAAAAAACTTCATCCTTGTTCTTCGGTAAATATAACCATGTCAACGTAGTGCAATCATCAACAAATATTACAAACCATCGATGGTCATACATATTGGTTTTCAGGGAAGGTCCCTACACATCAGCATGAATTAACATAAATGGCACCATACTCTTATTGGAACTCAAAGAATAATTAGCTCGGTGGCTTTTAGCCAAAATGCATGTCTCACCTTTATACTCAGAAACTGTTAAGTTTGAAAATAAAATAGGGAAAACATGTTTCAAATAGTTGAATGATAGGTGGCTTAATCGACGATGCCAAAAGATAAATCTGCTCTTTTTTGAAATTGCTGGAATGAGTGGTCTGACATGCTCGACCTATCTTTACATCCTCGAAGTAGTAAAGTCCTCCCCTCAGTACCACGCCTAATGATCTCCCTCGTATGAATATCTTGAAGGAAGAAAATATTAGGGTAAATAATTGTAACACACTGTAGTTCCTTAGTAATCTATCTTACATATAGTAATCTATGTGTAAGAGAAGGAACAAGAAGTGTATTAAAAAGTGGTAGATTGGATGACAATACCACTGTGCCAACCCCTATCATTGGAAATTTCCTCCCATTGGCATTTGCAATGCTTGTTCTTTGTAGTATAGTTCTTTGGGAAAAATCTCTTTCATCTTTCGTCATATGGTCAAAGGCTCTCGAATCAAGAATCCACAAAGAATCGGTTTTCTTCACATTAGAGTTTAGAAAAATTGTAGCTGAGGTAGCATTGTGTCCTTTAGTTGGACTCAAAGTGACGGTTAAGTCATTGGCAATTGAAGTTTGACTAATAGAGACAACAACCAATCCTCTAGCAATCTACCTATCCTTGCCTGTGTTGGCAGTCTGTCCTCCAGTATGTTTCTTCTTTGCTTATAATTGATTCCACCATTCGAGGTAGCCATGAATACCTTACCTCCAGAATTTGTAGTTACCTCCAAAATTTGTAGTAAACCCAGGTGGAACATCCATGTAAATCTCCTCTTAAAGCTCACCATGGAGGAATGCATTTTTCATATCGAATTGATGTAAGGGCCAATAAAAAATGCATGTCTCACATTT
>JANIIA010000191.1:5725674-5736954 GCA_027478495.1 Erythroxylum alaternifolium | reverse complement strand
TCTCCAAAAATCAATTTTTGTCATAATCCCTATAGTGTGTTGCAATATTTTTCTACTAAACCACCTGCTTGCTTTAATCATAATACTTTGCGTCGGAGATAATATAGCTTAGATGCATATATTACTACCATCAAAGTAGATTGTTACAATGGCATCCCACACTATTTTTGTTGTTGGAAATTTGATAAATTTCCCAATCATGGAAGGATCCACCAAGTTAATTAGCTAGCTTTTTACTGTGGCTTTATCTGTATGCCACTTTCGGAACATTAGGTCTGTTGATTCGTGTTGGGATAAGTCACCATTGATATGACCCAACTTGTCTTTGCCAAATATGTGCATCTCCACCACGGGACCAAAGTGCATAATTGGTCCCATCCAACTTGATTCCAATTGGAGCAGTGGTTGAGTCAGTCGTTGGATTTGAAATTGTAGTCTGGGATAGAAATTCAGTCATTTTTTTGTTTGAATTATGTTAGAATACAGGGTGAAGAGGAGGAAATTTCAGGATTTCGTCTCCTTTTTACATGGTGAAAGGTATAGATTTAAACCCTAATGTTATTGTTTTTGAGTGGTAAGGGATATCCTAGCTTTGATACCAGGAGAGACTTTTGTCATGGCTACCTTTTAAAAGAGTAAATCTCTTATTTCGTATGTATATTTGTAAAGAGGTAATATTACACATATATAGCAGTCCATATGCTCTATATTCGAAAAGTACAAATCAATACAAATCTTACATAATTCTGGCTATAATAGATCGATTCCTTCCTTTACTCTTCCAAGTGACAGCCCATGCCAACACTCGTGTAATTATAAGAGCACAAGAACAAAGCAAGAAACATGATCTAACTCGCGGTCATGGAGGTAACAATCTCTTGAGCAAGTCTCCAGATCATTTCACGCGAAACAAGCAGAGATCCATCTCCATCAATAGTGAAAAGGGAAAATGCCAAAGGATTGAGGTTGCCCTGTGGGACTGGAGAATAACCAAATACATATATATGTACTAGCCTTTAGTCATACACCCTCCCACCGTCCCTAGACCAATCCTCCTAAGTGGTGGAGTTCATTGGCATAAGGGCGGTGGTGGGTGGTGGCGATGCTAATTTAGTAGAGATGAGGATGAACTGACCAAGTAGGGAGCTCTATAGGTTATTATATACAAGAAAAAGCAACGAGTTTGAGGACACGGAGAAGACTGAAGAGAGACTCGATGGTTTAAAAAGGGTATGTGGAAAATCGAAAAGAATAAGAAAGTGAAATGGAAAGTGGGGTATGGGTGGCTTACGTCTCCTGTGGGTTAGCAATGGTCGAATCTTCTATGGAATATGCGGCGACCACCAGCTCCATTGCTTTTTTCACATTTCTTATTTTTCGTAACTTTACTATATTATTTTATTGCTCATATTCTCAATTTTCTATTATTTACTCACACAGTAACACGCTCACTCGTGTGGATAATATATTCGACGCTAAAATGAAGAAAAGAAAGCTGATCATAATTCAGAACCATTACCACCATCACTAAATGCTGGATAGATATGTTCGAAGCATATTCATAAAACAGACATTAACAGAAGCAAAAGTTCAAGAGAAAGTGAGACTTAAGGGTTGGCTTAATATGGTCATGTCACTCTGTGCAATTGATGAGGAAAACAAAAAAGCAAAGAAGGAATTGTTAATGAGAAAGTGCTTTTGGGATGCCTCAGAACTGAAGCAAGAACCATTAGTAGGTATATGGGCCACAGTTTCCTGAGAGCAGTCTCGTAAGATTAGTATCGAGTTCCTTTAGAATGTAAAGTATGCAGAGGTAGACTACCGAGAACAGCTCGACCATTGCGGTTTAGAATTCACATACTCGATTCCCTCTTCTCTTCAACTTTTGAGATATTATATTATAAACCTAATTCGGGTCAAAATCGCCTAATAAGATGACATCTTCCTCCAAAAAGCCGTGCAATGAATTCCAAATACTTGAAATCTTATCCAGTAAACAAGCAAATGGATAATTCTTTTCTTATAGCACATATTCCTTACTTACTCTTCATCATTTCATGATCAACCATGAGAAAATGTGGAATGAGCCTTACAGCTTTCATTCTGAAGGAAAGAACAATGGAACCTGAATCCCTCAGATGTCTTGAGTTTCATACAAGAAATGTTAAAGAGAAACAGTGCTCCAATCATAATGAAAAGGCAAATTCAAAGCCGTTGTCTGCATTTTATATGATTACATCAGAGATAGCAACAAGTCTATTGCTACTAAAGAAAAAATTTGGAATGTTGCACTGGCAATAACTTCTCAATCAAACTATTCCCTACCCTTTTCTGCCTATTAAATGACCATTCCCAACTTGCCTCAGCAAACCATGGCTAACGATACAACCACCAACCGGCCACCGCGGGCCACCAGGACAACACACTCCAGGCTTCTCCGACTCATTGCCATAGTTATACTTGTCCTGATAGTCCTAGTCGGCTTAGTTGTGCTCATTACCTGGCTAGCAATCAAGCCTAAACGAATCTTTTACACCGTTGACGATGGCTCAATCAAAAACTTCAACATTAACACCAACCGCATCAATGCCACATTCGGTCTTGTTATAATGGCACACAATCCTAACCGCAGAATCTCCATGTACTATGATTCCATCGAAGTGACAGTGGCTGTGCGTGGCCAAACCGTGGCGTTTAATACGCTCGAACCATTTTATCAACCTCGGAGGAACGTAACTAGACTAGATGCGACGCTCGAGTCCAGAGACGTGGCATTGTCAAGCTCTTTGTCCAGAGACCTCGGGTTGGAGAAAAGGTCTGGACAAGCAGAAATAGATGTCCTAATTAGGGCCAGAATTCGGTTTAAGATTGGAGTGTTGAAGTTGAGACATCGTACACTCAAGATTTCATGTTCTTCTGTAATGATCAACTTCTCATCTTCCAAAGGTTTTCAGAGGGCGTACTGTGATATAGACTAAAGGTCCGTAACGACTTAGTTTCTGTCTCTAGTTTTAATCTTCTTCTGAGAATTGCATGATTTGTGTGAGCCAGACCAGAACCAGTATTTACTGTTTTTTCGTAGTTTCATGAGAAATGGTGTGAAAACAAATATTTGTGTTGATTTCCTTCTGTGATTACAGGCTTGGTTAAGTTGTACTTACAAAATGTTTTAACATAATAATTAATTTATTTTATTTTTATTATGGTATAAATTTCAGTTACATTTAAATAACTTCGCAAGGCTGGTTAATTTGCAATAGATGCCATCGTCCTTTTCCATACAATAAATGATAGTTGTCGAAGTATAAGCAACGAGAATCAAATCTTTTGTATTTTATTTTATTTATAATTTTCTTATTTTAATTTAATATTTTATTATTATAATTTTAAATTTATATGATTAATAATATTTTTTTTAATTATTTATACAACAATTAATAGTTTATTAAATCAATAGACTTTTTAGTCATTTTATCTTTTTTCAGTAACCGCAACCGAACTTACTAAATACCTATTTTCACATTTTAGTAGTTACTAAAACAGTAATCTTAAACATATAAGTATTTATTAAGAATAAGTACCTATTATTTTAACAAGTTATCAACTAACACCGCTCACTCAAACTAAATCTTTGTTAGCCGATGCTTCAAAATTGTTGGTTAGTTGGTAGTGAATTTCGTTTTTAACTTCTTGGTCAAATAACATGTTATATTTTATATTTAAGTAGTAACATTGATGTAGGTGGGCTGTTTACCTACTTTCTAGTTTGTTTAGTTGGTTTACTGTGAATCTATTTAAGTAGGTAAATTGTTGGTTTTATTTGAGGTGAAAGATAACAAGTTTGTTCATTATCTTTAATTACTCTTCTGTTTCATTTGTCTTTTTTACTCTTGACAAATTGGTATTAGAGTTTGAACAAAATTAAATTCAAAATTAGGCTTGAATGATATTAAAGACTCAAATCACCTCCTTACAATAACATTATTTTAATTTAACTTTTTAAAATATTATTAATTAAAAAAATTAAAATTATTTTCTGGTAATCAAACAAATTTATTCTATACGTATCGAATTCAATTGAATTTAAAGACGAACACAAACCATCTGTTTAAAAAGCGACGACTCGTGTTAAGAAAGACATTGGCTCATTGTTAGAACCACAGAGACAGTGACCGGTCTGTATGTCAGTCGCTGGTTAAAAATATCCATTCCAAAGTTAAGTAGCAGTAATGGCCTAATAGGACACGACAGAAGAGATGGTTGGTTTGGATAAGCCTTGGATAACTCATCGAAGAAAATGAGTTGACACCGACAACGATGCTGCAACTTCCCCCACAGGGTAATTAATTAATTTTGTCAATTTAAAGATAATTACAAATCCACGTTTATACATCAAAGGCGACACGTACTTGCTAATACTATCGGATCACCTACACTAGAACACATTCCCGATGTCCCCACATATGGAACTTCTATCCACGTATCACCATCCTCCGCCCTTGATCTCTCGCCCACACCCTCATCAACAGTGCTCCGTCCTAAACTTAAACCACCGCCACGATCGCCGCCGTTGGACAACTTGGTTCCTCTACAAACAGGGCAAGTCACGTTCACCATAAGCCACGTGTCTATACACTCTGAGTGGAATATGTGACTACAGTGAGGTATCAACTTAACAATCTCTTCATCTTCAAACTCACCTAGGCAAATGGCACATTCCATCTGGTACTTGGCTTCTACATAACAGTAGGAGTACACCGGCAGTGCCTTTATAATCTCTGGGTCTAGACCTTTGCGCGTTGGTGGATGGCGGCGGTAAGAAGAGAGTCGGTCTGTTTGGTCTTGGGTGGAGAATCTTCGGATGTAGATGGACAAGTAGCCAATGAAGGAGAGAGCAGTCAAGAGGACTAAGACAGTCAAGGCCATAGAGGAGTCGAAGTTTACTGGATTTGAGGATGGTGACGGTTGTGGAGTCGTAGTATTGGTGGTGGAGTAATTATTAGAGGAAGTAGAGAAAGGGGCATCGTCGAATAGTACTTGAAGTTTGCGAGCGTGGGGCTTCATGGATTGAAGAGCAGCTAACACCACCAGAATTGTTTTCAAGGAGAGAGGGAAGTGTAGAGATTGAGAACGCCCTAAACTCAATTTTGAATTACTAGTACATATAGATAAAAAGCGAATAGGAAAAGGTGGAGACAAAGCATGGGCGTGGGGCTCCCAAGATAAATATCAAAACCGATAAATTGGCCCTTCCGAGATGTTTTGATATAGAACCTTTGTGCATTCTCTTGTATCTTCTCGTGCCTTGTGGAATCCATTGAAATGACCGCTGAAGCTTACGTACAGGTAAATTACTCTTTGATGCAATCTATTCTTCGCGAAGTGGTGCGTCCAAAGTCCTTGAGATATATCTTCTCTTTTTCCTCCTAATGTTCACACTTTTAGAGCTCCCAAGTCGCACGCTAGAAAAAGAAAGTTCCCTTGCACTCAAAAGAGATTTTGATATCATCAGGCTAATCTATTTGTCCACTGTGATTTATTTTCTGGCATCACTCAAGCTAACTAGCTTGAAAAATACGTTTGATTCTACCTTGCTGCTATAAGAAGTAAACAAAACAGTCGTTTCAACTCTACGCATCACACTTTTTTGTTATTCGTATAATAGAGCTGTCTGATACTGGTGCTCTGTCCGCATAATTTGGGAGTGGTGCCCCATAGGTTTTTAATAGAGGGACATTGAAAAAATCGAGTATTCTTTTAATTAAAGATTTTAATGGACGAGTAGTTGAATAATCTGTTTATTATTTGCAATTTTTTAAATAAAAGATTATCTTATTAGGTAAAAATATAAATACGTTGAAAGCATATTTTAGTTTTTTCAATTACTAAAATATAAAATTGACTATAACGTTTTGTTTATGTAACATCTTCATTTTATAAGATTATTTCAATTAATCCTAAGATTTTTAACAAATTATCTTAATTACATCTTAAATGAACAGAATCACTAATTATATTCAGAATTTATTAAATCTATTGTATATAAGAAATTTTGTTTTATAAAGAACTTGTTCATTATTAATGTGACTATTAAATTTATTTCAATTCATATATATATATATATATATATATATAAAATCTCTATTTAGATGATGGATACAGTTCGGTTATCTTAATAACAAATGAAAAGACGTTACGAACTACTTTTTAATGGTATTTAATTTTTATTTCTTGTTTTTAGTTTATATTTTAAAATAAAAATAAAAAATTATTTGATTGTTGATGTCTAATAATTATATATTAAATAAAATTTAAATAATTTTTTTGTAAATAAATAAATAATAAAATTTATTTTAATATCTCATTAATATCTATTGAAAATTATCGGTGAAAATATTATATTTTATTACAATATTATATTTTATTACAATAAATAATTTAAATATTAAATTTTTATTTGTGAATTAATATTTATTTATTATATGTTTTTAATTGCCAAAAAATTTTATATGAAATTTATATATTTTGAAAATATTTTAAAATTTAAATTATATTAATAATTTTAAAGGTTAATATTTAAATTAATTATAAAATTAAATTAAGTTATTTATATTCCTTATCAAAAATAAATATTAAATATAGAGCCAAAAGAAATCAAAACTAAAAACATAAACTAAATATATATATATTTTAACTGAATTTAAAAATAAAATAAATAAAATAGACTAAATTTTCATAAAAACTTTGAAGCACGTCGAACATGGTGCACCTTCAAACTATGGATGAGCCAAGAAAGATGGTCATTGGGCAAGTTTGAGGCGGCCTGTTTAGAGAAGAGCGAGGTTTAAGAATGAGACAGCCCATAATAGCTCATTAGCTTTTGGATGGATGTTGGGTTGGGTTCTACTAATACTTCCAAATATGAGAAACCGACTAAAAGGCCTACTTTTCTTCTTCTGTGATGACACAAAGCAGCCAACATTTCTTCATTCACCTAGTTTTCATTTGTTTTTTATTTTTATTTTTGTTTTATTTTATGTTAAAAATCTATTTGTTTGGAATTTTATTTTCTATTTTAGTTTTATTTTTTATTTTTTATTTTTATAACTAATGAAAATCATAAAAGTGGTTTTTATTTGTTATTTTTATTTTTATAATTTGATTTACTATCAACTAAATAATTAGTATATCTTAATTTATAAATAAATAAATATTTATTTAAATAAAATATAATAATTTTATTGATAATTCATCAATAAATAACAGAGATTCAAATAAATTTAATTAATTAATTAATTAAAATAATTTATTGTTATGTTTTATCTAACTAATAGTAATAAAAATATAACTATATTAATATTAACAACTAAACAGTTCTTATTTTTGTTTACAAATAAAAATTATAAATTATAAAAAAAAAGAAATGAAATCAACCAAACCCTAAGTAATATGCAAAGAATAAATTAGAAGACAAATTTCTACGTTAGGAGGACTAGCATTCTAGAGTTAAAGTGATGATAAAATACTTACTAAAATACTACTATGATAAAATACTACTAAACTAATCAAATACTTCCATGAGAAGAAATCTGTATATCCCTTGAAAGCTTTTCGTTTTCGTAAGTACTATGAATGGTTATTCAGAATTTTATGAAAATAAATTTATTTGAACTACACAAGTTTGAGATCTATCATTTGAAAACGTTATAGAATTAGTGAGTAAATTCGGCTCGATGCTGATTGTGCCAATTAAACATGCTCAAAACTCGTATTGGTAACTTAGTTAGTTCTTACATACAGTATTCTCAAATTTAATTTTCGGATTAAGAAGCTTTATTAACTTGAGATTGCTTAAGATAAATAGAAGAGAGTACTGCTACTGTTACTGTTACTCGAAACCTGAAGATAATCATAGTTTAGGGTACTGGTTTGTGACAGCAGTGAGTATACACTTAATTAACCACCGAATCAAGATTGCAAAACAAAAGTTCTTCTCAATCAAAGCAATGGTTAACTGCTACTTCAACCAGTTTCTGGGATTCTCCCCAGTTTTTGAAAATCCAGGGAATTTCTTGGACTAAAATTGGATCATGAACGCTGCAAAATTTGCTTACTATATATGCAGGTCTCTTCCCTACTCACCAATCTATTCAGTCTGCTCATGCTTGCTCTAGTCCAAAGTAATTTATAGAAAGAAACGATCGTGGATATCTAAGTTTGTGTTCTAATAATGTGAGGCAAGAAACGGAAACCACTGTTCTACAGGATTTATTTCAGCAATATCGTTTGAAAGTTGTAACGAAAAAGGAGGAGCTACCAACTAGCGTGGAATTTATTATCTTCAGTTACGTCAATTTCTCTTAGGTTATCATCATAATTCGTAGAGAATCCATTGAACAGTGGTCGTTATTAGTTTTTGTAGTCGACCTATAACATCATCATGACCATATCTCGATACAACTTGACGATTACAAAAGGTGTTACAATCAATACCTTCTTAGATTTATGAATATATAAACTCACGAAAGAGTATAGAAGAAAAATAAAAAGCTCAATAACTTCTAGTTCTCTTGATGGGACGATGTTTAACACCAGATACCTGGAAGTTAGATCTGAAGAAAGATTCTATCTCAACCCTACTCTTTGTTTCGAAGAACTCCAACTCAGGAAATTTTCTTTTTGGCAAATCTGCTAGTGCTTTCTTTTTTGGTGTTGGTGGGCATCTCTCGATAGTTGGTATCGTGTGAATAACCGAAGTTGGTGTTTTGCACTCCCCTTCATCACTGGATACTTGTGGATGAGTTACCTTATCATCATCTTCTTGT
This sequence comes from Erythroxylum alaternifolium, assembly GCA_027478495.1. Lineage (NCBI taxonomy): Eukaryota > Viridiplantae > Streptophyta > Magnoliopsida > Malpighiales > Erythroxylaceae > Erythroxylum > Erythroxylum alaternifolium. The sequence goes on along the minus strand of JANIIA010000191.1, from coordinate 5,728,129 downwards.
TCATTATGATGTTGTGACAAAAAATTTTCAAGTTTCGAGAGATTTTGCTCTGATATGGAATCTCGAGACATGGATGTGAGGTATGGAAACGTATAAACGAAGAAGCTAGAGGGAGAGAGGGAGAGGGAAAGAGAGAAAGAGAGAGGGTTTTGATTATGTGTTCAACTGGATGCTTATCATTTCTTTCTTATCTTTTGAGATATACGCACTAGTTTGTACTTTCTTCTTTTACGTATATTCTGTATTATACTATCTTCTTCAACAATTTATACTATCTTCTTCAACACTATATAGTTCTATTCTCTTTTTTAAGTCTTATTAAGAGTCTTCAAACCAATAGCAAAAAGTCATAGTTGGATGTCTCTGTCGCAACCAAGTGCTGTGGGTCAGCATTTGTGGAATGTATGCTATGTCCTTCCAATGCTTGGAAAATAAATATTTGATTCCATGTACCTCAGATTGATTGAGAGTGGAAATTGAATGGTTGCCGTGGTTTCGGCTAAAAATTGTATGTTAAGTTATACATGTTTTTGTTCTTCGTTGTCCCTGACATAAATCTAGCATTTGATATTGTGATAATACAATATTAACGGTAATTTTTACAAAAATATTATAATCAAATTTAGGTCAAAATTTATGTTTTTTAGTTAAATATATTTAATTTTTTGACATATCTATTGTAAGATTTTGTAGTATGGAATTATATAATCATAATACAAATTACTTTCATACTTTACGTGGACTTCTAGATGTTAAAGACCAAAGTTTTTATCGAATATAAATATTTTATATTTGAAAGTTATTAAATTTATAACTGTTTTGATAATTAAAACATTTGCCAATTGATAAATTAATGATAATTAAGAGCTTAAGTAAATGCTAATTAAGAGAAGAATATAAGAGGAAAATTTCTGTTTTTCCGTATGTGTTAAATGTGTCACTGTTTCTCTACTTATACAATTCAAGAAGGATAATAAAGTAAAAACAAAGAAGCTTCTAGATTATTTACAGCTGGCTTCATTTTTAGCTCTCTCATCCATGTCATACACATGTCTTGTTTGATTTGTCTTATTTTAACACTCCCTCCTCAAGACAAAGTCAGTTCTTTCATCTCTTGAACCTCTTCAACTGGTGTTGTCTTTTCCCTTTAAACTTCTTTAGTTTGAATTGGTTGTCTTGTCTTTTTCAAAGACTTTATCTCGAGCAGTGAGTTCGGTCCCATTGCCTTTGCTATAGGTCTCCTTGAAAACATCTTCTTCTTCTTTTTTTCCTTGTAACACCGCTTCTCTATCATCCATCTATGGTTTTGAAAAACAACTTCTTCTCTTTCTTTCTCTGTAACGCCTCTTCTCCTATCTCACCATCTACAGTTTCATCTTGTAAGTGCTTCATTCAGAACAGCAAGCGGTGGTGTGCAGATGAGCCGAGAGGCTTTGTCAACAGATCTGCTAGTTGCCCTCGAGAGGAGACTTGTTTGAGTCGAACAAAGTCTTTCAGTACCTAATTCCTCACGACATGGCAGTCGATCTCAAGATGCTTTGTCCGTTCATGGAAAACCGGGTTTGCCGCTCTGTGCTCTGCTGCTTTGTTGTCGCAACTCAGTTGGACGAGAAGTTGGAAATTAACTTGAAGATTCTCAAGCAAGTATGATACCCACTGTAATTCTGATAATGTTGCAGCCATGCTTTGGTATTCCACCTCTGCTGAAGACTTACTCACCGTTTTTTGCTTCTTCGTTTTCCAAGAGACTAAGGTGGAGCCGAGGAAGATGCAGAAGCCAGTGAGAGATTGTCGAATCCTTGGGCAGGAGGCCCAATCAGCATCACAAAATACTTGGATCTAGAAGTTACTCCTTCTTGGGAAGAAGAGCCCTTGCTTAGGAAATTGCTTCAAGTATTTCACTAAGTGTAATGCTGCATTCAAATGTGTAGTCTGAGGGTTTTGCATGAATTGGCTTAAGTGTTGGGTAGAATAAGGCAAGTCAGGTCTAGTAAAGTTTAGATAGAGAAGCCGACCTATTAGCCTTATGTACTATTCAGGGTCGGATAAAATTGTGCCTTTCTCTGTGTTTAGCTTTAGTGGGAAGTGGAAAATTCTTGCCTTTTGCTTCAAACATATTGGTGTCTCTTAGTATGTCCTGTATATATTTGTGCTGACTGATGTAGATACCTTCATTTGACCTAGCAATTTCGACCCCCAAGAAATAGCGAGCATGCCCTAGATCTTTTATGATGAAGGCTCTATGTAGGGCCTCTTTTAGGCCATCTCCAACCAACGCACCAAAACACCAAATTTGGTGTTTTGGTGCAATAAATCCACTATAAGGAAGACACCAAAATTTCACACCAAAATAGTGCAATGAATAATAACACACTAACTTTGGTGTGTTACTATTCATTGCACCAAAAGTACAAAAAGACAACTTTATCCAATTACTTTTTAACATATTCCTTTT
>JANIIA010000191.1:5706162-5718299 GCA_027478495.1 Erythroxylum alaternifolium | reverse complement strand
CATGAGATGTGGTAATTTACCACATCTGGACCCGTTTCTCTGGTCCGACCCGTTCTCTGGAAACGGGATGTTACAATAAATCTCTCTCTAAACTGAGACCAAGTCACTATACCCAAATATGGAAGGATATGATCTCGGTACCAATCCTTGCCCATCCCTTGCAGAGACATCTCTAGACCTACTAATTGTGTATCAGAATAATGCAACCTCCTACTTCGCATCTCCACCTCATCGAGAAAATCAATAGCCTCCCAATTTCTAGTTCCGTCAAACTCTATCCGACGAAACCTTGCATGTGCTATAGATAATTACATATCCAACCTCTCTTATTCTGGGACTACCACTGGGAAAGCTGGTTGTTACTGCATCGTCGTCATCGAGTCTCAAAATATAACATTGTTAGCCTCTATCCCTGCTAGGAATGCCTGCATATCAAACGCAGGTGCTTCAGGAACTTCTTATGACACCTCTAGGGCCTCAAAAAAGACCTCTTGTGTTTTAGTTATTTTATACCTACCACGCCTTCCAACTGAAACGGCAAGGGTAGATGTCTAATCCTGAGTCTAGGCTTTATCGTGACCCTCTTAATCAAGTCAAACAAGAAATCGAGCACGTCTATTCATGCTAAAATTGAAAGCAAAAGAATGGTCAGTACCACCTATGAGAATATGAACGTATTATGTAAGAAGTTACTTTAAAACGAAGTAGAATCCTATTTGTTTATAGTGATAACAAAAGAACATTATAGGTTGTAAATTTGTAACCTAGGCTCTAATACCAACTTTTGCACAACCCAAAATGGGCTCGTGACTAGCACATAAAACTCAAGATTAGAAATCCCATATCACACGTAAGCTTACCACTAGCAACAAAATAAATTGAAACCCCAAGAATGCAGCAAGTCCATGCAATACAATAACAATAATGTATGTCAGAAAAAAGTTGTACAACTCATGAAATCCTATCATGACGGATGCTACAATACAAGATAAATGAAAATAAAGAAAGAACGTACACAACATAGGTAGGTCACAGCAGACACATCACGAGAGTCACTGCTAGAAAGTCAGTGGTAGATGACCTGAAAAACTAAAGTTAAGGGGAGTTAGACCTCGTTGAGTAACCTCACACCGATATATGATACCTAATGCTATGCACACAATCATGTATGAATATGAAAATACATACACATTATGCTATACATTCTATCACATCGACAACACAAATAAATTATGAGGAAGAATATCTGTAGGACCTAATCTCCAAGCATAAGCCCTCATAACTCTAAACCTTGAATAGTTGCGAGGAGCTATGTATCACCAACGGCTAAGCCCTACTCATATACTTATATAGCCGTAAGGCTTTCTTAATCCAAAGTGGTTGTAAGGAGCTAAGCATTACCAACATACCAGCCCTCACTCAAAGTGTCTAAAGTCATAAGCATCATAAATAAGGGTCTGATTGGGAGTTAAGCATCAACCAGGATCGGTCTATAACATATCTCAACATTATAAACAAACTAACTCTAATAGTCATAATCAATGCGCTTCTGGTCTTGTTGTATACCCATCAGGTGTCACGTCCTGCAGATCTTTCTTACCCACAATTGAACATAGAAATACATATCAAATTATTAAGCATACAATTCATCAATTAAACATTCAATTATGTAATGATTAATGCATGTATGCAATACCCTACCTAACGTATCCACTCAGATAATTTGATATAAAGGCTTATACAAATCTACAGAGTGAACTGAGTCACCATCCACAGGATTCCACATATTTGACAAACAGACCCTTTTCTTGTCCTAAAACCTTATGTTTGCCATAATATTCATCTCCACGATCAATTCTAACAATCTTAATGGACATTCCAGTTGGTTTTCAACTTTAGCCTCAAAGATCTTGAACTTCTCAATAACTTCATAATTTTCTTTAAGTAAGAATACATAACCATAATAGTAATGTACTGTGAAACATTAGAGCTATTGGGCATGCAAAAGGAGCAAGGGTCTCTTCAAAGATCCAAGGATATTTAGGAAAATTTCTTAATTATGATGATAATTAAGATAGAAGTTGTAAGATTTAAGCAAGTGCAATAAAGAGAATCTTATAGAATTCTCTTATTAGGCCACTTACTTATTAGTAGTATAGTCGTCATGTGATGATATGTTATAGGATACTTACAACAATTGACTTAGTACGAGTGGGAGATTGTAAGTTTATGCGCTTCAGCCAATTTCTTTGGTTGTAGTTTAGTGAAAATATAATTTAAAGGTATTCTTTATCTTGTACATGTTTAGATTTAAAGGTATTCTTTATCTTGTACATGTTTAGATTTATATAATAAAGTCTATGGGATAACTATACATTGCAAATAAAAATATAATTATAAGATTCATATTGCATTTATATATTATCCCTAAATGTTTCTAGTCATTATTCTATTAAGACTGGATATTAATAGAACGTAAAAGGACTAACACACGTTTTTTTTTCCTTATTAAGGAAGTAATGGATCTTATAGATTAAAGAATGAAGATACTTAAACAAATATGTGTGTACTTGTTACATAACAAGTTCATTAAACAAACCCAACATGAGAAACCCATTTAGAACATTACTTATATGTCAATAGAATTCTTGTTGTGGTGATTGTATATGTGGTTTTTTTACTTAAGGTCTCCAAAGTTATCTTATATAGGGATTCTATGTTTTGATACTACTTATGACCTACTTAATCATGGGTCATTCAATTGATAATCATTGATGTAGCATGAACTATATGGAGGTAGTTGTAAGATCAATATATGATTCATCACCCTAAAGTAACAGGGAAAATGTTCTATTGTTCTCAATTATTATTGATTTGGGAAATCCTTAGGCAAGGTAGAATGATGTTTTGTAAATAGTTTACAAATATCATTAATTAAATTGATAGCTAATGGCACAAAATTAATATGATTGGACTCAAAATATGTTAGACATTAATTTCATGCTCTACGTTTAATCGAAACATTATATGATGAAAGGATTGAATTATACGAAAAAATTATGCATGAAAAGGTTAGTTAAAATCACTTTGACATTTCTAAGTATTTGAGTGGTCATGATATATTGCTAGATGCCAATCTTGAATAATGATTATAAATTAGAGAATTGGAGAATTAAAGATAAATTAAAAGAGTTTTAATTTATCTAATTCTAATTATGAATTAGAATTAGATAAATTAATTAGAATTATAATTTATAAACACTGCCAACATATTTGAGAACCTAATAGGTCTTACATATGGAATATGTTGAAGAGAGCAAAGTCATTTTTAATCAAATTGGAATTGATTATAAAGTTTAAGAAACTATATGATTAAATATAAGATATTTAATAAATAAAGATTAATATGAGATATTGGATCTTATTTGAGCATAATTTGCATTTAATTAGAATTATTTGTAATTCTAATTAAAGTTTAATTGAAATAAGAATTTAATTTCAATTAAATTACTAAAATGTCCAAAACTTATTACAAATAAGCTTAAGCTCTAATAGAGCTAACACTTCTTACTTAGCCCTCTCTATAAAAGTTACAAAGTTTTCTTAACCAATTCTGTAGATACTGTTAGAGGTTGAATATTTGTGCACAGACGGTGGTTGAGAAAGATCAGTTTTGAAAATAGTTCGAGGGATACGATAAGATAAGGATCAAGCTTTAGAATAAGGTACAAATTTCAATTCATACTTTATTATAGTTATGTGTTAATCATTTTATAGAATCAAAGAGATCTTGATTTTCAGGAAATAAAAAATTCAAAAAAGTTTCATAATTATTCCGCTGTGGATAGGATGAGATCTTAACCTGATTTACCAGTAGAGGGGTCAAAACAAAGTTCAAGAGGACATGTCTTCCCAGTTTATTAACTGATAGTTTGGTGAAGTCAATTGTACCAACTAAGGGCATCATCTTGCGTATAGAAAGCGGCCATGGTTAGTCGTTAGTTTGGAGGGACTTGGTAAAACTAAAAATATTGTTCATCTTGGATCAAGCAGTCAAGTTGATTTGTGCCGTCAAAGTGAGAAAACCATAATTTTGGAGGTTTGATAGAAAAAGAAAAAGTGAAAAATGGTGAAGGGGATAAAAGGGATGGACCAACAAGTGAGGAAGGTGAGTAGAAGGTTGTGGTTGGACAAAGGTTCTGGGAGACAAGGAAGGGGCAAAAGTAGCAGGTGAGTTATAAGGAAGTGAAAAACAGGAAAGCTTGTCCACAATTCCAAAGACTACCAAGGTCAGAGACTCATACCACGAAAGCATAAATTTTAGCAAAGCTTCAAAACATTATTTTCTTTGAGATTAAATGATTTCTAACTTTCTTATTAAAACTAGCCATCTCCTTTGGAGAGATGTGTGTTAGTTATAGAGGCATAAGTTGTTAGAGTACCGCTTTAAAGGCAATCACCTTTAGCACTTTTGTACAAACTTTATTTTGATTAATAAAGCAAATAGGCATTTTTTTTCATTGATTTGATATTAATTTATATATATATGAATTGATATTGATCTTAAATCAAATTAATGAGGTCCATGATACAAAACATAGCATGAAGGAAATTATAATGAGATCATCATAATGAGATTCCTATCATATGCAATTACGTTAATATCTAAATAATCCCTAGTTATATGATTAATAAGATAGGACATTATTAATCCAAAAAGACTAGCACATATTATACATCTTGATTTAATCAAGCAGTAAATCTCATAAACTGTAAGCATGAGATGTTGAGAGTTAATATTTGGATGCTTACTAAGGGTAGTAAGTACATCGGATGACCCGCTATGAGATTATCATATGGATGATTTATCGAATGTCAATGATTAATGTCACCATAGCAATGGTGCAAATATCCTTAGAATTGAGGTATTCAAGGATATCTTGGATATAAATCCTGTGCTTTGACACCATTCCTTTTTGCCTCAAGACGAGGTTGCTCTTAGGGTGGTGATTGGGTACAACTATTTATGTTCGAAGATAATTGCATAGCCAATAAAAGATTCACCACTCCTGATAGAAAGAGATGATACCCATGGCCTCTTGTTGGGGTCATTACTCGGGAGCCTCTGGCTAGAGCAGTTATTTGTCATAATGAGGGTCTTCAATGACACATACGAGTAATAAGATCCCAGAATAAAAACTAACATCACTTGGACTAGATGTGACGTAATCAGTCTAGTGAGAGTTGACACATATCCCATACTTCGAACCAAGTGGGGTATAGTATGGTGAAACGACAAATTGCACGATAATTATCTATGGAAAGATTCATAAGATGGATAATTAACTATCAAAGAGTTTGTGTGTTAATCCACTTATATTCCAGCAAATAGGCATCATGATGTGTTTGAATTAAGAGTTAGTTTAAGTGCCTAGAATAGCCGAGAACCTAAAGGTCACACGTATAAAAGATCGGATGAAAAACAAGTATGTATGGCCTATTTTAAGTAGGCCACGATTGTGCATCATAGGGCCACGATCGTGGCCTAAGGTGAGACACGGCCACGATCGTGACAGAGGCCCCAAAATGATATATAAGTGAGTTCTTCACTTATATATACAAACAACTTTCACTTCTTACACACTTAAATGATAGAGAAAGGGTTCTAGAAGTGTTCTAGAGAGAGTGAGAAGAGTTCTTGAGTCATCTTCTTGCAATTTATGCAAATATTGTGTAAATCAACATGCATGCAAGATAACCTTAATCTATCTTCTATCATATTGAACATCTACTTAAATTCATCAAGTTTGGTATTCTAAAACCCTTACACATTGTTTCATCTTCCTTCTTTGTATATTCTTGGGTGATCAAGGAAGGGTTTGATGTTTATAGCAACTCAAACAACGAGAAGAAACAAGAAAGGAGGAGATACATAGGGTAAAAAGTTTTATTAATTCATGTTCTTTACATATCCTTGCATGCATGTAAGATTATGTGGTTTCCGAGTTGTCATAGTGTCAGAATCTTGATTCCAACAGTTCTGCTACATCCGTATGCATGTGATGCATGCAAACATGACTAACCCAATAATGGTATCAGAGCTTGTTTGTGCATGTAATAGATAATATATTGAACATATGCAAAGTGTTTGCTAGGTTGTGACTGACTTGCACGTTGTTTTTAAAAATTTTGTGTAAATTTTAGAAATTTTTTTCTATTTTTCTTTCTCAGAAATGTTTATAAGATGTTATGTTATGTTTTTATAAAAGAATATTGCAATTGAATGTCATTTGCTATTTTATTTTGAATTTATATCCATATTGTTCATATGTTGATTCCTAGGATTTTCTGGAAAACTGATTGCATATGCTAAATTTGAAAATTTCATATTAATTCTAGAATTTTTTTTCTATTTTTATTTCACTGAAATGTTTATAAGATGTTATATTATGTTTTTATAAAATAAAAATGCAATTGATTGTCATTTGCTATTTTATTACGAAGTTAGATTCAGCTTGATGCATGTATGAAGTTTTGGAAATTTTGGAAATGTGATAAACATGCATACATGAAAAATTCATATTAGTCTTTTTAAAAATTGTTTTATAAATTTTATGCATGCACATGCAATATGATATGTTGCCACCTGTATGAGATGCATCACACTTGTTGTTAAAGTGGTTATCTTATGTATGCATGATGTAATGTTTGTCTAGTATTAGAAGTAATATGACAAGTTTCATACATATATGATGTGTTGGCTTATTCCAATTTTTAATAAATAAATTCTAGGAATTAGTTTCTGAAATTTATTATTAGACACATTTAGAATGTTTATAAGACTCTGGAATTTTTGCAGAATTAATTGAATTTGATTCAATTAATAAATAAAGTCAAAGTCAACATTGGTTAACTTTTTGAAAGTTGGAGTTGATTTACTTGATGACTTATAATGTATGTTATGAGACCTAAATAAGGTTCTTATGTGATAAGAAATTTATTATTTTGATGAAAAAACATGTTTAATGCATGTGCTTGAAATTAGGGTTCTGAAAATTTTTCGAACATCAAATCGGTCTCTTTAGTGTCTAGTAGGTTAACTTATTTATCTTGACGATTTTGGTCGTCAAGATAATTTTGGCTAGTGCTAAAATTGTTTAGGTAAATTTGAGATGATCTAGGGATATTATAGAGGCCTAATTGCTGTAGAGGAATTTTGGAAACCCTAGAGATTAATTTAGAATTAATCCAAGTAGAGCATAGCATTTCTAGTGTGACTGGATAAAGGCATATAAACTAGGATTAAAGTGTTTAATCTGGACATCAAAATAATTGAATTTTAGGATTCCTAATCGAATCACATTCATAATTCGGACTAGCCAAGACTAACACTAGTACCCTATTAGGTTCAAGAGTTGAATCGAATCACGAACTTTAGATGCATAGTCACGTCACAACCTAAATTTAAACCTCCTTTGTGTGATACATGCATTAGACGCATTTTAAGGGTAGTTATGAACATAGGCTCAATTCAATTGAGTTATCCATAATTTAAATATATATGTCATATACATAATCTAGATCATCCAAGTATTGATGAGATGAAAGAATAAATCCCTCAACCAAAATATTAGGACTTACATCTTCCATTGATATGGCAAGAACCGAAGTTCTTTTAGAGTTGGGTTGTTGGGCAAACCCAAGCCCGCTCTACACAAATATTATTAAGTCAAGAAGACTTTACTTCTTCTATTGATTTTGATGAAAGTCAAATAATAATAATAATAGAAGTGTGTGAACTATTTTGATGAATTTGTTAAGTGTGTAGATAAATATAAATGACACAAATCATCAAATCAAGATGATACTTAAGTAAAAGCTGAATAAGACGGATCAGACAAAGTGATCAAGTCTAAGACATCAGACGAAGCATACGAATCTAAGCAAGCCGATTTAATTGAAGAATGTGCTAGAATGTCAATTAGTTGGAGTTGGTTATAGACTCAACTAATAACAGACTTTAGAAGACTCTATAAACAGATTTCTCAAGAAGACCGTTGGAGATTTAGGTTATAAATACTAGTTGTAGTCGTAGACTTCAGTAAGAATTTTGAATGTACAAAAATAATCAAGAGAAATTCTATGCCCAAGTGCTTATGCTATGAAAAATATTCTGACAAAAAGAAAAAAAGAAAGAGAGCAAACACATCTATAACGTGAATGTAAAAGCTTAAACAATATCTTTTCAAGAGAAAGGAAGGTTAGAGCCTGAAGAGATTAAGGAAGCAGATAAAGAATACTTTATGAAAGAGAAATGAAGAGGCTCTGCAAGTGTAGAAATAATACTTGTAACATTGAAGGAGATAGTGAAATCTCAGACGAACTCTGAGGACTGGACGTAGTCCAAAGTTAAGGGTGAACCAGTATAAATCGTGGTGTCATATTCTCTAACTCTTATCTTTTAATTTTCTTGTTGTTAGAAGAATAGATACTAATTTCCACTATTGCATTATTCATCAAATTAAGTGCATTGTTTAAACTTATAATCGTCTAAATTTGTCAAGAAAATCAAGAAGATTTTAAAGATTCATATTTTAGACTATTTAACACAATTCAACCCCCCTTCTTGTGTATTATGCATATTATACGTGATTTCTATATTAACAAGTGATTTACTTAAAAAGATTCAATAAACATATGAAGTAAGATAACAAGAACTTTGATTATACGTATTGCTTTGCAAATAATTTTAAATTTATATACATTCTCAGAGATTGAATACAATCTTGTGTAACCTTAGATTTTTCATTAAAACTACCAAAAGCTTCATCAGGTCATTCATGCTCTATTTTAGAGAAACATATGCTCTATTTTCATTATCACATTATGTAGTCTTTAGTGTTATTAGGGAGTTAAAATTTTAATAATTATATAGATTGAAACATTAATGAGTTTTTATGTCTAGTGCTTGGATGGTTGGTTGTACTTATGGAAACTAAAATCTTGTGGTTTGAACTTTTATGGTTGCTTTGTCAGATGAATGAACATATTCCTTCAGTTGAGAGTTCTAATCCGGTACTGGAGGTAGAAGTGGAAAATTCTATTCCGACACCAAGTCAAGTTAGTCAACATAAAAGTGATGTTTAGAATCACTTTAAGAAGGCTACATCGATTGATGGAATTGAAAAGGCAGAACGCAATTATTGTCATAAGTACTTAAATGATTCGAAAGGTGGAATGTCTCATTTAAAGAAACATACGGAATCATGTACTAGAAGGAAGATGGTTTTAGGAGGTTAATCATTTTTTACCCCTAACCTTATGAAAGGAAAGAATGAAATAACCGTAACAACTTTTGACAATAATAGATCAAGAATTTTGATGGCTAATATGGTTGTTGGAGATTAACATGCATTGGCTATGGTTGAAAGCAAGATGTTCAGGATATTTCTCAATTCACTCCAACGTAATTTCAATGTTCCAAGTCGAAATACATTGAGAAGTGATATTTTGAAAATTTATGAGGAGAAGAAGAGAGAAATATTAAGAGTATTGTCAAGTGTTCAAGGACGAATTGCCATAACAACGGATATGTGGACTGCCGATAACCAACAGAAGGGTTACATGGCGGTGACGGTACATTATGTTGATAATGATTGGAAGTTATGCAATAGACTTTTGAGGTAATTTAAATTCTTTAATATTATTATCATTTACTTAATTTCATTATATTATGAATTTATGATTTATATTGTTGTGTTTTTTTATGATAGGTTTATTTATGTGCCGACACCACATGCAAGTGAAAAATTGGCAAACATGTTGAAAGATTGTTTGATGAGTGTGAACCTGGACAACAAAGTTTCCTCTATCACAGTCGATAATTGTAGCACAAATGATGCTACGATTGAGAAGTTAAAGGGTAAGATGCAAGTTGGGAGCTTATTGGTTGGAGGTAAGTTATTTCATATGCGTTGTTTTGCGCATATTCTTAACTTGATTGTGAAAGTTGGGTTGGAGCCGATAAAGGAAGCAATAAAGTGTATTCGGAGTAGTGTTTTATATTAGAGTGCAACTCCTAAAAGAGTTGAAACTTTTGAAGATGTTACACAGATTTTATGCATTCTCTGCACAAAGAAGTTGGTTTTGGATTATCGTACGAGATGGAACTTAACCATTAAGATGTTGGAGTTGGCAATCCTATATGCTCAGCTATTTACTAGATTAGCCGAAAGGGATCCTCAGTATACCTCCATACCATCAGAGGACCGGTAGGACTTGGTTAAAGAATTTTGTATGAAGTTGGAATTATTCAATAGGTGGACTAAATTGTTTTCAGGAACAAAATATCCAACCTCACACTGTATCTTTAGCATTATGTCCAACATAAAGCATATTTTGGGATTGTGGATATTTGACTCCAATGAAGTGATTCGGACGATGACGCAGTGGATGATGAAGAAGTTTAATTCTTATTGATCTAAGGTTGGAGATATTGTTGCAATATTATATATGTTGGACCCGAGATACAAGATGGATGAAGTTGAATATATTTATAATGTATTATACAGTGGTGAAGCTCAAGAGCATTTACATACCATAAAACAATTATGGTATCAATTATTTCATGATTATGAAGCCAGAATGTAACAAAGTCATGATCGGGATGCAGGCAGTTCAAGTTCAACTCATACTTCAATTTCAAGTTCGACCTTTTCTACTATCCCATTACCGATATATTCTCTTTTAAATTTTTTAAAAGAGAAAAGGGCTAGGATATCTTATGGTACGATGGAGTTCGATAAATATATTTCTGATGAGTGTATTCCTGAAACTGAAGGTGTGTTATTCGATATATTGTGATGATGGAAGACGTCTGGATATGATTATCCAATCATTCAAGCCATTGCATGGGACTTAATAACTATTCCATCATTAACTGTTGCTTCAGAGTCTGCATTTAGTACTAGTGATCGGGTCATTACTCCCCATCGTGGTCGACTTCATTATCACACTGTGGAAGCTCTTATGTGTACTCAAAGTTGGTTAAAAAATGAAGATATTGATGGTAAATTATTTTCTTTTTATTACATTTATTTTATTTACCTTTATATTATCTTACTTAATGTTGTTTTTTTCCCTACAGCCACAGGTATTAATGCAGAGGGAATTGGTGAAAGTAATCGACCAATGAAAGGTTATTTTCATCAAATATATGAAGATGGAGGTAATCTTAATTTTCTTTTTATATAATATTAAATTATTAGATATTATTTTTATTTTAAGTATTATATTACTAAATATAATCTTTGTACATACAAATGATTGGAGCCAAACTTTTAACGAACTTACCAACAAGTTCACTTAATCAATTAGAATCAGTCTCTAGTCTACTCTTTAATGTAGCTGTTGATTTTGTATTGTATCTTTTTTGTAAAATGATTTTATTAATTTTATGAAATATGAATTTGATTGTATTAATTCTCTCTAAAAATAATTAATAAATAATTTAAGTAAATTTAAATTTTGAATTTAATGTAATTCATAATTTTAACTATAACTATTAACTTATTAGCTTATGATATAAATTTGTAATTAATTGAATTAAATGTCCTAATTAATCTTACCTCTACATACATCTCAATAACTTTATTATATCACAATTAATTAATTATATGTTGTTATAATTTAAAGTTGTGTTATAATACATATATTAAAACAAAAAAAAGTGAAAATTTTATTAATTTTATGAAACATGAATTTGATTTTATGAATTCTCTCTAAAAATAATTAATAAATAATTTAAGTAAATTAAAATTTTTTAATTAATGTAATTCATAATTTTAAGTGTAACTATTAACTTATTAATTTTTCATATAACTTTCTAATTAATTGAATTAAATTAAATGTCTTAATTAATAAATAATTAAAGTTTTGTAATTAATGTAATTCATGATTTTAACTATAACTATTAACTTATTAACTTATTAACTTTTCATATAAATTTCTAATTAACTGAATCAAATTTCCTAATTAATAAATAATTTAAGTAAATTAAAGTTTTATAATTAATGTAATTCATAATTTTAACTATAACTATTAACTTATTAACTTTTCATATAAATTTCTAATTAATT
>JANIIA010000191.1:5689634-5702445 GCA_027478495.1 Erythroxylum alaternifolium | reverse complement strand
CAAAACAATGATGATTAAGAGATTATGGTGAGTCTTAGTGGATAGCAATCAATATGGATCAAATGGGTGTATAAATATTATTTAAAAGGGAATAACATTTGTTCCATATATTATAATAGCTCCTTCTCTTATACCTTATGCAAATCATCAAACTAAGGAGCTTTGTTAGACAAGAACTCATATATAGGATTGGTGATGGAGCTTACCCTATCTTCTGGTATGTCTTTTAGACTAATTTAAAAACCTTTTATGGAAATTAGGGAACTCTATTCTCTACATCACCCAATACCTAAAGTAGCCACTGTGGAGGAAGTGCTTCCCAATACAACTGAAGTGTTTAATTATACACCTAAATCAACTATCAATGATGTTCTTTCTAATATTTCTTTAAATCCAAATAGTAGGTACTCCATTAAAAGGCCCTTTCTCTTCCAAAACTTGCAGGGATATCCTCATATCTCAACTTCCTTTTGTCCCTTTAAAAATAGTGGTCTGGTGCAATTATTCTAATCCTAGAGCTTATACTACTCTATAGCTCGCTATTAGAAGTAAATTTCATACTACTAATAGAATTAGAATATTTTTAGCAATATCGAGTACTTGCCCTTTATGCATACCAGAGGAAGAAACCATTGACCATCTCTTTTTTCAATGCTTTTATAATGTCTTTATTTGGACATCTAGATATGTTGTAATAAGCATACAATTCATTGTCCTAATATGCTGTAGGCCATGTCTATGTAATAAAGGCTACTCTATGTACCCAATTCTAGTTTATCAATTAATTACTTTCAACTTTCAAAAATATATATACAAGTCTCCATAATCATAAGCATAAACAAATCACTAACTAAACTCTTTAGTAGATACTAGTATAGTGTGACTTATATTAATGACTTGTAAAATCATAAATCATATATAATCAAATTTTCCAATCTCAAAACTAGATCTATGAGCCTTAGAAAGGACCATTAATCTTATATAGAGATCAATATCCAAAATATAACTTCATCATAAAAACGTCATTAACCATAAAGATCAATTATGGAATAAACCATTTCCTTCTATGAAGAAGTTATAGCACATCTAGATAAAAAAAGAATCTCATGTGTACATGTACAAGAAATACAATCATATACATGAATTTCAAACATCATTATACAACAAACAAGTGTAAAATTCACAACTTTATTAATCTAAAGTACTATGGACATATAAGAACAACTCACAAACTCCCATTACATCGAAACATCATATGATAACATAATACTTATATTGCCTTCTTCTTTAAGAAAAGCTATAATACTAAGCCCCTTAGTTAGTGGGTTAACTAATATATTTGTGGTGATAATGTACTAATAAAATATACTACCATCATTAACTCATTCTTAAAGTTTAAAGTACTTAAGGTCAATATACTTGACATACCTGGCTCCATTAATGTTCTTTATATTCCTGGAAAAGAATATAGTACATAAGTTGTCACAATGAATTCTAATTGTCTTTAAAATTGAATCAAAAATCATGTAACTAACATATTAAAAAAGAATCTCATATCATTATTTGTAGTCCACTTAGGTTGCTGGCTATGTCCTTCATCCTCATAATGTAAATTACAATTTTAAATGCTCTATCGTACCTTAGTAAAGTCAACATGTGCATAAGTTCACGTACCTTAAATTTTTCACATTTAATGAATCTCACCTTATTTTGACAATAATTCTACAACATTTAAGCTTAATTACTTTAGCTATTAATTTTGTTATAAGGAATGAACAATATTAGGTTGTAAGGAATGTATAATAAACAAATGTGGTTTTAGTATTGCTATCTTAAATATGTAGATAACTGTCATCTACAACTTGTGATAATCTTTCTTTATCCTTCTTTTATTATAAAATTCTAGTTCTGCAACACAACTTTGTTGCTTCCCTCTTACCAAATGACTCTCTTGGTCTTTGTAGCAATTTGACTCTCTTTATTTATGTTTTTATAGGCAATAAAGTGAGATGATCTAGGTTTTGATTAAATGCAAGGATTCTTTTTTTCGGCAAGAGGGATTTGTGGATTTATTAAATCCATAAGAATCCTCATACCTCTTACAGAACAAGTGATTCCGAGATCTATTTCCTTTGTCCTTTCTTTTACTTTCTTTTACTTTTTGTGAAATTTTGTGCTCAAACTTACAATTAATTGGTTTTTTTCCTTATTCTATAAAATTTTATGTGTTATACTACTCCAACAATGATACTTCTTTTCTTGATGTTATTTCTATGTTTGATGTATAACATGTATATTAGATTGTGATTATGTGATCCTTTTACTCTGTTCTTGGTGCTTAG
This sequence comes from Erythroxylum alaternifolium, assembly GCA_027478495.1. NCBI lineage: Eukaryota > Viridiplantae > Streptophyta > Magnoliopsida > Malpighiales > Erythroxylaceae > Erythroxylum > Erythroxylum alaternifolium. The sequence continues at coordinate 5,700,103 of JANIIA010000191.1, read as the reverse complement.
TCAATTCAGTTTTATGAGAACTTTAGGGTATGATATTTTAAGTTGTTCATATCTTATGAGATCTTTCAACTCTAATATTTTGCTAGACTTTTGTATATTGCAAAGATAGATAGACTGAGCAGACCTAAAACAAAATATCTACAAATTATGATGCTTACAATTTCAAGAGTACTAAAGCATGGTATGTTGAATATTCGTTTCATAATAATATTCTTTTTTGCAGCCCCTATATTGTGTTGAAGAGCGTCACTCATCTTTCTTTGTTGTTGTCTGAAGTTGTCCATCTATTCAGGTTAGTCGTCCAACTAATATTTACTATATGTATTACTTTAATAATATGATTATGATATCTTTGGATTTTGTATGAATACAAAGGAGGTTTTGATTTAGTGTTGTTGTTTAGAATATTCTTATAATCATTGATGAGTTTTTATATGGAATGAGTTTGAAATCAATTGTAGGCAATTAATTCGATCGATTAATTGTAGGCGATTAATTTGATCGATTAATACTTCAACTTCGATGTGATTAATGTAAACATAGTATTAACACAAGGAATTAACACGTTTCATATATAAGACAATTCGTTTCATAATAAACCCCTCGAAAAGTATATAGGCTGGAAGCTCGTGATGCATCTCCCGTGAGGCTTATCAGTGAAAAATTTCATGAGCTTAAGAGTCATAGCGAGAACTTATTTTCTTGATTCACAAGTGTAAACAATGCCACGTACCATAGTTTTGAAATCAATTGTAGGTGATTAATTCAATTGGTTAATACTTAGGGGATGTTGTGTAAAGTTTAGATGTTCTGTAAACTTTGGGGAACATGAAAGATACTAACTATGGAACCACTGTTTCAAATTAACAATTTTGCATAAATGAGTAATGTTAATAGATCTTGGATGTATAGACGATTAACACCTAATGATTTCATTAATTCTGAGTCTGTTGAGGGAGTTGAAGCTTTTATTCATTGTGCATATTCTCAACTTGCATATATGGATGACCCAAAGATTAGATGTCCATGTAAAAAGTGCAAACACATTTATTTCCTTCCTATTGATGAAGTGAATGGGAATTTGTTGAAAAAAGGGTTTGTCCCAAATTATTTTGAGTGGACACGATATGGGGAACCATTGATTTGTAGCACCTCAAGGGATAATGAAGCACAATCGTCAATGAACTTACATGAGTTTGAATGGGGGCTTGGATTTAGAACAAATAATATGGATGCAAATGAAAATCCTTACATGCAAATGATTTATGAAGCAGCCGGGTATACCTTTCAGGAAAATATAGAAAATCTTGAAGAAGAACCAAACGCACATTCAAACAGTTTTTTGACCTACTAAACTTAGCTGACCAAGAACTATGGCCAAATTGTGAGACAATTACTCAATTGTCTACAATTGCTCGAATATTGAACATAAAGTCTGAAGGACATATTTCTGATCGTAGTTTTGATAAAATTCTTGGATGGTATAATGAATCATTGTCTCTTGATCATACAATAGTTGATAGTTTTCACAATATGAAGAAACTTATTAAGGGTCTTGATTTGCCTGTTGAAAAGATTAATTGTTGCAAATTGGGTTGTATGTTGTATTGGGGAGATGTGTGGAATTACAAGATCGCAAATTTTGTGGTCAATTTAAGTTCAAGCCTAGAAAGTGTTCTATGAAACATAAATTAGTACCCTAGAAGCGGATGTATTATTTCCCGCTAACTCCGAGACTTCAAAAACTATATGCTTCTGATGTTAGTGCTTCTCACATGAGATGGCACAATGAATACGAACAGAATATGGAATAATGAGTCATCTATCAGATGCACTGTCATGGAAACATTTCAATGATAATCAAAATTCAAACTACGATTTGAAGGTACTTACTGTACAGGTGAAGCATCTAATGGTGTAGCAGCTGGAACTGAATCACCTCCTCGTACCAATCAGAGCATCCGTCGTTACCAAATCAATAGTGTACTTGTGGTCATTTCATTTGAATTACAAATACTTATTATGTACAATTTAATATTTTTATTATCAATTAAGATATTTTTTACTTTATATCATCAATCAACTTTCTATTTAAACAAATTAAATGTATACTATTAAATTCATAACTGTTTAAATTATGCATCAACCATAACATCATCAAATAAAATTTATTGATGGTATATCTTTTAAAGAAAATTTTGGTTGATTTACTGATGGACATTTGTGGTTTCATCGGTGAAATCAATTTTATTTACCGATGGAAGACTACTAATCGTCGGTAATCACAGACAAAATAACCAATTCTGTTGCCAAATTTACCAACAATACAATAACTGTTGATAAACTCACCAACGGAACGAACGTAACCGTCATTAATGATTAATAAACTTATCGACAAAAACGAACAAATCATTGGTAAATTTGCTGACGAAATATGTTGTCTGTTGGCAATTTACCGACGGTCAATCGCACAAAAAATTGTCGGTATATTTACCAACAGAACATTAATTGTTCATCGGTAAATTTACCAACGGACATCCTATTTTTTGTTAGGAATTATTACCTACGGCCATTTCTACGACGCCTTTGTCCTTCGGTAAAGTCCATCGCTAACTTGACTTACAGACGGAATGTTTATGTTTTCGGTTGGTAATTTTCATCGCTAAATGACATTTTTATTGTAATGTGCAAGGAATAAAAATTTTGTGCAATAAGTACACATTGGTTGAAAAATATGATATAGTAGTCAACTTATGTATGTTAAACTTGTGACTTAATTATTTCTTGATACATTGGTTGACCAATGTAGGTTTGTGTTCTAAAAACCACAAAACCAGTGATTTTTAGATATTCAAATTTCCAAAACACAAAGCCTATAATTTCTACATAATGCAAAACCCCTAGTTTTTACATATTCAGATTTTCAAAAATAAAAAATCCATAGTTTTTACAAATTCATAATTTTAAACAAGAATTATTGAGTTATATGTTCAACCCGATATTCATGTTTCTGATGGTCAGATAATTATACATATTTTTAAAACTATTACCAAAAACTAATATAATTAAATTATATGATTTCAATAAAATCAATTCTTAAAAGGAATAGACATTTTTATCGATAAAACTTGAATATTAATAAACAATTAGTATAGACATTAATTCAGTTTTGTTTCATTATATCATATTCAAGATTTAAAATTCATAATCCCATATTGAGACAATTATCTTTTTTGAATGCTTATAAGTTTCAGCCATCAATATAAAACGATTAAGACCACCTTTCGAAAGCAAGTTAATAAAAATTTTTGATATCATATAAGATTTTGTTTTACAAAATTACAGTATCATTATAATATATATTACTGATTATCCATAAGAATAAATTACTTATAAAATTTGTTCTATCTTTCACAAATTATAATACCAAATTCCATCAGTTTTGAGCAAATTCCATCAATCTTAAGCCACTTAAGACAGAGATAATGAATCTGGGAAGTTATCGGATCCTAAGTTTAAGAGATAGTCCAAACTGTTGTTTGTAATTGTGAATTTGAAGCCATGCAATAATGTCCGGTAGGTGATAAGCATAGAAGCTACAAATATGTACAATTACAAAACCACAATTCCTACGAAGTGCCTTTGTATCTCCCTCTCTCTCCCTTTACTTTGCTAATCTCTTGTCGTGACGCCTCCTCCTCTTGACTTGTCTTTATCTAGCACTTGGAAATATTCCTCGACTAAACACTTACTACACCTTGGCTTGTATTTGGTGAACTTGGTGTTTGAAATTGAAGGGTGATTCTGCAAACTTTCATGTGAATGGTTATGGGAAAATTACAAGTAAACAATGTTTAGGACATATTCTAGGTTGTGGAATCTGAGAGAGCCAGAGGTTTATGCATGCATGCGGTGCATGAAAGATATAAAATTGAGGGCAGGAATAGGATGCTGGAGAGAGATCTTTAATAGTTTCTTTCTTGTTTATTCAAAACTTCACAGATCAACATTATGATATGTAGAAACATTCCAACATATACAGCTTTATTGCAGTGAATTTATCGAACCCTAAGAATTTCGGGTCCTGCTCTTCCTAGTTTCAATCATGTTAGCTCTGACTTTAACTAAAGTTACTATTTTAAAAGCAATATTCCTTATTATTACAGCCAAATACTCCACAAATTAAAATGAATAATCCTTAAAATTAGAGAGGAGATAAAAGTTAATTGGATATATACCTTTTTTTCCTAGTAACGTACCATTTTGAATATATACTAATTTAATTCTCAAATAAATTTTTGCTTCGATGCAAGTGGATATTTGTAATATCTCTGTTCGAGTTAGGATTAGGCTCCAGAAAAATAACGAGAGAGAAGAGAATTGTAATTCAAATAAGATTCTCCATATTTCTTCAGGATTAAAATTACAAATAAATAGACTCAAAGATCTTAAAAATAAAGAGTCACAACTTTCATTATTTTTCTAATGGACCACGACTCTAAATTGACTTGACTTAGTCAAATGAAATAATTACAATAATTGTGAAATTAGAACTAAAATGTACGACTCAAAGCTGGTAATCCTTAAGCCTAATTGGAGTTTTATGCTTTCTTTTGGGTTTTTGTTGCTTTGGACCATCTGTAGGCATTACAACACTTTCTCCCTCAAATTGGGCTTTGTCCTCAAAGCCTAAATCAATATGGCCACTTAAATTAGGAAAAGCACATGAAAGCTAACTAGCTTCTTCCCAAGTTGCATATTCCAAACCCAAATTACTCCATTGAATTAACCATTCGTGAACTTCCTTCCTTTACTGCAAAACAATTGTTTCATCCAAAATCCTCTTAGGAAAAAAGACAAGTTGATCATTCGAATCAACAGCAGGTAGAGCTAGTGGTGAATCAAGGAGGTCACCGTGGTGTCATTGGAGCAAAGAGACATAAAAGATAGGGTGAATGTGAGATATGGCTGGGAGTTCCAAATGGTAGGCGACATTGCTGATTTTTCGAAGCACCTTGAAGGGGCCGTAGAAATGTGGTTACAATATTTTAGATGATTGGCGCCCAATAGAAATTTGTTTGTAAGCCCGCAATTTAACATATACATAGTCACCTTTTTGAAATTCAATGTCAGCTTGGTGTTTGTTAGCTTAGGTAGCCATTGATTGTCGGGTTGCTTTAAGTGTGTCATTGAGAGTCCGAAGAATGGATTCATTGGTGGTGAGGGTAGAGTCAATTGATTCAGTGTTGAATGAGTCCAGCATGTATTAGGGGACAGTGGGAGGGAGTTGGCTAAAGAGGGCTTGAAAAGGGGAAATTTTAATGGCATTGTTGTAGCTTGTGTTGTACCATAATTGGGCTAGGTGTAGGTAACGGGGTCTATAGTTTTAGTTCATCACTGGTAAAACAACGAAGGTAAGTTTCAAGGATTTTGTTGACAATTTCAGTTTGGTCATCAGTTTGAGGGTGATATGCACTGCTGAATTTAAGGTTAGTACCACATTGCTTAAAGAGTTCAGTCCAGAAATGACTGAGGAACAGAAGGTCACGGTTAGAGACTATTGATTTAGAGAGGCCATGGAGCTTATAGATGTCAGTGAGGAAGACAAAAATGAGGTAGGCTGCAGTAAATTTGGGCAGTAAAGAAATGAAGTGGGCGAACTTAGAGAGGCGATCAACAATAACCCAAATTGTAGTCTTGCCATTGGAGTTTGGAAGATGAGTAATAAAGTTCATATTGATATCTTCCCAAACTTGGGATGGGCAGAGGTTGAAGAAGACCATATGGCTTGTAATTATAGTATTTGGATTTTTGGCAAACTGTACAAGAACGAACAAAATTCTTCACTAACATTGACATACCTGGCCAATAATAGGCGGCAGTAAGTCTAGCTAGAGTTTAATGTCTGAATGACCGCCAAGCGGAGAGCTATGAAATTCTGAAAGTAGTTGTTCTTGCAATTGGGATCCAGGAGGAATGTATAGCCTATTATGAAAATACACTAAGCCATTATGGAAGAGGCCGATGACCTGATGTTGGTGGTCAATTGCTGGCCTTCCCATGTAAGGAAATAATTTTTGGGTGAGACCAAAGCTAGGAAGGTGGATGAAGTTAGTGCGGCAAAGGAGGATAAATTGACTCGAGACAATGCATCTACAATTATGTTCCTTGTCGGGTTTATATTAAATGGAAAAATCAAATCCCAGTAATTTTCGAACCCATTTTTGTTGCTCCAGTTTTTGAACAATTTGAGAAAGAAGATGTTTCGAACTCCACCGATCAGTGTAGATGGTGAATTTTCTGTCCAATAAATAGTGACGCCATTTTTGTAGTACCTCGTTGATGGTAAATAACTCTCGGTTGTAGGTTGAGGCAGCCTGCATTTAAGGTGATAATTTCTTGCTAAAAAAAAGCAATAGGGTGATCCTTTTGAGAAAGAACAGCCCCAACTATGACCCCAGAAGCATTAATGGACAATTCAAAGGGCTCTAAAAATATGGCAGTAATTGCAGACAAATTGGCAGTAATTTCCAGTGAGTCTAAGAAACCACGCAAGGTCGAAATAGATAAAGGTGCAAGCCAATTCAGAATGGCTTATATCTTGTCTTGATCAACACTGACACCAGTTATAGAAATAATATGGCTTAGATACTGAATACTGGGGACAAAAAAAACACATTTGGTGAGCTTAGCAAAAAATTAGTGAGAAGATAACTAGGTAAAAACCTAGCGTAAGTGATCCATGTGCGAATCTCAGTCAGCACTGTAGATAAGGATATCGTCAAAGAAGACCAAAATAAAATGTCGAAGGAACTCCCAAAATAGGTCATTCATGGCAGCCTGGAAAGTAGATGGGGCATTCATGAGCCCAAAAGGCATAACAAGAAACTCATAATGCCCATCACAAGTTCAGAAAGTAGTTTTATGGGTATCTTCTAGCACTACTCGGATCTAATGATAACCCGAGCGTAGATCAATCTTGAAAAAATGATGTATAGTTCGTCAAGTAATTCATCAACTATCAGTATAGGAAACCTGTCCTGAATGGTGATAACATTAAGGGCCCTATAATCCATGCAAAAACACCAAGTTTCGTCTTTTTTTCAGACCAGTAAAACAAGGAAGGAGTATGGACTTGTGCTAGGTTGGATAATTCCATCTCGAAGCATATTAAAAATTAATTGGGTCATGATTTTGTTTTGGTAACGGGGGTAATAGTAAGGCTTAACATTGACGGGTTGACTATTGGTTTGGAGGTGAATTTGGTGGTCATGTGGTTGTAAGGGGGGTAGAGATGTGGGGAAGGTGAACAAATTGATGTAAGATGGATTGGAGATCTGGGTGAGTTGTGGGGCTGGGGTTGGGTAGATTAGGTGTTAGGGGTATGGGTCATGTGATAGAGCATATGGAGAGTTTAGAGTGCCAGTTTGTAAAAGACGAGAGACTTGTGTGGCAGATGCTTCTTCAATGGATGATGTCCTAGTGAATTGAATCCAATTTCATTGATGATAAAATCCCATAGCATGAATTAAGAAATCAGCCATAATCGGGCCAAGCGTGCTCAACCACTGTATGCCTAAAACTATTTCTGCTCCTTAAATTGGAAGAAACAAGAAGGGAATAGAGAGACTGTGGTTCTGGATGGTTAACATAACTCCTGTACACTGACCTTGGCAATGTAAGTGGTCTCCATGTCCCACTGTTACTGGAAATTGAGGTATGGACAGTATCAGAAAATTGGCAATACGAGGTTGTATAATGTTATGTGTACTGCCACAATCAATGAGGATGGAAAAGGTTTAGCCTTGAATTGTGCCTTGCAAGCGTAAGGTTTTAGTAATGTTGAGTCCAAGGTAAGCAGCTAGTGATAAATGGATTGGGGCATTTGATGGTGGTGTATGTTTGGTTAATCGGTCGGATGGGGTGGATGGTTCTTCAGAGTCCAGGTATGTGATGAATGGAATCCCGGATGGATTATCAGGAAATTCATGTAAAGGGGTGGTAACTTCATCAGGGTCATTGGTGAGGATTGTGAGAAATTGTAGTGATTTATAACGATACCTCTGGCTGAATTTATCATCACAATTAAAACGAAGCCCTTGAGAACAACTTTGCTGCATTTCAGTGGGGTTTAAGCGTAAAGATGTCAATGGGTCGGGCCGGGCCTCGGCCACCCTCAGCTCGGCCCAACTCGGCCTCAATCACAGCGGACTGAAAGGCCGTCCGGCTTGTGACTCAGTGGGCTATGGGCGGGTCGGGCCAACCTCGGCCCTTTTATACTTTTTTAATTAAAAAATACAAAACGACGTCGTTTTAGGCAAAACAACGCCATTTTATCAAAAATGGCCTGGCCGGGCTAGCCCGTGGCCCACCCATAGCCCGCCAAATCCTGGCCAAAAATGGGCCGGGTCGAAATTACCATCCCTACTTAAGCGACGTACAAGAAGTGAGAGATGTGGACGAGGAGGTACTAGTAGAAATGGTGCGGAAATAGGGGCAGTGGAACTGGTTTTGTGGTTATAGGCAACATTGGCTGCCGAGAGACAAAGGTAGTTTGATGTCAGTGGTCATTTATCTTGGCTTCGACAAGTTTTGCAAGGCGAATGGCTTCAGCTAAGGTAAAGGTTTATGAATTGCTAACTCTTTTTGGATTTCAGTTTTCAGGGAAGAGAGAAAATAATTGAGAAGAGAAATGTGTGGCAAACCCACAATGCAATTACTGAGCTTTTTAAATTTTACTTTATACTCGATGATGGTGCCAGTTTGACGGAGTTTGAAGAGTGCAGCTTTGTGATTCTCATAGGTTGATGGACCAAAACGCAATTAGACAACCTTGGTGAATGGTTCCCAGGTTGTAAATTGTTCGTTTGATTGCATCCACTTGCACCAACAGAGAGCCTCGCCAGTGACATAAGATGAGACTAGGGAAATTCTTTACTCTACTATAATTTGTTAATAAGAGAAGTATTGCTTAACTTGAAAAAGACAGTCCAAGGGATTAGATCCATCAAATAAGGAAAGGTGTATTTTGGGGAGCTTAACAGGAAAAGGTGGATGTGGTTGTGGTAGAGGAATATGGATGGTGGGGTGGGAAGAGGTTCCAACATGGTACTGGGTTGATGGGGTGGGTGATGCTATGATAGTGGAAGTGGTTGTTGGCTATGAGGGATGACTTAGTCGATTTTGGAGATTGTGAAACATACCAATAAGAGATCAAAGATTAGCTAGAATTTGTTGATTGGTATCTTGATTTTGATTGATCTGTACTTTGTGTTCATCCATCTGTACTTTGTTTTCATTCATCTATAGTTGAACATCTTTGAAGGCTTTAGAAAGGTGGGCAACTAAATCATCAATGGACGATGAAGTTGTCGTTCCTTGTTCTTTCCTAGGAGGCGTGAAGCTTCCTTCTCAACGAAAGCACCAATGTAATATCCTTGTTCGAGCTGGGATATTGTAATTCAAATAAGATTCTCCTTACTGCTGCAGAATTAAAATTACAAATAAATAAATTCAACGATCGTAAAAATAAGGAGTCATAACTTCCACTATTTTTCTAATAGACCACGACTCTAAACTGACTCAAGACTTAGTCAAATGAAATAATTACAATAATTGTGAAATTAGAATTGAAATACACAACTCAAAGCTGGTAATCCTTAAGCCTAATTGAAGTTTTTTGCTTTCGTTTAGGTTTTGCTACTTTGGGCCATCTGTAGGCCTTACATTGTCGTTTGAATATACACTAAATAAACATTCAAAGGAAGCAATAACTCATCAACTATATGTTTTAGATGAACTGCCTGATAAGTTTACCATTCAAAGGGTCAAAAGATGGTAAGAAATTCAATTCAATTAATTGGTAATGAAAACACATCCACACTAATTATTACAAAGTTTTATGGGTCTTCCACAGGTTCACATATTTAATTTGGAAATTTAGACATATAACCTTTATCATTAGAAGTTATATGGAGAGTCTCGGCTACCATTGAACTATCCAAGTGTAATAAGATATGACTTTTACTAGAAAATAATTTAGCTCAACTGTGTTACTTTTTCATCTAAGGCATAAAATTATAGTTTTTCTTTATCTGATATATCAAATATTACTTTTTTCTGTCATAAAATGAAAGACAAACAGATTATATTGGAATACTAGTAAAAGTAAGAAACAGATAGGCATTATGTGCCTTTGATATGGAAAACTATAACTACGATACTTGCCAACTTGAAAGGAAGACTCCACATTTAACATTTCCAAGAAGAACTGTCATGCCCATTGTACTGACATATCTTAAAATTCACATCATAGTTATGTATTTTAGCCAAAACATTGATTACTTCACCAAATATGTGGATATATAGAATTCAAACTCAATCAAATTAGGTTAACATCCCCTCACTTATGGAAAGGGCATTTTGGTCATTTTGGATCGGGTTAGAATTATTTAAAGTGTTTTTGACAT
>JANIIA010000191.1:5665837-5689534 GCA_027478495.1 Erythroxylum alaternifolium | reverse complement strand
TAGTGATTGCACGTAGCGCTCCCTTATCTTAGGATATGTGTCGGAATGACCTACGGGCGTCCCGGTGCGTACCCTAGTATAATGGGGTGTTACAGTTTTACTCATTAAATGCCTAACAATGTCATAAACATACTTAAGCATACAAGTTGGATATAAACTATACCCTGCCAAGCACTATGGGTATGTTGGCAAACAAAAACTATGTTATAGTGATAACTGATGGTGTATAGAAGTGTAATAAGTTGGTTGTGATTTGAACGCTGATTTATATTGTTTTCGTGACTAGTAGTCTAAATACTCCTGCCAGATAATGTCAAAAGTCATTTCAATATAAACACTTCAATTTAAAGTCAGTGTAAAATCATTCTTTTTTTATAAAAGGTAAATATATTGAATTAAAAATATGTACACTATCCTTGGGGCATACCCCGACCAAATTCTGTAGTCAAAACATCAATGTCATCTATACATCCAAAATATCAAAAGGTAATTAGTTCAGTGGGATACAACCTATACAAGATCTTATACATTACAATGTTTATCTTATATACTACATTGAAGCTCATAATAGAAGCAAAATCTAACTGAATAGCATTCCTGGTTTTCCACACCGTGTATATGGTACACATAAATGCCAATTGTGTGGCTTTGCTTTTTAGATGTGCTCTAGTGTAGTCTCTCCGAATCTATTTGATGGCACTAGATAGCGTAGACATGGCTTGTGTCAATCCCAACCATCCTAGAATAACACTCCAAACTTCACCTGTAAAAGAACACTTAAGGAACAAATGATCAACATTTTTGGGTTCAGCATTACAAAGTCTACATGTGTGGTCTATCTTTAAAATAGCAAGTTGTCCTTTGTTGGTAGTCTATTATGAAGAATAAGCCATGCAATAAAGGAGAACTTGGGTGGTATGTATTGTTTCCAGATAAAGGACATCCAAGGTCGGATATTGTATTTAACTCGTAGCAGCTCATAGACTTTATATGAAGAAAGGACTCCATTTACACATAATTTCTGCATCCCACTAACCACCTCCCTACCACCTCCCAACTTATCCACCAAGGAATTTCGAATCAGCGCCAACCTCTTTATTAGGGGTGAGTCTCGGGTTTGAGGTTCCCATTCCCACACTAATGATCCCCTTAAATACATCCCATGAATCCATCTCACCCATAATGAATCAACTTTAGCATGGATGTTCCATAGCACTTTAGACAACAGGGCCGAATTCCATGTTTTATAATTTTTCAACCCTAGACCACCCTTATCTCTAGGTACACAGATATTGTCCCATGCCACCCTAAAATGTTTGCCTCCTTATAAAAACAACCTGCAGATGGAGGTTATTCTCTCAAGGATAGTTACTGGAATGGGAAATGCCTCAAGCCAAAAAGCTACACCCTTTGAATTATGGATTTAATCAACTCAATTCTTCCAACATATGAGAGAGTCTTACCATTCCAATCATTGATATACATCTCTATGGATTCAATCAATACAGAGATTTGGCCCACTGAGACCTTCATATGTGCCAAAGGGAAACCCCAAATACCGAACAAGAAACTCACCCATAAGATATTTGACTATCTCCAAAATGTCATCCATATCTCTTCAAAATACTGCATCCAAGTATAAATTTGATTTGGAAGGGTTCACCTTCAGCCTTGCCACTCTTTCTAGCTCTCTCAAAATAGCCACTAATATATGAATAGAGGTAAAATCTCCTCTAGAGAATAACATAAGATCGTCAGCAAAAGCAATATGAGTGATACCAATTTTTTTACACTTCGGATGGAAGTGAAATTGTGTGTTAGTGGTTCTTTTTTTTAGCAGTCTCGATAAATATTCCAAACAAAGTAGAAATAGAGTAGGTGACATAGGATCACCCTGTCTCAGTCCCTGCCTACCTTTAAAAATACCATGAAATGTATCATTTATCGATATTGAAAAGGATGTAGTAGTTACACATTCCATAATCCACTAGATAAACTTAGTAGGGAACCCCAACCCTACAGAATATCCTCAAGAAAGTCCCATGACACAGTGTCATAGGCTTTAGTGATATCAACTTTAATCATGCACCATGGGGAGATGTATTTCCTGGTGTAGCCTCTTACTAGTTCTTGCGCTAGGAAAAAATTATCCAATATACTTCTACCTGGCACAAAGCAGCCTGAGTTGGGTCTACAATGTCACTAACAATAGAAGTCATGTGCTCCGTCAATATCTTGGTGATCACCTTATACACCACATTCAAACATGTTATTGTTCTAAAGTTTGTTACTGTTGGCTCTTCCTTTGTCTTCAGGATGAGTGTGATAATGGTGTGATTTAATTGTTTAAGCATCCAACTAGTAGTAAAGAATTCCTTCACAGCTAAAATCACATCTAAGCCAACCTTGTCCCAATGTTTCTTGAAGAAAGCAGAAGTAAATCCATCCAGCCTCGGAGCCTTATCATTGCCAATATCAAATATTGCCCGCTTGATCTCCTCTTCCATATCCAGGGCAGTTAGTGATTCATGTGTCTCCACAGCCAAAACTGAGCCATTTCTGACCATATCCAAGTCTACCCTGTTTAATTGGTCTGAAGTTTTAAGCAGCCCTTTAAAGAAGTTCACAAAACAATCTACAACTTCTTTTAGTGATTGAGTCTCAGTTCCATCCTCCTTGATTATATGAGAAATAGCATTCTTCATGCCTCTCTTTCTAGCTACGGCATGGAAATAATATGTGCTTCTGTCGGCTTTTATGAGATATGTACATTTTGCCTTTTGTTGAAAGAATTGCCTCTCAGCTTCTGACAAGAATTTAGCCTATTACCTCTTTATATTTGCCTCATGCTTCAGCTCTATATCATCAGGCATTTTTAAAGAATATATGCAAGTTGAAATTTTTCTTTAGCCTATTTTGCCTTGATAGATATGTGATCATATACTTCAGAATTTAATGCTTTCAATGGACATTTTAAGGCCTTCAACTTCAAACAAAGAATAAATTGAGCAGTCCCAACCACTACCTTCTCCCTGCTGCTGGCTACTATGTCCTGAAATTGAGGGTGGTTAAGCCATATATTAAAGAACTTGAAGAGTTTATTACCTCTAGTGTCTAATTGATTGAAGGCCACCATAATAGGGCAATGGTCTGAATCAACCAGCATATCTACGAAATGAGTTGTACATGTATACCCCAAGGTTCCCCATGCTTGATTAATGAGGACTCTATCCAATTTAGCCCATAGATTATTTTTATGCCAAGTGAAAAACTCCCCTCTAGACGGGGCATCTTCTAAGCCAAGAATCGTTCGGAAATCTAACAAGTCTTTAAGCAAATATGTTGAAGGAGGTTGACATCTAAGCCTCTCCCATGCTGAGCAAACACAATTAAAATCCACCATAATAATTCCAAGGTATCATAGTATCCAATCCCAATCCCATCAAATGTTGCCATAGCTCCCTTCTCTTAGTTACACTATATAGCCCATATACAAAAGACACCATAAAAGTATGTTGTGTTATTTGGCACTACACTTTACAGAGAATAAATTGCTCTCCCACATCCAGAATATGACAATGAAAAAATATAGAGTTCCATATAATACACATTCTACCTCCCACAATAGATTCGAAGTTGTGATAATAATCCCATCCTTTGAATCTGTTCTTCATCATCATACCAAGACTATCAATAGAAAATTTAGTTTCAATAAGGCAAGCAAACTTTCATTCATGTTGTCTAATTAAGTTGACAACATTATGTTATCTCGAGGCCTTATTTAGACCTCAGACATTCCAGCATAGCATCTTCATTTTCCATTTTGGGAGGTCCTCTCATCTCCTTTCCTCTTGATTGTTTCAGTAGTTCTCTTACCCATATCAGCTCTATTAATACAAGTCTGATCTTGCACATTACCACCTTCAGTCATTGTTCTATTGGTTTGTGTCTCACAACCTTTCCTTTATTTATAGTCATGTTAATTTGCGCCTTATGCCATTCTCCATCGCTAGCTTTTTTAGGATCCATCCGTGACTTAGTTACCTTTTGTACCCTTCCTCCATTCAATTCCTCCTTAGTCACTGTAGCTTTAGTATTACCTTCATTCTGAGACTGTTGCCCACCCGACTTATCAGGATTCACATCTTTATTCAATCCCTCCTGGACTCTTGTTTGTTCATGCACTTCTACCTCCTCCCCTTGAAGGGGCTGATTCATAGCGCCCATATCCGCAGTAACCTCTTCTTTTTTTATGGTGTTAGCATTCTGTGTATCTTTTATGCCCCCTTCATTCATAGGATCCTTCAGTTGTTTCTTTTTATTCCTTGCAATGGATTTACATTCAAAAGGATTGTGGCAAAATTTCTTGGAATAGTAGCAGTAGTTAGGAAAAGTTTCATAGGTAACCATTTGTATGTATCGGGTATCTCCAAGCATCTTCACATCAAAGCTTACCACTGGCTACCTTGATACTTCAACGTCTACTAATATCCTAGCAAACCTAATATGAGATTTTGTACTGGTGATCTTGTCCGTGCATATCGGTCTTTTGACTCGAGATCCTAGTTTCGACGTGTAGCACCCCCTTATCGCAGGGTACACATCGGGATGCCCAGAGGTCATTCCGATATATATATCCTATGATAAGGGTGAGCTACGTTCGATTGCTACATTCATTTCACAAGGCATCATATCATTACTCACTTATAAAGCATTATAAGAAAATCACAATATTTTAAAACCAACTTTTTTCTCATTTCATTATGGGACTGCCTAAGACTCCGAGGCAGAATGATGTTATATGGGTGATAGTGAACCAGTTGACTAAGTCGGCCCACTTCTTACCAGTAAAAGAAAATAATTCACTTGATCAGTTGACCCAAGATATGTGAATGAGGTGGTGAGACTACATGGGGTTCCAGTGTCCATCGTATCAGACAGGGATCTCAGATTTACTTCCAGGTTTTGGAAGAGCTTGCAGTTTGCTATGGGTACTAAGTTGAACTTCAGTACAGCCTATCATTCTCAGACAGAAGGACAAAGTGAGAGGACAATCAAGACTGTTGAGGATATGCTCAGGGCATGTCTATTAGAGTTTAGAGGAGCTTGGGATCAATATATGACATTGATAGAGTTTGCATATAACAGCCATTACCACAGTAGTATCGGGATGGCACCATATGAGGCACTGTATGGTAGAAAGTATCGGTCGCCATTATATAGGAATCTATTGGTTCAAGAATTAGATCATTTGAAGATCTAGAGAAGAAGTTATGGTCAAAAAAAGGAAAGTTGTTCGGGGTGAGTCAACCCTTTGGTCAAACCAGCAAAGACAGCAACGAAAGCTGTTCAGGGTGAGTCAACCCTTTAGTCAAACCAGCAAAGACAGCATACTCTACTTCATCTTCTCCACTGACATCTCAATCTCAAACCTCCATAACGTTTGATCCAGAACTCCAAAATTTACAAACTTTATATCAATGGAAAGCTTAAAAAAATATCTATAACTTCCATGAAGACAACTTTGTCCAAAACTCTCTGTAATAGTATAGAAAACTCATGGAAGTTTCAACTCAGAATTTTAACTCTCTTACTATTCATTCCCAGAAATGAAGATCAGAACAAGGTTGGCCCGGTCAGATCTGGGTACTTTCATTGAGTTAAGGGCTGCTTCGATTAGAATTGAACAGCTGATGAGAGAGAAATATGCTGAGACTGGGCAAGGGTCCAGAGGGAAGAGGCCTAGTGAGAGTCTAGGCAGTTCTGGTAGGGGCTTCAGTAAGCGCCAGAACAAAGCATTCAGACCACCAGGTAGATCCAAGTAGTCAAGATCTGGGCAGAGGAGTAGATCTTCACAGACTGGCAGTGGAAGGCGTGAACTACAGAATCAGTTTCCAGTATGTGAGTATTGTGAGAGGAGGCATGGTGGTAAGTGTTGGAGGGTAACTGGAGCTTGCCTCAAATGTGGCTCTTTTGACCACCGGATCAGGGATTCCTCCCAAAGGTAACGGGATGTTACACGACGGCCCTCTATCATTCCATAACTCCAAAGGGACATTAGGAAATTGTAGCCAAATAGAAACTTCCATGAAGTCCCTATAATCAAAGGCAAATCCGTAGGATAATTGTTTGATTAGCAAAGTCTTCCCAAAAAGTAAATACAGTCCCCCTGCTAGCACATTAGTACGAGTTTCTTTTGTATCAAATTGAAAGATTATCCATCCTTGATCATGTAGTAGAATTTTATATTTTACATCCCATTTAGCAATTAGTCCTTCAAGTGCCTTCATTCTTAGAAATCGTCCTGTGAAGCACCCCATAAAACAATAGCACCATTCTTGTTTAATGCGTACCACATCTTCTTCCTCCATGGTGACTTCATCATCTACCTCCAAGAATTCTAGCTGCATCCCTTGCTTCAATTCTCTATTATTTCCGTATAAGATAACATACGAGGGTTTGGTTTGAGCTTCATGAGTGCCTGGGCAGATTGGGTCTGACATTTTATCAAACACCTTCGGGGCTAGCTCTTTAGTCTCTGGACATTCCTCTGAATCCATAGATTCAGTGCCAGCATTCTCCTCATCTGTATGATTATCAGTCTCCTCATCAGAAGTTGATGATTCCTCATCCCCCTTTTGTTTGTCAACTCCACCTTTACTCATCCCCTTAGTACCCGCACTTGTAATCAGTGAACCCCCTTACCATTCTTAGCACCTAGATTCCTACCTTGCATTGTCACTTTTGTTATACTCACCCTCTTTTCTCCGGCATCAAAATTCATGTCCTTTCTACAAGCCGTAGTATTTTGAGCACCAGTCACCTTCATCGTCGAGTGGTTGTGTGCCCTAGTCCCCTTAGCACCCAAATTCCTACCTTGCGATGTCACTTTTGTCACACCCGCCCTAATTACTCCAGCGCCAACATTCATTTCCTTTCTACCCTCCGTAGTATTTTGCGCACTAGCTATCATCATCATCGAGTGGTTGTGCGCCCTAGTCTGCTATACCTAATCATCCACACTGTCTTGAGTAATCATAGGAATCTCTCGATTGGGTGATCCCGCAACCTGCAATCCCAATACACAGTCAGCAGTGATATCCCTTCCTCTATGCGGCATCTTACGCCTTTTATCCATGTCTCAATACACCAAGAAACCCAGGCAAAATTTGTCCTAAAAATGAATCCAAAGTGACTTCGTACTGTCAAGTGTTACCAGAAATGCAATCCAAACTCACTAGATAGCAAGGAATTAACCCAGAAATTTAGGAAGGTTTGTAGGGTATTATGTTCGGTACCTAAGAGACAATTCGCCTGAGGTAAGAGAGCTCACACCCGCACTGATACTGATAGCTCTTTCTTGATTCTATGAGTGGTGGTAGCGATTTGTCTGGTTAATTCCGTTGGTGTAAAATCATTCTTATTTGCATAGGATGAATTAGGAGTTTCAAACGACTCCCGCACATGTTTACATTTTAGAAGAAATATGTAACAATGATACATTAAGAGAGGAAGGGTGTACCAAGAGATGAAGCAAGAAATAAGCTATAAGGAAAGACCCAAAACATCCATCGTGTCGTAAAAAAATGAAGCGTTAGGAAAGTTAAAGACATCTAATTTCAAAAAATAGACCAAATAGTCAATGTACGATTATTATTTTTTTCTGAATTCAAATATTTGAAGATAAGTTGTTTGATCTTTTTACTTCATGCACATATCCAAATTCTTATGCTCGTAGTCCCACTCAAACGTTCGCTATCAAGACTTCTCGTTTGCCAAATAGAAAAAGAGTTTCATGGTTTTAACTGGGGATGCCTTGGCATGAAGAGGAACGGCCAAGGTGCAGTGTCAAAGCTAGGCCAGGCTCGAATGGATCAAATATTCTGCTAAAGGTCAAAGTCCAAAGTTTTGGCCTTGGGGTGTTGATCCGATGAGCTACAAACAATTGAGAGTCATGTTGTAGCCTAACTCAATAACCTGATGCCAAGGAGTTGAACTGGTTAATGGCACGACAGATCCCGTCCTTCAATCTTTAGGATTTTGCATTCGTAATAAAAGATGATCCATGTAAGAATTGGATAGTTATGGTACGACAAACACTTAATTATAAATTTTTTAGGTTCGGTTAGGGCTAGAGGCTAGAGCCCAAAAATTCATTTTAGGTTTGAGATTAAGTTTTGATTTATTATCATTATTACAAATTATTTTAAAGAAAAATTAAAATAAAAACAAAAACAATTAACTTTGTTTATTTAAGTATTGAATTTGAACCTATTGTTGAATCAACGACTGATAAGTAACTCTTCTATTTGGAAAACTTGTCGAGATCGAATATGATAACTATGGTAGATAAAGTATTCTAAGGAATTAGCCTAGTTGGTAAAGGAATGAGAGTCCTTCAGTAGTCAATTTGGATTTGATTTTTATGAAGGCTACTTCAAAAATAAAATTTTAAATAGTACAAGAGAATATACACTTAAGATTTGTTTTGATAAAATAATATATAACTATACTCATAATATATACCTTGGACACATACTTGTCCCAAGCTCCTAGCAGATAGGGATGGCAATGGCCAGCTTATGGACCGGGTAATTTTTTAAAAATAATTTTTTTAATTAAAAATGTAAAATAATATATTTTTTAATTTAATTCAGCTTAAGTTGATCAAATTCAGGTCTATATGAAATCCAACTTTTCTAAACAAAACATTTGAACATGGCTCATGAGTCAATTCATTACCGTTCCTGTTAGCATAGCTAAATTTTCGATGGTTCTCATATTGATATTGTTTCACAAAGAATTATTGTCTAAAATAAAGTTCTATATTAATATTGAGAAAGAGAGATATAATAATGGTGGCTTTCAAAGTAATTAAAATTAATTTTATCTAAATTATTTTGACATTTCATATAAAAGTACTTTAAACAATATTGACTATAATAATTATAAGAATTATCAAAATAATACTCATATAATTGCGTCTATTGATTTAACCATTTAATCCATTCAAACAATGTAACACCATATATTAATAATAATAAAATCGCGTCCAATTGATTAAAGATGAACTAAAGTTAAAATTAAAATATAATTTTTTATAGTTCTAGTTAAAATTATACTATACTTTTTTTTCATTTTATGGTTCCTTTTGTTCCATTCAAATTATATTTTTAACGTTAAAACTCCATTTTATCACAATATTCTTATCAAATTAATATTATTCGACTAATTGGTTTCCAATGTTTTGATTCATTTTTATCATGGATGCTTTAATTTATTTATCATATCACAATTATTCACCTGCATATAATGTTAGTTTAAATTTTCCTATAGTTACCATATGTAACCTAATTTTCTTTCTAATTAATCTGTTAATGATATTTACTAAAATTTAAACAAATTTTATTATCAAATTAGTCAGATTTAACGACGTTAAATGATGTAAATTTTTTAATTTAGTTTAATAATAATATTTATAAATAAACTTTGGAAAAGTTTATTGATTTTAATTGTCCTAATAAAGTTTAAATTAATTTAAAAAAAGCATAGTTGGTTTTTAACTAAGACTCTAATTTCATGTATGAAATAATCCTATTTTAAAATGATTTTATCTATGAAATACACTTGAAACATGTTACATGAATAGCTTAAAATGACAATAGTACAAATGAGTTTTCGAATTTTAGACATGGTCCAAAAAATAGAGCTTATTGAGTAATCAAGCCCACATTATACTTTTACTAGAAATGTCTCAATGTTTCAATGTTAAATCTTGAGAATACATGAGAGCTCTCCCCATCATTGATCTTAAAGATTTTAGCACAGACAATAACTGAGCATGAGAAACAAGTATACTTAAAAAAATGCAGCCCACCTCACAGGATTCCATATCATATTGGTTCATGTGACAGTAAACTGTGCTTTTTACTTAGCCTAAAGTTTTAACTTCGGATTAAGTATATATTATTAGATTTTTTAATATGAACACAGTATAGAGTTCACCAACAATAATTGGACTTGGGTCAATTATTATCAAAATAACTAGAATTAGTCATTTAAATAATTGATCTTTACTACTTATAAACTTTTTCATGTTTAGTCAATACGAAATACTCTAACACTCCCTCTCAAGTACAACTGGGATTAGACATTCAGTTATCACTTGAAATAAACGCAGCGGTAACCGGACCGGATCATTGAGGCTGGACATCTAGACGGACAACCGAAAAATTAATAATTCGGACCAAACTTACTCTGATATCATATTAAATTTTTTAATATGAACACAGTGTAGAGCTCATTAATAAGAATTGAATTTGAGTTAACTATTGTCAAAATGACTAGAACTAGTCATTTGGATAATTAATCCTTATCACTTATAAACCTTTTAACATTTTTATGTTTAGATACTCTAACACATATGGTTAGGCTGGATTACTTTCCCTAAAGTGTACCATAGATTGTTAATAACTTACTTTGCTTGGCAACACATATACGTGATTCTGAACGTTTTCTGTAACAAAAACAATTGAAGCGAACGCTGAGCTGTTTTGGTTTTATTTTTGGGTATAAAAACCGTTCATGTGTGTAGGGATAGCATACACCTTTGCATGTCCCGACATTAATGGCGTCATTATTAATTGAACCCCTTATAAATCACCTCCCCACAACACTCATAAAAGAACTATAACCTACACACCTAAAGATAAATTACGATATAATTAAGATACATGTAAATATTAACAGCTTCAGATTTTGATTTTTTTAAAAATCATAATCACATGTTTAAACCCATCTCCATGTGATGTCTTGTGAGGTGTGAGCTGGATACACAAGGTGTATAAGTATGTAGGTTCGGTTTGATATATGTAATCTAATCTCTCAATTATTGTAAATACTTAGGACCCAAAAGGAGCCCTATGAGGAATTCCTTTTCTTCTTCTTGAATTGGAATGCGGTGGAGGTAGAGTAGGAGTCGTGTCTTTCTGTTGGCTACTTCCTTCACGCAATTCTTCTTCCTCTTCCTTTAACTCCAATCCTCTTCCCATTCTTTCCTTTCTCCCTTCTGTTTTTTCATCCTGCTTCGCGCTCAAGGTAAAGTTCGCATCTCCATTCCTCTTTATTCCTACCAACTATGAATTTTGTCCAACATAAGTAAATATGTATGCATTTAAAATTAGAGCAAAAACAAGCACATGTTACAATGGTATTTATTATACCTCCCAAAGGGGAAGATTATGTGAATAGAACAGTAAAGATGGTAAATCTAATCTATGTGTTTTCCTATTTTGTGCAATGGCTATTGACTATACATGGTTAACCAAATCAGATAAACGAAGATGAGGATTGGTAGTAGCTAGCTAGAAACATGAAATGGGGTTTGATAATTAATTAAGAATTAGCGAGAGAATTGAAGATGGAAGAGAAGAAAAGACTGACCTTACAACCCAAAGAACAGAAACGAAAGGTGTCCAAGAGACTTCTACCACATATCTCGCACAAATGAGAGCCTTTACCGGTGCTACTGTTGCTGCTCTTAGGCTGTGGTCTCTCATTTAGGAAAAGAACTCTCGCGCTGTTTATAACGTAAGTCTGAACCCCACTAATGTCCAAAACCTTCTGAATCTCAGCAACCCTAACAACATCATGATACGACGACCGTCTGATCTGTAAGCAGACCCGTTTTCAGAGATGTACCATCACAGAGAAAGAGCTCAAAGAAGGAAAAGAATAAAAAAAGAAGCCTACTTGAAGAACATAATGGTCTTTGTGGGTTGAAGATCGGCAATAAAAGCAGAAAGCATCGTCCATATCGTCGGAGTTGCAATCGATACAGAACAAGTTGCACTCGGAACGAGGAGCATCTTGGTGTCTGGGACAAAGGTTGAAGAATGCTGTCCCTAACAATGACTCTAACCATGGTGGCACTAGCATTCCTCCTTCCTGCAACTCTCACCCACCCCACCATTGATATAATACGAATAAGACATAATCTTTCTATCTAGCTATCTTTAACAAAATATCATAAACAAACAGTCAAACCACACATAAATTAAAGATTGAAACTTTAAAGGATATGATCCCATTTTCATTACCATTGTGAAGAAAAAAGGATAATGCAGGAAGTGGATCAGTTAGCTTCGATCTTTATCGAGTAGGTGAGATAGAGAAGGAGAGAGGAAATGGGGGTTGGGGGTGAACAACGAAGGAGAAACATAAGTTTCATCAACAACATAAAGCAGCTTATAAGAGGACAAGGTTATATTTATATCTAAAACGGTCTATGTAAGTAACGGTTAGGATTGCTTAGCATGTTAGGTTCAAGTGGCCATTGGACCGCTGGATTGGAAGAGAGATATGATGTGTAACTTAATTTATTATATATATATATATATACATATTGGAGTTTCCCCAATTATTTTTCTTCTTGCTTTGTTTTTATTGTCAAGGTACACAAAGGTCGGCAATGTATTGTAATTAGGTTGGTTAATTAATTGATAATCTATTAAAAGGTGGAAATTAATAGCTTAATTAGATGTATAGAAGGAGAAGAGAATGGAAAAGATTTTACAAATTTGTTCCCTTGCTGTTTTAAAAATATAAGTAGATTGATTAATACTAAATTACTGTAAAATAGATTGACTTTAAATTTGATAACGAACTTTTCACTTAACTAACGAACTTTTAAATCAACTATCGTAAATTCGTTTAATGAATTTGGAAGTGAATTGATAAGAATCCCTAACCAAAACTATGGATTCAGTTTTGAGCGTATAATGGACAAAAATTAGTAAAGGAAAGGGAAAAACAACAAGAGACAGGACCACATTTGCTGTTCCAGATACACATGCACTACATTTGTCAATAGCAGCAGGACAGGTTTCGCTGAACAAAGTAAAAGAGATAGAAAGAGTGTTAGGGTGACTGTTAAGCCTGTAGAGGATAATTAACTGAGTTTTATCTATAGCTTTCCAGTCTCAAAAGAGTGGTATTAATTAACGAATCCAAGTTTACTTCTAGCACTCGTGTTGTGGTGCTGATAGATACAGTTTTTCTCTTTTGTTCCTTCGTTTTCTTTTTGTGAAGGATATTTAATTAGGAGTTCGTAAGGCTTTTGATGATATATATTACATTACTAAAAGTAAATTATAAATACCATTCCAAGTATACTAAGTTTCTTTTAATGTAAATTTAGGAGTTGATACTCAGCTACAATTGGTCAATATGTTAAATTTTCATTTTTTAATTACTTAAGTTTGATAGTAAGTAAGACTTAATTGACTAATTAGAAAATCCTTTTTGTCCTCAAAACTTTTGTATGTTTTGATTTGAGAAATGCTTCATTCTTATTTACAAAGGGTATTTAACTTAGTGAATATGACGAAGGTAAGAATGTGAAAGCACAGTACGAAGTAAAGCTTACAACTCTTAAATATACAGAATAAGGATTCACAATTTCTTTTCTTTTGCATGTTATGGAGTAAGTGTTTAACATTCCTTTCCTTCTCTTTACGCTTTAAGCTTCGATTAAATATTCAAAAAGAAAATATTTACGTTGCCCAAGGGAGCCTTAAGTATATGTGATCTCAAAGTTAATTTACTGGTTGTCTTCGTGGGTGGTCTAAGATGTATCTTTTTGTTAGAAAACAATTGATTCTCGTTCCAATCAAATCATATATGACATGAAGTCGTATCCAAGCTATAATTAATCCCTAATCTTTCTAAGCTACCAAACTTTGAAACACGTTCTCCATTTTTTTCTCTCATTAATTGCGTATAATGGTCAAAAGAAGATCATAAGTACATAACACTCGAGGCTTGTAACTATTTGACATTTCGTTTATAAGAGTACGAGAGTAATACACGTCCGTTTCAATTTGTTTTTTGCCTTATAGTAATTTATAGACATATTTTATGAAATGATAATAACAAATTAATATATCAAATTTCTATGGTAAATTTGGAATGAAGATATTGAAGAGAGAAATCAGTTATCCCATTGATTTTTTCGTATTTAGGGCAGCGTAATGTTTCATCAACTTAAAATAGGCAAAGAACTATATGAATTGATGATAAAGAAGTGTTTCGCTGATAAAAGTCTATCTAAAATTACTTGAATATTTTCTCTTCTGATTCTCATTTCGCCTACACAATTTGTTTGTAGTAGAAGCTCTACTGTTGTAGTATCGTCACAAATTGTGAATAGCTTTTATGCCTCATAAGTATTCATAGTTTTATAAAAGGTTGTTGTGTTTTTAATGAATGCTTAAACTCTCTTGTGCTAAAACTTTCAGCACAAAGCTTATGTTTGATGTTATTGAGGAAATGTAAATTCCTTTGAATTATCTTTCTATTTTATTAAAGCATTGGATGACATAAATGATGAAACTACATTTCATGGTTACACTATATACCCACTTGCCATTAATATATTCATGAAAACTAAGGCAAAGCAACATATTGAGGGATCATACTATTGTCCTTTATTAACATCTAAGTTTATATTCATTTTTGACGCGAAGATGATTATATTCATATCTTTTACACAAGATGATTTTTATAGTATCAAAAAAATTTCTTTTAGTACATCTGGGTGTATTGAAATGAGATTGATGTAAGTTATTGTTTGAATAATTTGACACATTGAAGATCTACAACTTGGAGAAAGAAATATTTTCCAAAGCTTCTAGCTTTAGATATATAAGGAGATGATAGTAACTTGACATTCATATCTACATGCAAAAGGTAGGGTGTCATATTGTTAATTATATATATGTTTGTCTATGTAAACTTACTAATTATTCTTATTGGTTTGTATTTTTATTTTGGATCTTCTTAATATGATTAAAGGATTGTTATTGAATATTATGTATAGAATGTCTAAAACACATTTATGCTAATCGAAGATAAAGATGAAATAAAGATCATCTAATTAAGTTTCAATTTTAGAGCATGATTTCAATGATCAATTGCATGTGCTAAATGAATTGAAACCATATTGATGTTGAAGTTTTATTGGATTATCCCAAGGAGATATGGTGCAAAGCATATTTCAGTATCGATACTAATTATGATTGTGTGCATTATAACAAGAGTGAGACTTTCAATAGTTAGAACTTAGGGTCCAAGATTAAGTCTAAACGAATATATTGACATTAAAGTAAAAAAATTTAAAACGACGTCATTTTGAAAAAAATGAGTGAGCGACGGGTTAAACCGCGCTAAGCCATAATTACCATGCCTGTATAGAATAAATTCTTCATTCATTCTTTCCCTGGATTGAAGATATCACTAAACATTATCAAGTGATAATTTATCTCATACTCTGATCATGGTAGCTTTGCACAAGTCTGTAAGAAAAGTTAGAAGAATAGTTTTAACTTTTCATTCGTAAATGTGAAAAATGATAAGTTCATAAAAATAATGTAAAAATTCAAAAATATTAAATCTTTTTAAAAAGAAACATACACAATCAATTGCCTAACACCATCTCATTAAGGATAAATGGTTGAACTGAATTGAAAATTATTTATTTGTCTTGCAGATCCAAGAATAACTGCAAAGTTGATAAAAGAAGAGATCACAAAAAGAAAAAATTTCAATTATCCCGTACTCACAGAGCCTACGTCAACTACGAAGGGTCGAGGGATAGAGAAGAAAACAGCCTGAGAACCTGACTTCACGGATAGCAATGCCGACGAAGAAGTGAGGACGTTACTCGTACATGTATGGGAATAATGACAGGAGGTGTTTGTTTCTTTTGACAACCTAGGACACTGACTTTGATTGTTTAGATGACAAAAATACAATATTACCCTTACTTTCCTTACTTGCACAATGCACACCACGACAGCGAAGCGGGTATTGGCATTTGTCAGAACTGCGTCTTATTATTCTAGTGGGACATAAACTGGAAAGGCATTCGTACTTAGCTTCTGTTGTTTGCTCTGAGTGGTTGACCTATAATTTTTCGTAGGCCCGATTGGCAATCGTACAGCTGATTTAACCGATAGCATTTATTTAAAAATATTTGATAAAATCAATTATTTAATGTTAGTTGTTTATGTATAAAATTATTTATGAGGTCATGATTTTAAAGAATAAAAAATTTATAAAGAAATAAATATCATATTTTAGTATTTTTTTAATATTTTCATAAAAATTTAGATTTTAAATATTTAATTTTACAAAAATTAAGTTTATACTTTAAATAACAATAATAATAATTGCAAAAGTTTGAACAAACTCTCTCTCTCTCCTCTTCTCTTTCTTAGCTCCCTATATGTAAAGATTAAGATATTAGTGTTTGGTGAAAGGAAAGCAGCAATAAAAGATGACAATTTGAGTCATTTGTAATAACTTTTAAGCGAAATTGTCTTTTCTTCCTTTAATTTGAACAAAACGCTCCTCACAAGAGCATTTTAAAAAAAAGTAGATTGAGTTCAATCCTTTAACTCAATTAGTTGATTACTTAATATGATTATCAAAAGTTTGACATATCAAATATTCAAATACTTCTCAACCTACCAAAAAATAGAAAATCAACTATTTACCAAACAAAATCACAAATTGGTAGATCCTTCGCATTAGCCCTTGTTTTATATTTGTAATTTTTCATGGAAAACGTTGCAAGTCAAATAAATTGTCCGTTAAATGAGCTGAAAAAAAAAATTTTAATTTGAGATTAATTTAATGAAAATAAAATTTGGAGACTAATGTCAAAATTAAAGGACTAATTTGAATTCTTTTCCTTTTAAACAAGTTCCTGATGAATGTAAAGAAAGAAGGAATTGTCATTCAGAGTTAAAAATTGCTTCTTTGCACATATTATGATAGAAAATATGATGTGCACCCGAAATTTATTCAGTGCTTACCCAAAAGATAAAGGTTGGTATAAAGAATTACATACGATCCCACGGGAGACAATATAATACTTGTGAATCTTTAAGGCACTGAACAAAATCATAGGTCTAACTTGTGGAAACATGGTATACATTTTCAAAGCTTGAGGACCAATCGTGCGAGCCAGCCACTTCGTGTCTAGATATCACAACCGGTTTTTGACAACGTGAACTCCAAGTTTACATCCTTTAAACTACTTCTGTCATTTTCAGACGCCCAAGTTTAGGTATGCTATACTAGGCTAGCCCATCCACAATTTCAACACCCTATCCTTACCACCAGAGGCCACCTTCTCACCGTCTGGGCTCCAATCAACAGCATATACCTATTGACAATGCCATAAGAACTATTAAGAAACTATTAACATCAATCAATAAAAGCCATGTAAAACGCTTTGCTTGGAGGTATATAGAAGCACCTCATCTGCATGGCCTGGAAGATCTTGTTTCAACTTCTGGGTCCTTATGTCCCAAACCTTCAAAGTAGAGTCCTTGCTTCCACTTAAAAGAAGCCTACTATCTGCAGACCAGCTGCAGGGAGCCGTTATAACGAAGCTATCAGTTTACATGAAAGGTAAAGAGAACACAAAAATCATGGAAATAAGTAGGGACCTGATCTGGTAAACAGGTCCAACATGGCCTCGAAAAGCAGCAACAAATTTCCCAGTAACTCCATTCCATAATTTGACCGACTTGTCAAATGATGCGCTAGCCAGCCATTGCCCATCAGGTGAAAAGTATACATGATTCACAAGCTATAATCACAGTGACACAACCATTACTACAACTCGGATATATGAATAAATTGATATATCTACAGGTCGTGTGGATGTAGGAATGAGGCGGAGGAATATTGTCTACGGGAACTGTCTCATGAGGAAAATATCAAGTCTTTAAGGATCCATTACAGATGAAAACCAGAAAATTCCAAAGTGTTCATAGACCACAAGCCGCCGCAACGGAAGCCCCATAAAATGAGGTGTCAAAAAGAGAATAATATGCTGACTATCAGGATACAAATAATGGAAAGAGTAACTAAACAGATATTAGTATAGTTTTCAACTTTCATGTCTAGCACAATAATCATCTAAGAACAAGTAAAAAATCACAGAAGTGATACCTGTTGATGACCTGTCATTCGAGTTTTGGGATGTTTACTGACAGCAGGTTCCCAAAGGAACATGGTAAAATCATCAGATCCTGAAACTAATCTCTCAGGTGAATTGCCTTTCATTTTGTTGTACCTTTCCAAAGCAACCTGTAAATTTTCAGTCCAGTGATAGGAAACTAGCCCACATAAGAAGAATATTAAGAAACGGTGTTGTTAAGCAGAATGTAGCAGACGGAAAGATACACTAGGCATCTCATCCACGTAATGTAAAATAAGTGGATCTTCTTCCAGAATAATATGAAGCATGACATAAGCAAAAACGTTTTCAAATTTTGATAGGTGAAGTGAAAATATAGCAAGAGGTCAGCATCTCAGCCACATAATGTAAAATAAGTGGACCTTCTTCCAGAATAATATGAAGCATGACATAAGCAAAAACGTTCTCAAATTTTGATAGGTGAAGTGAAAATATAGCAAGAGTCCAGGACCTGTTTATCAATGTAACTAAAGGAGATGCTAAACATCAAGTCGACCTTTGTGGACTCGAAGGAATTTTCTTGAGGAAGGGCATCAAACTTACTTGTGATTTGACTATAAATGCCTACAACCATGAGAACGGAAAAACAGACTGCCAGCTTCAATTGCAAATAAGAATGAATACCTTCTTCATTTCCTCGGGAGAAGAATACATTTTTCCAGTATGATCAAAAGCCCCTGTTCGGAGAACATACTCTGTACTCAATGCAAGAGAGTTAACCCAATGCCCGTGACCCTACAAGTACCACATACTTAAGATGAGGTAGTGCAGTATGTAGATGAAAAAAGTTAAGCATACGTGAGCATTTGAATTTTAATTTTGATTCATAAAAGATAATAATATGACAGACAATCTAATTAGGAGCTCTATTCTTTGACCAAAAAAAAAAAAAAACCAGCACAACTCCATATGACAGCTGAGAGACATATATCCCAACAATACTGCTAAATAAACAATTTAAGGGGTTCTTTCATGAAGACAGGAAATTACAGAAAAAAAATATATATTCCACCTTCAATTCACGAATCAGCTTGCCTTGTGATGTTTCCCACATTTTGATTGTGCAATCCTGAGAGCTGCATAAGAAGGAATCAAAGATGCTAGTAGTTCATATTGCTGAAGGTTGAATAACAAACATGGGAACAAATGTTTCAGAAAACTTAATTGTCTGAGAAAGCTCATAACTTAAAACAGATTTTAGTATGGCCGAAGCAACTGACAAGAATAAACAATCACTAAGTATTCCAGCTTCTATCCACAAATCAATATTCGGATGCAACATCAACCAACCAAAGTATGAGCATTGAACACAGGTTTCAAACCATACCCTGTATAAATTATTCCATCTCCACCCCATTTCACACAAGTTATTGCAAGTGTGTGGCCGCTAAGACAAATAACACATTTCTTCAACATAATGTCCCATACGCGAGCATCGCCATCTTTGCTAGCACTTACAAATCGACGGCATGGAGCATTTAAGTGTAGTGGCTCCCATGAAATTCCAGTAATCCATTTCTTGTGCCCCTAAAGAAAGGAAGATTCTAATATTAGTGACGAGAAAGTTTAAAGATATAATATTGATCGCAAGAGTAAGAAAAAGGTGAAAGTAGCCATAATTAAGCAACAAGAAACACGCTCACTAATAACATATGAGGTCCCTACTGTAGCTATCCATGATTAAATAACAAGTCAAAATGAGCATTACAACGAAGAATGAGTTGAACATAAAGCAACCTAAGTACGACTTTACCACAAACGGATTGCCTGATGGCTTTCCTGTCTCAGGGTCCCAACATATAATCTCTCCAGCCTTACTCCCACTGACAAGGTGCTTACCATCGGGGCACCATGCAATACAAAGAACCCAATTCTTGTGTCCTGCATCAAAGAGAATTATTACGAGAAGGCAAAGATACAAGGATTGACCATATACCATGCAGATATTGACATAACCCAACAGGTGTACACTAAGAAACATATATTAGCACCAAACAGTGAAGTATGAAAAGATTATTATACACATTCTCTTTTCTAGGAGCACCTACAATGAGCACTTCAAACATGGAATCAAACATAAAAATATAAATATTGATTCGAACAATAAGATCGAAGTTATATATGATCAGAAGGACGGTTGAACCTGTACATGTAAACATTGGGGTCTGCGTATTAAGATCCCATAGACGAACAGTGGTGTCCCCAGAACCGCTCGCCAAATGACGCCCATCAGGACTAAACGCAACTGACAATACAGCTTCTGCATGACCTGCATCATCACTCAAAAAAAAAACATTTAAGGAAAAGTTAAATGATAAAAACTGCATGGAGATAATTTTGTCATAGAACTTAAACGCATTAATATGAAATTGCTATACAACTAAGGCATAACGAAAGAAATGAATCATTTTTAGACAAAAGAAAATGGACAAAAGGAATTTCCACAACTAATGCCACTATGTTAGAAGGCCTGTCACTCATACCAGAACTAGAATCTCCACATGTTGAATTTCAAGGACTATCGCACAGAAACAAGAATATGAATAACTTCCCGTTTTTAACACAATGTATGTGGAGAACATAAGCAAACCAATATCTTACCAGCAATAGTTGCTGAGCACCGATTGACAGGACGGATTCGAAAGATAGCTTGTGGTTGATAAACTATTGAAAGTACCTTTTCCACAGAGACTGCAAATGACAAAACAATCAGCATTTAAACTGGAGCAGTAGTAAGCAATCAAAAGTTTGAACAGTAAAATTATCCTATGAAGAAAAGTCCTTTGTACACGGGATACACTAACCTTTGTTCTTTTGCAAATAGACTTCAAGCGGTACAACAAGCTCCTGATCCGAGATGTAGAAAGCGTAGGGTAACTTTTCCTCCTGAACAAATCATAGTGCAGAAACCGTCATGAGCTGGGAATTTTCTAATAATCAAAGGCGTCATAAAAAGAAAAGAAGCATCTTTTCCAAACTTCAGGACTAAAAGCTTACTTCTTAAACTAAAAACCCAGTTCCCAGCAAGCAAATCGCCCCAGAAGTATAAGGGAACGATATAACAACAACAATGAAGGAAAAGGAAACAAACAGGGTCTAGCTTTTCTTTGCGGCTTAAGACGAAAAAGTAAACGAAACCCGCAAGTCATACATTGTTGAGAAGCTTGTTGACGATTTGTTGGAGCTGTTGCGGAGCAGTGTTCTGTGGAAGATACAAAGGAGCTCCAAGAGGCGTCCCCTCACGGTCTGCGAATTGGCACATCACATTGTTCACTGGAGATTCTACCTCCATCTTCAACTTCTCCAACTACCGCTGCTGCTACTTTAAGAATTAAGTGTATTTCTCTGTGATTATATAGGCATACAAACGGTGCTGGTTGAAGCTTGATACGGTGAGACGGGGGATTGGGGGAATTAGGGGTTTTCGGAGGTTTTTTTGGGTATCTACCCTTTTTTGGGTATCTGAAGTGTCCACGATAACATGTACATACGGAAGTACCTAGAGCATGATTTAAACAAAGAAAGGCCTTCTGTAATCGACAGGCCCTTTTAATTGGTTAGGTAGACGGACGTCAAAATCTGTAGACAGAAGCGTTAGGTTCCTAACAAGATGATTTCTAATTTTAGTTTTCAATTTATCAAAAGATCTTGTTAAATTGAATTTTTATTTTCAGCTCCATCATGTTCTTATAATTAATAAAATCATGTTTTCTATCTCAAACTGATTTCATTATTTATTAGATAAATATTAATTAATTATTCAATACGAAATAATAAGAAAAACTTACGCCCATTATTAGAGGTGGGCACGGTTCGGTTCAGTCAGTTTTCGGCTAATTTTTAGACCGAACAGAATAATCGGTTTTATGGCACAAGAAAACTGAACCGAACCGAATGTCAGATGAAACCAAATTTTCGTTTTGCCTTGCGGTTCGGTTTGGTTACTTCAATCGGCTTAGGCCTTAATCTTGGGCCTTAAAATTTGGGTCAATTTTAGTACATGTCTAATATTTTTATTTCATTTTAGGACCTATTGAGTGATTGTCATACTTGCAAAGTTGCAAACTTACCTTATATACCTAGAGTTAGAAGTATTAAAAAATACAAACTTTTTTTATTTTTATTTGATCGGTTTGGTTCGGGTTGGTTTGGTAAAAAATTTTGTCTACACTGCTCCTGAACCGATATAGTCGATTTTTCAATTTCCAAAACTAAACCAACCATCCATCACTCTCCACACCAACCGGTTCGGCTCGGTTTCTTCGATTTTATGGGTCGGTTCGGTTTTTTCGAGTTTTTTGCCCACTCCTACCCATTATAATTCAATTAACCATAATAAATGTTATCTATTTTTCAATTTTAATAGATAAAGTATTTTTACAAAATTTATATATTTGATTATTATTTTTAATAAATATTAAATAAGAGATTAACTAAAATTAGCTTTTTTATGTTTTATTGAAAATAATAAAAATGTAACTAATTTAGGATTTTAGTAAATAAATATTGTAAAAGTGAATCAAAAATTAAAAATTACAACATAAAAAAATAGTGAAAGTAAATCATTTAATATTGTTGATTATTTTTTGATTTGAAAATCATGCCATCTTAATTCAAAAACTAAATGTTTTTTTTCCTTACATCCACTTCCGTATATAACAAGATTGCCAACTCGTAAACTTCTATTGTATCGTAAACGTTTGGTTCCTCGTAAAAATAGATAAATGAAGTAGTGATTCTTTATTAATATAATAGATGAAAAATATAATAGAATATATATTATTTAATTTATTTTATTCATAAATTTTTTTAATAATGATGTGACGTCGATGGTTGATTTGAAAACATAAATTTATAATGATAAAAAATAACTAACAAAAATATAAAATATCCATATGTGCTCACTAATTACATTATTATTATTATTATTATTATTATTATTATTAGTATAGCTAAGTAATTATGTAAATTCTTTAAGGATATTTTTGTTCAGCATGTCATCATTTTTATTCCAAACTCGCTTGGAACAGATAAAGATAGGAGAAGGATAAATTTACTTACTTCTTAAACTCAAGAAATAAATAAATCCTTAAATTATATATTCTGAATATTTTTTTCAACTAAATAAAGAATAGTATATTACTACAATAAAAATAGATAAAGAATAGAATACACATGGCATGGAAAAAAAAAGTATAAAGAACTTTAAAATTTTCTCCTTGTTAGAAATATAAAGCTAGAGAAACGATAATTGTTCGTGAATGTGAAAACATTATCAGATTATTTAGAAATAACTTTATAAGTTATGATAGAAATTGAAACTTTTTGTTTTCTTTTTCTTTTTAGTATAATAGAATAGATGAAATAAGTGAATTTTTTTAATCGTAAAATAGTAATACTTCATTTTTTATGAGTTATTCTGAAGAGGTTGAACAACAGTATCTAAGCAATTGCTATGAATTTATAAGATTATGACTTAATTTATGAGCTTATATAATATAGTTAATACATTTTATTAATCATTTAATGATGTGTGGTTCAGCCGGATTCTGACGAGGCTGTACGTTACCGTTTGGATCCATGGAAACAACTGTTGAACACGAGAATTCTGGCTTAAGGATTCCTGCAAAACAAAGAAGGCACGT
>JANIIA010000191.1:5611011-5622449 GCA_027478495.1 Erythroxylum alaternifolium | reverse complement strand
AGAAATG
The DNA here is from genome assembly GCA_027478495.1 of Erythroxylum alaternifolium. NCBI lineage: Eukaryota > Viridiplantae > Streptophyta > Magnoliopsida > Malpighiales > Erythroxylaceae > Erythroxylum > Erythroxylum alaternifolium. The sequence goes on along the minus strand of JANIIA010000191.1, from coordinate 5,622,442 downwards.
ATTAGTCTAATAGTCTCTAATCGAGCAACAGGAGCAAATACCTCATCATAGTCAATTCCAGCCTTTTGACCATAGCCTTTCGCACTGGCCTTGCCTTGTGCCTTTCAATCTCTCCTTTAGCATTTCGCTTTATTTTGTACACCCATTTGACACCTATTGTCTTATGCCCTTTGGGAAGTGAAACGAGTTCCCATGTGTCATTCTTCTCGATGGCCTTGATTTCTTTGTCCATTGCGTCTTTCCACTTCTTCTCTTGTGCAGCTTCTTGAAAACTCACTGGTTCACAATTAGCAAAAAGATAAAATAGTGTAAGATTATCTTGTTGTTCGGTTACCTCATAGAGATCTCAAAGACTTTGTGTACGTGGCACAGTTATTTCACTTTGACTCCCATATGAAGATGACGAAGGTGACTCGTCTCCATGGGTAGTTAATGTTAGCGAAGGTGGTGGAGTCGTAGGCTCTTGTTGGGCTTTTCCAGATTGCTCTGTTGGTGCCTGTTCATCTTCAAATTGAGGAGAGAAATTGAAGTCATCTGTATGAGATTGCATAGTCCTTCTTCGTTAAATACCACATCTCAACTAATCACAACCTTCTTATTGTTTGGATTGTACAGCTTGTAGCCTTTCGAATTTGCGTCATAGCCGATGAAGATGAAGCTTTCACTCTTATCATCAAGCTTGGTTCTTCTCTCGTCGGGTACATGAGCATCCACTATGCGTCCAAAAACTCTCAAATGGGAAACAGGGTGATTCGTTGCGTCGAGAGCTTCAATTTGATATGTTATAGTGTATACTTTGAAATAAATTTTCAACCAGCTCTGATACCACTTTGTTGGAGATGAAACATTCACACAAACAACTTCTTATTCAAACTCAAGAAAATATTACAAGAATATTCTCACTCAAGATACTACAAATCACTCAACTTTGCATCTTCACTCACTCAGAAGTTCTTACTTCTTGATTCTTAAACCAAACTAGACTACTTACAAACCATCGTACACCACACAAATGCACAAATCTAAAATTATAATAACCATACACTTCATTCTTGTCCAACCTTTTAACAATAATTTAAGTAACCAAATGATAAAATACTAGAAGATTCTAGGTAGAAGGCTTGTAGTTTTGAACCTTAGTTATGGACTTGGACTCCAATAAGCAAGTTTATATTCTCAATATCAATCACTTGTGCTTTTTTAGATGCTATTCCAAATCACATGTTTCTAGGTTATGGCTTCTTTGCTTGTTATTTTGATTTATTGAAAGGTAAATTTTACACCTGTGCAGATTGCAATGGCAAATAAAGTTCTAATACCTGCAATTTCTGCTGTCAAGTTTCCTGATTTAGAAGTGACCTATTCTGATGGCAGAGTTACAAAACTGCCCATCAGGTCCACTGGAGATTCTGTAGATAATTCTTTAACTGCTGCTCCAAAAGCTTCTTTACTCTGTCTTTCATTTCGGGCAAGCTCTCAGGTATAGGACTTGACACTTCAAATTGCAACTGTTGTTGGCCTGTGCAGATGAGAGCGTTATGGATGCAAATGAGTAATTTAGAAGAAGTAAAAGAAAATCTCATGAAGAATGAGAAGGAATCTAACTACATCTACGTTTTAGAAGCCTTAAACCAGTAATACTATAATACCCAGAAGTACTCAACCAACCTTTTTCTCATGGCCCAATGATGTAATATCTGTGGCTACTATAATAGTGAAGAACAATTTTTAAGTAATTGGTTGCTTTTATCAAAACTGTAGTTATTAGATTGTTATATTTGTTGTTCAAGACATTTTGTAGCAACAGAGAGCTTCAATTCTGGATGTTGTTAGTTTTACCATTTAATCTTCTTTATCTTCTCAGGCAATGGTTGACTCTTGGACTGTGCCCTTTTTTGATGCATTTCAAGAAACAAAAGGTATTCATCTATTCGAGGTATATTTTCTGCTTTTGGTATCATTCCTTACTGCTTGATCGAGTGAATATTTAGATCAAGCGTTCTGATAGTGGATAACATGCTGCAGTCCTCTTTTCAGTCCAATATTCACTAGTTTGGCATGTGACTAGTAAATTGATTATGTATTATGTATTATTTACTATTTACATATTATAAAATTATAACTCAACACAATTTCAATTTGTTAATTTAAAATCCAGTTCGACTCCCTTGACCTTTTCCCCAGCACGGGTTAATACACTTATTGACTTTTAAAACACTGATCATCACTAATGTTTCCTTTTTCCGTTTCATAAGGAGAACATGATCATCTTAAATGAATGTCATGGTATTTTACTGAAGTTGTCAATCTTGCAGGTTTCATTTATAGATTCTTGGTTTTTATGCTTGAATCCAATGAAGAGGCTGTTGCTGTGGACAATGAGAAAATCTGAAAGTGGCAGAGATGATGCACTTCAGAAACAGATTGTTTACGCATTTGGTGACCATTATTACTTTCGGAAAGATCTCAAAATACTAAACCTTCTCACTGGGTATGAAATCTTTGTCAAAATCTCCTGTCTTTTGGAGGAACAGTTGGTTTTTAATAGCTTTCTTCTTTTGCTTGTCACTCCGCAGGTATATTTTCCTACTTGATAAATTTGGCAAAGTAAGGTGGCAAGGGTGCGGATTAGCCACACAAGAGGAATTGTCCTCGCTTCTTTCTTGCACGTCATCTCTCTTAGAATAAAAATGAGATACTAAATGCATAATATTCAGCTGCCTAATTTTCTGAACGATTGTCCACTGTGCGTTATGAAATACCAGTTGAGGGAAGATAGGGAGAAGTCTGAGATTATATGTGTTGGTTAAGGAAATAAAATGTCCTGGTTTGTTTTGATATATGTCTTGATCGGTTTTCAATATTTGGCATGTTGGCTTGTGAAAACATAGTTGGTGAGCATGGATGTTATCCTTTTGAGTTTCAAATAAATGTGGTGGATAAGCAAATTCTTTCTATAAAGGAGACCTTTTTCTTGGTGGAGAACTTGATTCAGAAAGCTGAGATTGTAATGTTATACTTACCCCAAGGGCGTGAATTGTTAACAGAATAAGGAAACCTGTTGCGTTATTATTTGTCCAAATCCCAATTGGAAGACAGTATAGTTTACATTGTGGGATAATGTACTTGAGTTGAAGATTGTTGAATGTTCGTTGGATAATGACAGTAAGCTTTCACGAGCTCCCACAAAAAGTCAACTTGTTCATACTTTGAAATAAAACAATAATGTTATTCAATTCAAAATTAATGTATAAAATTTGATTTTAGTGAAAATTTTAAAATAGAATTTAATAAAAATAAATATGATCAAACTTTAAATCAAATTTAGATCGAACTGGTTACCATATTTAAATAAAACTTAGACAAATGTGACAAAGTTCTACTAATTATATCAAGCCCATGTGATTAATAAAGGTGGGAGCAAGAAAAGAATAGGCCTGCCTACTAGCTAAGGTTGTGCTATGCCTTCTGTTAGTTTTAGGTGTTTAATCAAGAGAACCTGGAAAGGGAAAGATAAACAAAAAGGAAAAGGAAAAGGAGAGAGCCTGATTAGTTTAGTTTGATGACAACTTCAGTGCAATTTTAATAAACCAGATCTAACCAAAAAAAAAATCAACAAAGTAAAAGCAAAAAAGGAGTCAAACTGCTGAAAAGGCCATAAAAGTTAAAACAAATGCTAAGAAACCTCCTGGAAGTTTCATGGTAAGTACACAAATGTAGAGTTTGACACATTACTTTTCTTGCACATACTGCTTTTGGGTGGCTAACCGAAGTCTATTTCAAGTCTCATTTATAGTGATTTGAGGAAAAAAAAAATACACATCCTCGAGTGTTTTTAGTTTCAGTTTGGTGCTTTTCATTTGACCTCTTGTGGGGATTCGGTTGGCACTTCTCTTCTAAAAAAAGTAGGGCACATTAACTAGGTGGCAAGAAGGCATATCTAGTGCACAAGTCAGATACGCTTTACTCATTTAATCCAACAACTTCAGGCTAAACCTTCTGAATCTTCCACCTAACTATATATATATATATATGTATATATATAGCAAGGTTGCCTCTCAAAATATAGTCGACTTTGCTCACAGTAAGTGCACCGAATTCGATATATAGCAAATATGGAAGTAACTAAGGACATGCCATTTTCAATTTAAGTTCCTTTTGGTACATAACTCTGTGCAATTCAAATATATTTATTATAGTTGGTTAGCTGCATTTGCAGATTTAAACCTTCTTTGTCAACTGAACAAATGGATTATAGTTAATCTTTCGTTTTGTTAAACTATTAAATATAGGCATATGACACTTTACGATAAAAGTCAAGAATTATCCCATGTGATGAACAAAATCAAAAGAACGTTCCTTTCAACTCTTTTAGCTAAACAAACAGAGTTGGTTAAACTTCCTATTTTTATGACAATCTGTCTTTGTCTATACAATTAATTGTCCTTGTATGTACGTCTATAGTACGATTCTAGTTGTCTTCTAAATAACATATATGATCATATATAAACATATACACACACACATATATATATATACACATATACATTTACGTTTACAGTATTTGTGTTTGTAGGCTTTACTCTATCTTGTATTTTTATTCTCGATCAATTATCCTTTTTAAGTGAATTACAGTTTTTTATAAAATAACTCGAATTTATAAAATTTTTAATTAAAAGTCTCTTAAAATTTATTATATTAATTAAAATTATTTCCTCTTTCTCATTTTTTTCCCAAAAAGCATTTTTTATTATAAAAAATATTTTATTGTGAATAAACATAATATTGACAAATCATCTGTAAGCAAAATATAGCCCTCTTTGTTACATTTTGTTGGTCTTTTATCTAAATTTTTACTTAAGACAATGTAATACGAGGAGGTTGTTTTGAAATTTTTAAATAAATTAAAAAAGAAATATAATAAATAATTAAATGATACAATAAGAAAATAAATAATAAATATTAAAAATTAAATTGAAATTTAGAGTAATTAGTCCTATGACTAATTCTTTGTAAAGTTATCATGTTTATTATAAACACTATACATTTTTCTAATAATAATGTGAATACTAATATAAACAATGAGTTGTCGAATCTCAATCATTTGTTTACTGTCAATCACACTTAGATGAAAATATTATGTATATACTGGACGAATTCTAACATGACATTAATTTAATTATAATTAATTAGAAAAATCTATAAGATCAGATCGCGTAAGACCAGAGCTGGTTGACTCTATGTCTACTGTTACGTACGTGATGGCTTGCATGATCATTCACCAATAATGTTTGATTAACCTAAAACAATCAGTCGGCACACGCTATAGATTATATTTAATTTTTAATGATTAACTTAGGAAGTATTTATTTCTATTTTTGCTCTTATTTTTAAATTTAATAAAAATTTGTTTGTTTGTTTAAGCTTAAGTTTAAATTTATTTATTTAATTAAATAACTTTATTTTATAAATAAATAAATAAATATTATATAAGATAATAAAATAAATTTATTTATTTAATCAATTTATAAAACTTTAAGCTTTACTTAACATGCAATTATTATCGATAACGAAATTATAACTACATTAACATTAACGATAACAATTAAATATGTGTTTAATTTTTGTTATTTATTTATTTGTCTTTAACTTTTATCTAATATATAACATCATTTCATAAAAGAATATAATCATATTGAATCATTGATACTAAAAGTAAATTGGTTTTTATTTTTAGTTAAGATTAAGATTAAAATCTACAACAAGAAAAAACATAAAATTGAAACCAAACAACCTATATCTCAAGTTAAATTCAATTCATAAGAAATTAAAGCGATTCCGCTTGCTTGCTGGTTACCTGCATTTTCTTTTTCAACCCGTAAAAGATAACATAGTAACGAAAAACTTGTATTTTTCCTTAAGCAACGGCAGGTTAAGTGGGAATTCAGACTACCAACTTTGAACTTTTAATCCCTTTCTTATTGTTATAAATAATTATCTATATACCTTTGACTTTCACCTTATGTAAAATGTTATATATATTTTCTATAATTATTTTTGTCATTTTGGTTAGAAATTAAATTAAATTAAATTTCATAAAGATAAGAAAAAGGAAAAGGGAAACGCGTAAGAGGTACGCACATGACATCATGATGGTGAAGTAGTTGTTAGATTACCAAACAACACAAACACGAAACGAACGAAGCACCCATCGAAACTTCCAACAAGTTGCCTCTTTTATCCATACAACTGAAATGATATCAGAATGTGGTAAAAGGTTGTTAATCCCATGTTACACGTGTTATTATTTTAATATTAAAATAGAAATATATACAATATATTGGTAGAGCATAGGGGTAGCCCGTTGAGTTCAATGATACTCCTGGCTTGATGTGAATAAGAAACATATTAAAATAACACATAAGATGAAAAAAGGGGCGTGGAAAAACATAGGCGAACTAACTGGAACGTTAACGTAATCTGTGTTTGAAACCTTCTCTGTTTTCTGTTATCTACTGCCTCCTCTTTCTCCTCCTCCTCCTTCCACTCTTCTTCTAAGTCTGGTCTTTGCTTCAAGATCAACTCTCTCTCTATATCTATATTTATTATTGGGTGGTGTGTTTGGTCTCCGGGTCGAATCTCTTCCTTATCTGACCGTGTGTTCTTTTACTTTTCGTTTCAATTCCACTTTGTTTCGTACTTTAACAAAAGCAAATCCCATAAAACAAGAGAAGGACTAAGGCCTGTGCAGAGAGCTTCAAACCAGAAAAATAGACAGATGGGGTTGGCTTTTCCGGCGAGTTTTGTAATCGTCTTCGTCGTCCTGTTCCATGCGACGGTGGTGGTGTGCTCTTTCCCGACGACGTTGGAGCTGGAGAGGGGAATTCCGCCAGGTCACATGCTTGAGATGAGTCAACTCAGAGAGCGGGACCGAGTCAGACATGGAAGATTGCTGCAGTCGGCTGGTGGGGTCGTTGATTTCCCTGTTCAGGGGACTTACAACCCTTTTCTTGTTGGGTAAGTCTCAGCCTTTTTTTTTTCTCTCTGTTTCTGTTTAGTGATGTTTAGGTGGTTCAATTCTGTGTTATTTCTCATTATTGTCTCGTCTACAGTGCTCTTGCTTTCAGTTTGTTAAATCTTTGCTTACATTTTCCAGGACTTCAGAAGGCATTTTCCGTTGAACTTGTTGAGTTTGTTTGTAGTTCATGGTTTTAACTCACTTGGTTAATTATTAATATTGTATTTGTAATGCCGTATGAAAATGTTTAAATTTTAACAACTAAAATTTGGAAAATATGCGGTATTTGAGTTAGTTTCTTCGTTCCTCCAATAGCATAGCGGGTCGCATCATTTGAAGCTTTAAACTGTAAAGTTTTCATTTTTGTCTTCTATTTCCTCGTTTCCTCCCTATGAGTTGGGAGGATGCTAGTGTATTTTGTTGGCTCTTCTTAGCTTTTGTGTCTAGGACCACGGGTCATTTTACAGTTCTACATAGTAGATCTACGCTAAGCAACTGAGTTATTAAACTACTTCTGAAGTTCACAAAAAAGGTGGCATCCTAGGATCAATTACGTAGTTTCTGGTTATTAAGTTCTCATTTTGGTATATTTATTTCTCTTCCTTGCATTATTTCCTTTTACCCATAGACTTTACTATACAAGAGTGCAACTGGGTTCCCCGCCAAAAGATTTCTTTGTACAAATTGACACTGGGAGCGATGTTTTGTGGGTTAGTTGTGACTCCTGCAACGGTTGCCCTGTTTCAAGTGGACTTCAAGTAAGCTGACTTTACCTTGTCCGTATTATATGCAAATTTGGTGTTGAGATTTTTCTATGTCATCCATTTGATTCTTTCACAGATTCCACTCAATTTCTTTCAACCTGGGAGCTCATCGACAGCTTCATTAATCTCTTGTTCAGACCAAAGATGCAGTCTAGGAGTTCAAACATCAGATTCCGCATGTTCTTCACAAAACAATCAGTGTAGTTACACGTTTCAGTATGGTGATGGAAGTGGTACATCAGGCTATTATGTGTCTGATTTATTGCATTTTGATACCGTTCTTGGTGGATCTTTGACTAATAATTCTACGGCTACCATCACCTTTGGGTAAGCTCTCACAAGTTTGTCTGTTTTAAGATTGAAATGATGGCCTTTTTATTTCCTGAAACTTGGAGTTCAAGAATATGGATGCTGCATTGTAAAACAGGTGTAGCACATCACAGACAGGAGACTTAACTAAATCTGACAGAGCAGTTGATGGGATTTTTGGGTTTGGGCAACAGGGCATGTCTGTTATTTCCCAACTTGCTTCACAGGGAGTGACACCAAGAGTCTTCTCGCACTGCCTGAAAGGAGATGATGCTGGTGGCGGAATATTGGTTCTCGGAGAAATTGTGGAGCCAAATATTGTTTATACTCCAATTGTGCCATCGCAGTATGTTACATTTATTCTTATATTTCTCTAGACTTCCAACTTTTGTCGCTGATTAAAACTTTAAACTGGTCTCCTGAGATAGGACCTTGGACTGGAAGTTTTTCTTTAATTTAACGGACAAGGATATGTGCATTCATTTTTAGGTTTGTGGGACTAAGAATTTACCTTCGTTTAACTGGTTCATTTCAGCTTTGGGATAAAGAATGATCTTGTTTGAACCCTAATCAAATGAGACAATTGCTTTCTTTGTTTGCTACTTAAAATGAACGTTAATGTAACCTCACTCTTACAGAAGTGGGAAATCTTCTGTGCACAATTTTTTGTGTAGAATCTCAACTACCAACTGAGTTTTAATTTGTTTTGGCTATTACCATTTAACACCACAGCTTTTTCCTAGATCATATATTTATCTGTGGTGTGAGTTTTTCTCTTTTCTTTTGTTTTTCCCCCTTTTGTTTCTATTTTCTACTCTTTTTTTTTGTGGGAGGGACATGAGGTAATGGTATTCATCCTTGTGAGTGCTAGAGGGGCGCAAGTCACTTAATGCTTACAAGTTTGGATATGAAAGTTGATGATTGCTTAATGTTTGAACTATCATGAAGTAATATTATTCCCTTATTAGATATGATTTTGACGATATCTTTCACTGAATGTATTCTATGATTATCCATTGGTGAATTAAGTTCTAGATCAGTTCTCGAGCCAAATCAATTTACCTTAGCCCTTTTTTCTGGTAAAATAATCCAGAAGCTGATTGCAACTTTGCTTGAGCTTGGTATATAGTACAAAGAGATGTATCACATCGAATTTGGTTTAGATCTGAAAGAGTTTGCTTTTCAAGATGCCTATTAGATCACTATGTTGCCTTTTGTATCTTTAACCTACTAGCAAGCAAAACCATTCCTTTGACAGTCTTATAAAATTGAATGCTATAACCAACTACTTCTAGCAACTATGTCAAAGCTCGATTCCCAAACTGAAGTATAATTCTTACAACAACTGTGAGTGCATTGCCCTTGAAGGAAACCGAGTAATGCAGTGTATTTGTTTGTTTGCTTCATAGCCATTTCTGTTCATAATGCAGTTGGTTTTGTTTGATCAGATCTTCTTGTTTGAACATAGAAACTCAAGATTTTTTTTTCCATACAATGTTCTAAGGCATATGGCTGAATAGCCTCTTTAAATCCTAAAACACAGGTCCCATTACAATTTGAATCTGCAAAGCATATCTGTCGCTGGCCAAACTTTATCCATCAATCCATCAGTTTTTGCTACATCAAGTAATACAGGGACGATAATAGATTCTGGAACTACCTTGGCATACCTCCCAGAAGTGGCTTATAACTCTTTTGTTAGTGCTGTAAGTAAAACTGTATCATTTTTGCGTGTTTCGATTAACAAAATACAGATAAGTAGTATGTATAAATTGGGACAAATTAGAATATGTATACGTGTGTTTATGGTATATATATCATATGAATCCAGCATTGTCATGTAAATGCTATTTATTACTTTTTGACTCGATTTTGTTTCTGTTGCAGATAACAAATGTTGTTTCACAATCTGTACGTCCAGTTCTTTCCAAAGGAAATCAGTGTTATCTGATTACATCCAGGTTCTTTCTCTTTTAACCATTTATCTAATTATCTTCCATTGGGTATACTGTTTTCTGCAATGTCTCAACTCAGACTGCTTCTATATTGTGCTCAGCATCAATGACATATTTCCTCAAGTTAGTTTCAACTTTGCTGGAGGAGCGTCCATGATTTTAAATCCTCAAGACTACCTTCTGAAACAAAATTCCATTGTGAGTTTCTAGGCTATCTCTGAATTATATGTGCTGGCATGGATAAGAGTTTGCATGTTATTCCATTGGTTGCACACAGAATGTATTATATTGCTGTAGTTATGCTGCATTAGTTCTTCCCGGTCTGACCTGCAACAGACCAAAGAATTTCCATTTACTGGTTAACACCTTGGCTTATGTTGAAGCACCATCTTGAAATCTCTACAGTAATTTGCACTCACGGTTCTTTTTCGTATTGTGAAGTCATTTGGTTTAGCCTCATTATCTTTAAACAAGGATGGTTGAATTGGTGTTACAGAGTGGTGCTGCAATTTGGTGTATTGGTTTTCAAAAGATGCAGGGGCAAGGCATAACAATTTTTGGAGGTATTAACCCCATTCTCTCTCTTGTCCTCTCCCTGTGTTCCTATATTTTCTTTCTCTTCTGTGGACATTAGTAGATGATATAAACCAAAGAACTCATGCTAAAAGTTTTAGTCAAAGTGATTTTCCTTCTACTTGATGTCCTATTTCTTAAATCTTCTGGCTTCTAAAATGTTGTTGTGTGATTAAGCAGTCATATATCGGAATTTGAAACATCCTGAATTCCTTTTGTTGTTGAAGAACCTCCCCTCTTAAAAGTGCTAAAAAAATCTCTCTTTCATCTCTGTTCTAATCATATTCCTTTCAACATTTTGTTAGTTTCTATACGCACAAGGGTTATGCTGCTTGGTTTTCATCCCATTACTGTGGAATAAATCTCTTTTTGTATAAGTATTGTTTGCACATCCATTATACACAACCATTATACGATTCTTACTGTAGCATTTATCAAGGCTAATTTGGTGTCCACCAATTGAGATAATTCCATCATCAAGCTCATTTATCTATCACCAAGCTTTGTGCTCCTCGGTTTCTTTACGTTTGTTCTTGTTTGCTCCTGTATTTAAACGTAGTCAATCTTGTGCTTATGTATAGGATATTGGTGTTTGATGTTGTGCAGATCTTGTTCTAAAAGACAAAATTTTTGTTTATGATATTGCAAATCAACGAATTGGATGGGCTAACTATGACTGTAAGTTGCAATTACCTGCAGCCATTGGTGTGAAATTTAAAACTTTCTCGCCTCGTTTTACGTCTTCTCTAAAGTCTCATATCATACATGTGAATCTATCAATCAGGTTCAACATCGGTAAATGTCTCTACAGC
>JANIIA010000191.1:5587295-5610911 GCA_027478495.1 Erythroxylum alaternifolium | reverse complement strand
ACACCTTTAGTATACACCCACTGATCAGTTGTCATTACTCTACGTACGTAGTCTTCGTTAATTACTCCAAAGCTCTTATAGTCTTATTACATGTACATTTTTTCCTTTGTTGTTGTTAATGTTGTTCTTATCTTCTTCTCTTATCTTTTTTTTTTCAATTTTCAGTTATGGAAGCGACATCTTTTTAAAGCTTACAAATAAACAGGACAAACTCAATCTTCATCATAAAACGCTTGAATCAATTTAGATAATTTGCGAGATACAATTTGAAGATTTGAACAGTTATCAAGAAAAGTTGATTCTTGAAGCTTATCAAAGTCCAATATATTTAATAAAATTTAATATTCGAGAGAACTATATATGTTACTGGAAGCAAGCCTAATTGTCCGGTTAAGAGCAACATCTAAGTTTTGGTTTAAAAACTGTTAATGTTAATTGCACATGCACAAGATCTAATTACGAACCATAAAGCATATTCATCATATTCTATTTCCATTTCTTTGTTCTTCTCTACTTTTTTTTTTTTTGGTTTTATATTCGTCTCATTTCAATACTGAAAGAAGAATTGTAGCCTAATAAGTAAGATGATTATTCAATCATATTAAGCAAAACCCCGTAATGTCTTACAGTAGTGTTTAGAAAAATATTCCACTCAACAGTCCACTCTATGATGTTGTGCCTTAAACTACAATGAACTCGGGGAGGCAGACTCATCCTTGACAGAGCCCCCTCTAAGGCTAAATTGATAAGAGAATAATTGCTTACCCTTTATTCAATATCTTTTTATAGGCTACTAATAACCAAGGAAAGAGATCCTAAATTATAGGATCGTAATTAATTAAAAGATTCTAAAAAATCTAACCAGTAAAGGAAACAAATTAAAACAAAAGGGAAACCAAATAGACTCTAATTAGGTGAGCTAGGTAACACTTGCTACTACCTACCTTCTTTGATATTGTTGTCCAACAAAAACATCCACATTAGGGGATGAATAGTAAAACAAATTCATCTACAATATCAATGGAACATAAAAGGACAATATTTGATATTGTACAATATAATTCACCTCCGATTATACATATACGAAGTAAAGGGGGTGACGAAATTAGGTTCGTAGATAATTTTCCAAAGGCATTTCAATTTCTTCCTGTTGAGACAGTTCCTACTGTTAAGGACTCTTTCCCGAATTCTAAAAAAGTCTCAGTTAATTGATAAAGTCTATACTAATCGTATACTTGTATTTGTATTCTAATATACTTCTACTCCCTCGTGCGTATTTCCTAATAGGAGACTCTGTACAAATATGTTACCAAAAGTGTGAGTAAAGAACATGGTAATTTGAAGCCTCTCTCTACGTTTTCTCTTTTTATCATTCTAACTTGGTATCAGAATGCAATGATCCAATCATTCACCATAAATACACATCTGATAAAACATCACCTGATGGTTCCAACTCTCCTAAAAAATTCCAATTTCATTCAAGTAGCATCTGTCTAAGGGCTTCTACCCTTGCCCAATTCAACCTGTGATATGCAAGTGATATAGTAAAAACAAATAGATTTTGCATCTTATGGCATTGGATCTCATAAATTATTTAATCCCATAAAAAATTTTTCTTGCCAATGTGGAGTTCCTTTAATATGTCAAAAGTTAGCCGATTTGAAAAAAACCTCGGGTAAAGTTTAATCCTAAATCAAACTAAAAGCTAGTAATTATGGAAAATGAATGTGTTAGAGGTTAAACTTAGGCAAGTAGTGGCAAACAAGGCATCAAGTTCGTCATAAACAATTAAGATTAATCCCATATCAAATAATAGGGAAGATAACAATGCAATATATCTAACAACATGATAAATAAGTTAGAAGATTAGGGAACAAAGAGATTTATCACATCAAACTTGGTTTAGATGTGAAAGAGTTTGTTTTTCAAGATGCCTATTAGATCACTCTGTTGCTTGCTACATCTTTAACCTACTAATAAGCAAAACAAATGCTTTGACAGTCGTATAAAATTGAATACTTAGATAACTATGTCAAAGCTTGATTCCCAAACTGAGTATAAATTTTGCAACAATTGCAAGTGCATTGCCCTTGAAGGAAATCGAGTAATGCAGAAATGATGTGTAGGATTATTTTGTATTTGTTTGTTTGATTATTGTAATTATGGAAATTGAATATGTTAGAGGTTAAACTCAAGCATGGTAGTAGCAAAGAAGGCATCAAGTTCCTCAGAGACAATTAAGATTAATCCTATATCAGATAATAAGGAAGATAACAACGCAATATATCTAACAACATGATAACTAAGTTAGAAGATTGGGGAATAAAGAGATGTATCACATCAAATTTGGTTTAGATGTTAAAGAGTCTGCTTTTCAAAATGCCTATTAGATCACTATCTTGCTTTTTGTATCTTTAAACTACTAGCAAGAAAAATCAAAGTTCAAATTAATGCTTGGAAAAGTAGATTCTATCACTAGCTGTAAAGGTCACTTTGATAGTTTTTGTACATGGAAATCTTTATGTTCACTGGATATCCCATGTCAACCTAAGAAAGTTATCAAGGAGTTTTGATGGTATCTTGAAAGCTTTATTATGGTCTTAGAATTCTGGCAACTCTAAGAAAGCTAAAGTCAGATGGAGTGAGGTGACTATTCCTAAGAAGCAAGGAGGATTGGGGATCACTCATATTTCTCTATTGCAAAAAGTTCTTCTTTGTAAAAGAATTTGGAGACTTTTTGAAAACAAAAGTGTCATTTGGTTAAAATGACTACATGAAACTTATCTCAAAAATGAAAGTATCTAGTAGCTACAAATTTTTAGGGAGTATTGTTGGTTATTCTTACAAATGTTGAACATGAGGCCGGTAATGGACTTGTGGCCTGACCGTTACTTCAAAAACGACGTCATTTTTGAAGTTTTTATATAAAAAAAATATGAAGGGCTGGGCCACTGGTCGGTTAGCCAGTGGTCAGGCTGGGCTATAGATCGACCCGTCCCAGCCCGTCGCGCCACGGGCCATGGGCCACCATGGCCTAGGGTCAAGTTGGGCCAAGTCAGGAGTAGCCTAGGCCTAATCCGACCCATTGACATCTATATAAGATGGTTTTGGAATTTTTACAAATAAATCTTGCTATAAAGCTTTACAACAAGAAGGTGAAAGTGTTCCTTGGTTCAATCTTTTATGGAAGCACTCTCTGAATCAAAAGGCCTCAATATTCACCTAGTTAATTATTAAGAATAGGATTTATATTAAGAAGAGATGGTTTGGATCTTATGACCCTATCAGTGTGCTATGCAAAGAAGCTGAAGAGGATAGAGAACATCTATTTTTTCAATGCAGATACTCAAAAGCGGTATGGAGTAGAATTTTACATCTACTTTTTGATAGTGTCCCACTTATGACTAGTTTATCCATTCTAAATTGGATCATTCGCATTACTAACCAAAAGAGGCAAGATGCACCAATGTATAACTGCCTTCACAATAACTTTTATTGCCTATAAAAGGAAACAAACAAAAGAATATATAGGAATGAGGAAGTAAACAAGAACTGTTTAGCTACAAACATTATCAATTGGATTAGAGCCATTATGACAGCTAAATTTGATCAACATTCTCTATCTACAACAAAGAATACTAGATGGAATGTGCAACACCTATTATTATATTTCATTTGCTATTGTAACTTAATTTATTGGTGAACTCATTGTAAAGTGGAGTTAAATTTGCTATAGATAACGCAAACCCTTTATTCAATTTTCAACAGAAAGAATGTCAATGCTTGATTCCCAAAATGAAGTATATATAAGTCTTGCAACAACTGCCAGTGCATTGCCCTTGAAGGAAACTGAGTAATGTAGAAATGATGATGGGATTATTTTGTATTTGTTTGTTTGATTCCTAGTCATTTTTGTTAAAATACAGTAAGTATTATTTGATCAGATCTTCTTGTTTGAACTTAGAAACTCAACATTTTGTTCCATACAATGTTTTACCTCAAGAGGCTAAATAGCCTCTTCAAATCCTAAAACACAAGTCCCGTCACAATTTGAATACACAAAGCATATCTGTCGCTGGCCAAACTTTATCCATTAATCCATCAGTTTTTGCTACATCAAGTAATACGGGGACGATAATAGTTTTTGGAGCTACCTTGGCATACCTCCCAGAAGTGGTTCTAACTCTTTTGTGAGTGTTGTAAGTCAAAATGTACCATTTTTGTGTGTTTTGATTAACATAATTCAAATGGTATTATAGACAAATTTTGTGACAAATTAGAATATATATACCTGTGTGATTTTATAGTATATCATAGGAATTTGATAGGAGCAAACAGGGTTTCCTAATAAACACAACACACAGCAAAATCCTCCCCAGTTTGCTAGAATATATTAGGATCATCAAAGTAAGATTAATCCATCAACTAAAGGAAGATAAAATAAGCAACAAAACACACAAAACGCAAATAAAGGAACACCAATGATTTTTACGTAAAAAACCCATCCAATGGGAAGAGGAAAAACCACGGGACTCATAAGTCCAACTCCAAAACTCCATTATCACCAATCAAAAGTAGAGTACAATATTCAGCAAGTACATAATTGAGATATAACCTTTAAAAATCAAAAAATGCACCAAATCCTAAAACAAATAACAAAGCCAGTGAAAAACTTCATCAAAACAGCAGCAGTCTTACGAAATTTATTACTAAACATCTAACCGTCAAAATCTGATCTTCACCGTTAAGAATGTAGATTAGGATGTCGAATACCTTCAGTTAAAATTTCAGGCCAATCGGACAATGTTTTGATCTCCGATCATGCATTTGATCATAACTAGTTTGTGCTGAATCTTGCTAAAAAAATCCTGTAGAAATTCTGGCCATTTTTGTCACTTAAAAACAAATGAAAATTACCTCTTAACAGTGCTTAGATAGCTAGGGTAAATCCCTAATGGGCCTTAAGACATTACCTATTAGTCTTGGACTTTAAGTTCGGAGTCCAAAAAACCTAACAAATCCCCCCCCCTCCTGATTATATGGACGAACTTACAATCCTGACAAGTGACCAACATATTTCAAACTTCCATCTTGATAGTGACTTGGGTCAACATATCAGTGCCAGTATCATCTATATGTACCTTCTCAAGTTCAATCAACTTCTCATCCAACAAATCACGTATCCAATGATACCTCAAATTAATATGTTTAGACTTGGAATGAAAATTTGAATGCTTTCCAAGATGAATTACACTTTGACTATCACAAAGCAGCACATACCTCTCTTAAGAGTAACCAAGTTCCCTTAAAAACTTCCTTAACCACAATTGCTTCATTAGCTCCAATATACTCTTCGTCAGTGGTTGACAATGTAACACATTGTTACAACTTAGATTGCCATGAAATAGCTCCCCTTGCAAGGATAATCAAGTAACCAGAAGTAGATCTCATTGTATCAACATCTCCAATCATATTAGCATTGGCATAACTAATGAGAATTGACTTCCCACCTCCAAAACAATGCTTCAAGCTTGAAGTACTAAGGAGATACCTCAAAATCTATTTCACTGCATTCCAATGTTCTCTCCTAGGTTTTGAGAGAAACTGACTCATAATACCAACCGTATGACCTATATTAGGTCTTATGCACACTATTACATACATCAGACTACCAACAACAGATGGATAAGGAACCTTCATCAGGTCTTACTTCTCTTCATCAGTAGAGGGACTCTACTTGATAGTCAACTTCATATTTGTTTCAACAGGAGTGCTAACCTTTTTAGCCTTCTCCATATGAAATCTTTGAAGCTCCTTTTCAATGTACTTCTCTTGTGATAGCCAAAATTTCATTACCTCTTTGTCCAGCAAATTTCTTATACCAAGAATTTGCTTTGCTGGTCTCAAATCCTTTATATCAATGACTTGCTCAATTCCTACTTTAAATTAGCGAGTCTATAAGCACTTTGACCAATAATAAGCATGCCATCAAAAGAAAGTAACAAAAATAATGAAATCATAATGTGCAAACCTTTATACGAATACATAATGATCAACAGTGGTCTTCTGGTAGCCTTATTGGTGTATAATAGACTCAAACTTCTTATACCACTGTCTCAGAGCTTGTTTCAAGCCATACAAGCTCTTCTTCAACTTGAATACATTATCTTCTTAATCTTTCAATCAAAACACTTCAAGTTGGTCCATGTAAATTTCTTCATCCAAATCACCATAAAGAAAAATAGTATTCACATCCATTTGCTTAATCTCTGAGTCAAAGCCTGCACAGATTGAAGACAATTTAACCACGAATGAAATCTCTTTAAAGTCAACTCCTCTCTTTTGACAACCAACCTTGCTTTGTATCTTGGTTCGGAACCCTCCTCTTGCTTCAATCTGTAATCTACCTATTCTTCAAAGCACTTTTACCCTTTGGTAGCTTCACCAACTCAAAGGTGTTATTATTATGCAAAGACCTCATCTCATCCTCCATAACATGAACTTATTGTTGCTTTTCTACACTTTTTATAACTTCTTTAAAGCATTTAGGCTTTCCCCCGTCAGTTAAGAGCATAGGCTCATTTGGGGAATACCCGGTAGACTACTATCTAACACTTGTAGACCTTCTAAGTGTGGCTTCTTGTAGACCTGTTGTAGTAGGTTGACTATTGTTGGCATCATCTGTAGGATTATGCGAGTCACCATGGTAATGTTGTTGCTTGCAACCAAATTAATACCAACTCTAATAATGAAATATATAGTTAGTGAAGAGTTAAGATCATTCCCATAAGGAATCTAATAGTAAATGTTTCACAAGTTGAAAACTAAAACAATTTTTTTTAGGGTGAGGGGGGAGGTGGTTTAAAATTGCATGATTTTTATAAATTAAAAACACAAAATTAGAAATAAATGAAAATATTCAGATCTGGAAAATTAATAACGAACCTTAGTTTCGGGTCACCTATGTTATCAAACTAATATGGATCATTGATATAAAATTAAGTCCATTAACAAATACTCATGGAGTGATATTCTCTCTTAAGATTAAATGAAAAGAAACATGTATTCTAAATGCCCTTATTAGTTAACAACTTAGATACAATCTTAAGTTTGATTGATTAATAGCTTTAAGAACTAAGAGAACCAGTGAGCAAGACAATACACATATGATAAGTATTTAATCTAGATAAGTATCTTTCTTAGAATTTCCAATCCCTAACGTAAAGATGGTAATCCTAATTGCCACTTTAGATTAACAAAACTGAACGTCAAATCCTACTAATCTGGATGTAAATTAAATCAATCAATTCCTAGTTACACACCATAGAGATCAATCAATTCGATCATAAAAAGTAATATGGAAGACACTTAATATTCATCAATGAAATAAACTTTATTCAGAAAATCTCATACATACTAGTTGATAACGTGGTTCCCTTCAACCAAGAAGAAGGATTTAGCTACTCATAACAGAGGTAAAACCCAACAGAAAAGTAACAGAACACATAGTCTCCATATCTCACTTTTCCAAAAAAAATATGAAAACTTCCCCAAAAACTAGAAAAACCATAGCAGAAAAACGTAAAAGATGATGTAACTAGTATTGTCTTCTCTTCTCTCTTATTGTTATCTTATCAGATACACCTCTCCTCCAAATCAGGTAGCAAATTCCCCACCTAAATACTACATCTTGATTCCCAAAATAATTAAAATCCTAGGTGTATCAAAACTGTTTTCAAATCAGATTCTGCAGATAAGATTTTTCCTTGCACATGCCCATGTTTAGTCAATTATTTTTTCGCCAGCTAGAAATTTGAATTGCCTTTACTTTTCTTGCTTCTTTTTGATTCAAATTCTTCTCCCATGTGTTGAAAATCATGTGAGAGAAATTAAGAAACAAGTTCATTAGTTTTAAATAAAAGTTTCAACATATTGAAGAGATTTATATCCAAAGTTAGCATAAATATAACAACTTATCAAATTCCCCCACAATAATCTTTTGCTCGTCCTCGGCAGACTATATTTACAATCAATTGGCCAACTAATCAACTTCCTTTATTCCAAGTCTCACAACAGTAAATAGCGTACACTTTAAGAGTCAAACAATTTTGTAACCAATGAATGCCCCAGAGTTAATCATTAAAGTAATATAAATAAAGTCAATTTAAGGCAATCATATTTCAAAAACTATCATATAATTATGGAAAACTCTCACAGATTGAATTTCACTCAAATCCCTCAAGTGTTTGTTGGTTCATTATTTTACTCAAATTCTTCTAATGTAAATATTCTACCATATGCTTTCTTTTTCACCAACTTTTCACCACTTGTAATACAAACATGCACAAATCGAAAGTTCTTTATTCAAGGTTGTATTGGGCCATAGGTAAAGGTAAGGATTTATAAACAGAAAGGAAAAAAATCATAAACATTAGCAAAGCCTCTAACCATTTTTGGAGACAAAAATTTAATCACAAAGGAGTCAATAACGTTATTTCGTAGAGATAGATTACTCTATAACTTGTTTTCCACTGCTATATTATTATTTTTCTTTTTTATCAATTTACTGATATTTAAAGATAGTAATACAACACACAATTCAAATCTAAATCTTTTCAATTTCCTTTCATCCTTTTTTTCTTTTCTTTGCTTTCCATATCTCTCCAAATAAGTTGGACATAAATTGTGCTTAGAATGTAACATTCCATCACTATAAAGTATATATCCAAAATATCCAGAGGACATTCAAGAATATACTGATATATGTTTAATTGTTGATACATTTAATCATTTACAATTAGCAATTAATGATATGGAAATGCTTAAGATACTCACTTTAATTCATATATGATTTTAAGTATAATTTGGAAACAAAGAAATTAAAGTGAGTCGAAAGCCCTACATTTGAGTTATTTTTTGAAGATTAATTTTTACTTACCTTCACAGAGCAAGAAGAAGAAAATTAAAAGACAAGAATAAGAAAAAAATAAAATACAAAAAAGAAGAATTAAAGGTGGCAGCTGGGAAAAGATGAAGCATGAAACGACATCACAACAAGGAGGAGCAAGGACCTAAAACGGTAGTAGATATTAGGTGTTTCATGCAATCAGCGTGTGTTTCATGTAACCAAAATGACATGCAACAGAGGTGGAAACAAGGAGCAAAACAACAACACATGGACAAGTTGGACAAGAAAAACGTCACCGTACAGAAGCAGCGTGAGGTTTGCAAGGTTTTGTGAACAGTAGCATGGACATCCTCATTTATTCATCACATCACCAAACAGTGGAGGGGCTTACAGCAAAACAAAAAGAGAAGAGTAGAGAGTATGGAAGCTTGCGTAATGAAGAAGACCAAAAAGGGGTCTATAAGGTTATTTTTATAGAGGTTAAAGCATTTTCTTAGGAGACCTATGGAAGGCTAAATGTCTCGACACTAGTTTGGAGGTGACATCGACGCCAACGACTCGAGTTAAGTGTATTTTCCTATTTTTGTTATTTCTTTCCCTCGTTAGAAATTGATTGTGTTATTCTATGCTAATTCATTTGGGTTTTATGTATAGATAATCAAATTTTCGTTATTGTTCGGTTATTTATGTATGAACCTATTGGGTATTGTGAAAGGATAATTTTAATGTGTTCATTGAATCATTTAATTGCATACCCATTGTTAGAATTTTAATATAATCCGTAATTGTTATGTTGAAATTCATGTGTAGTGACTAATGATTCGTAATCATTAGGGATAACATGACCTAGGTTAAATGACGCATCATTTGTGGTTATTGCCTTGATTTATCGGTTTTCCTAATTCCTAATGCTACCACCTAATTAAATCTAGAGATTGTATCCTAGGTTATTCGATGGTTTAGTTTTACTAATGATCGTATCTTAATTAAACAAAACCTAAGGAAAACTCAAGTTAATTATTAACCCATGGTTAATAGTTTCTAGGAGAGGTTTGAGAACAAAAAATTATTGAAATATGCTTAATTAGGGTGTTGGTTGAGATTGAACTAAAGAACCGAATCCCTACTGAATTCCCCACTTTTATAAATTTTTGCAATCTTAAACACCGATTAATTTCATTCAACAACTTTGCACACTTTCTCTGTGGGATCGACCTAGATTCACCACTGCTATAATGGTAGTCTAGTTATTTTATTTTGACTAGCGTTACGACGAGCTGTCAATTTTGGCGCCGTTCTATGCAGTGTTTTAGTTTTTGTTTGTGATTTCATTGGTGTTTTGTTTATATTTATTTGTAATTGATTTCTTTTTAGTTATTTCGCGATCCTTTCTATATTCTGTTTTGTGTTTGTGATTTATTAAAAAAAATCATAGATGGAAGTAATGTTTTCTTTAACTCTTCCTCTCAATCCTATAACCAATGACTGATCAACCTAACTTTAGTTATAGGTAGGATAATCAACAAAGTTACTTCCATGATAGTTTACAGGAAGCATAACAATTCTCATAAAGAGAAGAAGCTTCCTATCATGACTCTGGTCTATCTCTAGAAGAGTTGATTAATATTGTAAACGCTAATACTTTGTAATTGCAGCAGAATACTCTACAATTCCATCAAGATAGAGGGAAATTTCCATAAAGTACATGGTCTAGTGCCTGAGATTTAGAGAGCTAACATGAATCAAGTATATCTCTAGAAGAATTGTTTAATATTATGGCCGCTAACAATCTTCAAATTTGATAGGATATGCATCAGTTCTAACAAAATATGTAACAACTGTTTTAACAAGGTGTACAACAAATCCGACAGGATGCTCTACAATTCTAGCAAGATGCATTACCTCGATGGGGAGATATTAATCATCTAGAATCACAAAGCGAAGAGGAGCAGTTGTATAAACCCGAGGTATACCCAATGAATGTTTGTGCCGAAACTTTACAAGGTGATGAGGAGTTTGAGTATTTTGAGATCAATCCTTAACGAATTGCTTGTGTCAAAAAAGTTGAGGAGGAGCTTGAGGCAGAAAAAGGTATATCATTTAGCTCGGAGGTGAGTATTGAGATCATGATTATTTTTTAGACTAATACTGAGTTCATGATTATTTTTGAGACTAACTCTTCACCTTTACCTAGCAGATTACAGGAATTAAATGAGGAAGAAAAAGGCAAAAAGACATTTAAGATCTTTCCAAAGTGCATGGACTTAATTAAGATTGAAAGTCAGAGGATAGGGAACATGCTAAATATGGCGTATCATTAACTAAGACCCTATCCTGAAGAACCTCACGTGGAGGAGGTGCATGTGACACCTGAACATCACAATTTTGTCAGCCAGCGACCCTAAACAAAGGCGCTTCTTAGGAGGCAACCCAAGGGAAGTAAATTTCTTTTCTTTACATTTTTGCATTTCTTTTTACATGTATGTGTTTTCTTTATTGGTTTGTTTCTTGCTTGTTTTAAGTTTTCAATCAAAATGAGAGAAAGAATAAAACAACAAAATAAACATTTTCTCTTTTCTGTTGATTTTAGGATTATATAGTCATGATTAGAGTGTCAATTGACTAGAGAATTTCATAGCAACTTTAGCATGTACTTTTACTCTTGTGGTTGGTCAATGTGCATTATCTTTAGAAGAGTAGTGACTACTGGTAGATAAAGCCAGTAAGATTTTAAGCCTTATTTGATTGACACATTCATATCAGTCTCATTGTCTTTTGATAATTTGTGACTTCATGACATGTACATCCTGATTTTGCCTTGAATTTCTATTTGATATCATATTTTTATCACATGCATTAACATGGAAATGATTAGGCATTCTTTATTTCATAAGCTACATTAGCCAAATTTTTGGGCTGTCTTATACCTTTCAATTGGCTTTTATCTCCAAAAGACTATCTTGACATGGTTTTTCTCTTGTTAACCCCCTTTGAGCTCTATACCTTTCTTTTTTTATCAACCATATTACATGCTTTATACTTAACCAAATGTCCTACCTAAGCCATAAAGCTAGTGGAACATTTGTGAATGGAGAGTTTGTGGATGTACAAAGTGTAAGTGTGGTGGTGTATATATGTGTGGGTTGGTTAATGTTGGGATGTTTTTTTTAATATCTTATCATTGAAATTCCCATGTTAATGTAGTTTCTTTTAATGTTAAAAAAGAAAGTAAAAGAACGAAAGAAAAGAGAAAAGCACAAGAAAAGAGAAGAAAAGAAAATGAAAAAAGAAAGAAAAAGAAAAAGAATGAATTTTTTTGTTTAAATAAATTTATCAAGGAGGAAGTGACATGAGTTTGCAAAGTTATTCATGATTAATGCATCTTCCTAGAGTTGTAATGAATGTGTTACTTGAGTATGAGATAGATGTTAGCTTGGAAGGTTCACTCTATGGTTTCATTGTATTGTTGGCATAAATTGAATGAGTGATTCATTTGAATTGGTATATGCTTCATGTGGTTAGTGTGTAGGAGTTGAATGTTGTTGTGAAATATAAATATTGCATTTGTCATAGCTGACGGTACCTAGTTTTTAATGAATGTTGCTTTGTTTCACTAGCTAAATGGCATTCATGCTACTTGACCCAAATACATCTCACCTCACCTTTTGCCACATTACAACCTTGAAAAGTACTTTGATTCATGATTTTTCATGTGAACATTAGTGGTGGAGAAATGAAATGATATGCAAAGTTATGGAATGACATGATCATGAATGGTGTTAAAACCCTTGGATAGATTATAGTTAAACACATTTTTTGAGTCTACCACTAGATTGCTCAGTTTATGAAGATATTAAATGTTGATTGGTTATGAATAAAATATTAGAATGTTAAGTTCTTGCTATGATTTTTAAAAGTCACTTGTCTTTGTTATGATTATATGTTCTTGGAATTTTAGGAATTGAGTCAATGCTTTTAGGTCTTTGAGCTTAATTTTAATGTTTTGCCTAAGGACGGATAAAAGCTAAGTGTGAGGGAAATTGATAGGTGCTTAATTGATTATGAAATTATTCCATAACACTTAGCGATTATTGATGTGAAATTGCTTAAGATACTCACTTTGACTTATATGTGATTTAGGTACAATTCGGAAGTAAAGGAGTTAAAGTGAGTCGAAGCTCTATATTTTAGTCATTTTCTGAAGATTAATTTTACTTGTCTTTATAGAGTAAGAAGAAGAAAATTAAAAGACAAGAAAAAAATTAAAAGAAGAAAAAATGCAAAGAACAGTGAATGAAAATGGACAGTTGGAAAAAGAGACAAAAACGACTTTGCAAGATGAAGAAAACACAGTGCAGGAGGACAAGGTAGGAGATGAAATATAGTGCAGCAGCTGGAGGACTGCGTTTTGCTCTAATCTCCAGCTGCTGCACTGCATTTCATCTCCTACCTTGTCCTCCTGCATTGTGTTTTTTACGCTAACAAGTGCTGCATTTCACATACGAAGGCTGGAAGGTTCTTAAGTTACGTGAACAGTAAGGTGGTAAATGTTTTTATTTGTCACATCAAAGCTATAATAACGTAAAATAGGAAAAGAGAAGAGAGTTGCGAGAATAGGCAAGCTTGCGTGAGAGAATATTAAGGGTGGAGAGCAGTAACGAATAAAGAGAGGAAACGTAGCATAGAAAGGGGTTGCGATTGGGACATTGAATGAGGATGAAGCATTTTCTTGGGCATAAAGGGCTAGTTTTTTTTATGGGAGTTCGAAGGTGACATCGACGCTGACAACCCGGGTTAAGAATTTCTTTCATATTTTTGTTTTTTTCTCTTATTGAATTGATTGTGTTATCATAGGCATATGGATTTAGGTTGTGTATGGATAATCGAGTTTTCATTATTGCTCCGTTATTTGTGTATGAACCCATTAGGTATTATGAAAAGATAATTTTAATGCATTCATTGAATCGTTTAATTACAAATCCATTGCTAAAATTTCAATAGAACCCGTAATTGTTATGTTGAAATTCATGTGTAGTGACTAATTATTCGTAATCATTAGGGCTAACATTACTAGGTTAAATGATGCATTATATGTGGTTGTTGCCTTAATTAATTAGTTTTCCTAACTCATAATGCTACTGCCTAATTAAATCTAGAGATTGTATCCTAGGTTATTCGGTGGGTAGGTTTAATTAACGATCATATCTTGATTGAACAAAACCTAAGGGAAAACGTAAGTTAATTATTAACCCACGATTAATAGTTGCTATGAGAGGTTAGAAAACAACAAATAAATGAAATATGCTTAATTAAGGTATAGGCCGAGATTGACCCAAAGAATCGGGTCCCTACCGAATTCCCCACTTTTATCATTTTTTACATGTTTTCTTTAATTTATTTTCGTTAGGTTAGTTTTATTTTATTTTCTTATTTCAAAATCCAAAACCCTTTTTTCTTAAATGCCAATTAATTTCATTTCAACAACTTTATACACACTCTCTGTGGGATCAACCTAGACTTACCACTGCTATAGTAGCAATCTAGTTATTTTATTTTGACTAGCTTTACGACACGTTGTCTGGTAACATCAAATATAAGAAATGAAGCATTTAATAAAAATAACAACTGCGAGAATGTAAATGAAAAGGAACAAACTTCCCTTGGATTGCCTCTCAAGCTGTTCCTTTGTTTGATGTCGTTGACTTGACTCCATTTTGCACCTATCAAGTGATGCCGTTTGCGTCTTCAAGAAACAACACTTCTACATTCTCCATCTAAAAGCCTTCATAATACAGCTTTAGGTGATGACCATTAATTTTGAATGTCTTTTCTATTTTTAAACTTCATATCTCTACTGCACCAAAAGGAAAGACATAACATACCACAAACGAACTAACCTTATGGGAGCACAACTTACCTAGGAATAATTTGAGTCTACAGTGATAGAGAAACACTTTTTGACCAATAATAAAGCTTTTCCTTGAGATCATCTTATCGTGAAAAGCTTTGGTCTTTTCCTTATAGATTCATCGCATTTTGATAGGAGTCATTTTGCAGCTCCTCTAACTCTTCCAATTGTAATTTTTTTCCTACTCCCGCATCATCAGTATTCATATTGCATCACTTTATGGCCCAATACACCTTACGTTACAGCTCCACTGGAATATGAAATGGTTTCCCAAACAACAATTTATATGGATACATCTTTATTAGCATCTTATAAGCTGTCCTATAAGCCCATAATGCTTCTTCTAGCCTCACAATTCAATCTTTTCTATTAGGCTAAACTATTTTATCCAAGATTGACTTAATTTCTCGATTGGAAACCTCAGCTTGGCCATTGGTCTAGGGATGATAGGAGGTGGAAACCTTGAGCATGATATGATATTTCTTGAACAATGTTTTGTTGGATCGGAAACAAAAACATGCTTGGTTTGGCTAAACGGTAGATTTCAAAACTTTTTTTGAAATCAAAACATAACGGAAGCGTAAATACTAAATCAATATGCTTTTTAATCCATACATGATACGACATAAGGAAAATAAAATAAGAATAAGATCAAAATATTACCGACTCCTTGCTATTGTGTCCTCAACCAATCTGATCTACCACTTGTTCTCCTTGGATAACTTCGTTATCAAGATCCTTTGGTGGGAAAAGAGAAGAAAAATAAATGGAAAACTTTTGCTATATTCGGCTAGATCAAAGAAGAACCATAAGACCTTCTCATTTTATTTGCTATTGCTGATGGTCTTTTGAGCTTGGAGAGAGAGAGTGAGACTAAAAACCTATCACGTACATTTAGCATCAAAAATGCTAAAAGAATTGTGTCATTCCAAGTCCAACACTTGGATGTTAGCTTTCATCAAAAAACCGTACAACTAACATTCATTTAAAAGCCAACCATTAAACCTTTTAAGAAAGAGTAGCATTATTGGTTTGCTTTGGAAGTGAGTAGAGAGAGTAATAACAAAGCACCACTTTATTTCATTCTTTAATCAAAAGAATGCCAAAAAGTGATGTACGTTTCTCATTTTTCAAAAAGAAGACCCCTCCACTACAATCCTTGAACATTATCTATAATCATAACATGTTCATTTAATGACCAAAATCATTGATGTAGATAGCATTACTGAATCCTACAATTCGGTTTTGTTTCTTCTTTTTTTAATAAAGATTTTAATTCAATTAGTCTAATTAATTAAATCAAAATCCAGCCCAATATTAAAAGTTCTTTTGTGCCTATAATTAATAATTAATTAGTGTAAGCCCAACATTTAATTATAGGCTTAAGACAATTTAATTAACTCTTAATTAAATTGTTTTGGTCTTATTGGCTCAAATCTAATTCGTCCATTTCTCTCCAAACTGTCTCATTTTCTTTCCGATAACTTGCATTTATTTTTCTTACTTTCCATGATAACCTTCCTAGAAGCCAAATGGGGAATCTAATTGGACTTAAATAATTCAAGCTCTAATAAGCCTATAATTAATTTAATCTCATTATAATTAATTCCGACTTATTAACCAAATGCCATTCCACTAAAAACAATTGGCTGAAATCTTGAATTACTTAAAATGATGAGGAAACGTATTTCAATTTATTAATACAATGTCCAATCGCAAACTTTATTACAAACCATATTATAGCCATTTTTCCTTCTAGATCTCCCGTTTCACGCTACATGATGATTAACACACAAGATCTAATCTTGGTGTTAAGACTTTATGGGTAGCTAGTTCATCAAACTACTAGCACTAGTTTAATCACCAATCTCCGTAAAACATCTAGAAGTGATGATATCACAATAAACTCTTTATTTGAGTGAATGTCCCCTAATGTATGTTTCAATTAATA
Source organism: Erythroxylum alaternifolium (assembly GCA_027478495.1). Lineage (NCBI taxonomy): Eukaryota > Viridiplantae > Streptophyta > Magnoliopsida > Malpighiales > Erythroxylaceae > Erythroxylum > Erythroxylum alaternifolium. Next base: position 5,594,144 of record JANIIA010000191.1, on the reverse strand, counting down.
ATTCCAATATGCAGACAATGGATTGATACCCTATAAAAATCCATTTCGATCATATCAAGAATTATAATGAAACATGCATGAGTTTACCACTCATCAAAATTATGGTTCGTAATAAACGAATGCTAAGGTGTATTTTTAAGATTAAAGTAACGGCCTACTTTATTCTTTAAAAACATAAATGATTCCAAATTCATTTAATAGTGCCATTACTGATAGTCAACTACTATCATGATTTGAAACTCATCATTCCCTTGAAGTAAACTCCTTTACTTACACCGAGGTAAATCACAATACTACAGTCTAAACCATAATCAAGCGACCAACTTGATTATTCAATCAATTAATTTAGGTTCTAATAATATGCATGTTTCTTATACATCTCCATATATATGTATATTACTTAAAAGGAACCTTGGTACCTTATGATTAGTTATATTATACTCATACAAATAAAACCAAACTCTTTTGTTTTGTTAATAATAAATATTTTAATTACAGTATTTTAACTGGAAAAAAAGTTATATGTAAATACACTTGCTTTTTAAGGCACTATATTTACATAACCATAACAATCTCTCACTTGCCCTAAAGCAAGTTTGACATATCCTTCATTCCTATGCCTTCTAGGTGACCCTTAATGCTCTTCTATGACAACGTCTTCATGAACCGATTAGTAAGGTTTTGATCTACGGGAATCTTTACCACATCCACCTCACCACGTTGTATTATCTCCATTATGAAATGATACTTTCTCTCAATGTGTTTAGAGACTTTGTGGTTCTGAGATTCTTTAGAAATAGTCACTACCCCACTATTATCACAATAAAGTGTAATGGCCTTTTTTACCTTAGGAACTATTTCTAAATCTTTTAGGAACTTGCGAAGCTAAACTGCTTCCTTTTCTGCTTAACAAGAAGCAATATATTCAGCCTCCATAGTCGAATCAGCAACACAAGATTGCTTGACACTCCTCCAGACTATGGCTCCACCTCCTAAAGTAAATATAGAACCAGAGGTTGATTTCCTTGAATAAACATTTGATTGGAAATCGAAATCCATATATCTCGTCAGAATAAGGTCACTTTTAGAGTAAACAAGCATTAAGTTCTTCGTCTTACGAAGATACTTCAGTATGCACTTGACCACAATTCAATGCTCTATTCCTGGATTAGACTGGAATCTGCTTACCAATCCCACTATGTAACAGATATCCGGTCTAGTGCAAAGTATGGCATACATTAACCTTCCAACTGCCAAAGCATATGGAATGTTACACATATGTTCGAGCTCCTTTTGGCTCTTAGGTACTTGCTCCTTTGAAAATTTGATTCCATATCTAGTTAGTGTTAAACCCCTCTTGGAATCCTGCATGGCAAACTTATTGAGCATGTTCTCAATGTAGGTTAGTTGAGACAAGGCTATCTACTTGTTGTTACGATCCCTTATAAGCTTGATCCCTAGAATATAGCTAGCCTCTCCCAAATCCTTCATTGATAACTGTTCATTCAACCATCCCTTAAATGTAGATAACATTCCTACATCATTCCCAATGAGCAAAATGTCATCGAAATATAGAATTAGGAAAGTAACCTTTCCTTCTAGTATCCTTTTATAGACACAAGGCTCATCTAGGTTTTGTATGAATCTATAGGTTTTGATAACCTTATAAAACCTAATGTTCCAAGACCTAGATGCTTGCTTAAGTCCATAAATGGACCTTTGTAACTTACATACCTTATGCTCATTACTTGGATCAAAGAATCCTTCTGGTTGCACCATATAATGCTCTCCTCAAGATCCCTATTAAGAAATGCAATCCTGACATCCATTTGCCATATTTCATAATCAAATAGGCTGCTATGGCTAAAAGAATTATGATGGACTTAATCATGGCAACTGGAGAAAAAGTCTCCTCATAATCTATACCCTCCTTTTAAGTATAGCCCTTAGCTGCCAATCTAGCTTTAAAGGTCTCTTCCTTTCCATTAGGTCCTCTTTTCCTTTTGAAGATCCATTTACACCCTATGGCTTTTACACTTGGTGGTAGATCTACAAGGGTCCAAACTTTGTTGGCATACATGGAATCTATTTTCGATTCCATTGCTTTTAGCCACTTATCCGTATCAACATCATTAATAGCCTGTGTATAACTAATAAGATCCGTTATTTCATGGTCTAAGATGGCAATTATGCCTTCTCCTAGACCTAAATACCTATCTGGTTATCTCATAACTCTCCCACTATGTCTAGGCACTACTTGACATTTAGGCTACTCTTCAGATTTAATTCTTGAATCCATTTCGACATCTTGTTCTGCTATATCCAAATCAACTTTTGGTTTAGAAGAAATAACTAACTCTTTTAGTACTACTTCACTTCTTCCTTTAGAACTGTAAAAATAGTACCCTCGTGTAGTCGTAGGATATCGTACAAATAAACATACCTCTGACCTTAGTTCCATCTTTATAGATTCAGGCCTTATAAAGTGTGTTGGGAAACCACAAGTCCTCAAGTGCCATAATGAAGGAACTCGTCTAGTTCACAATCCCCTAGGTGTTTTAGGTACCAATTTAAATAGAGCAAAGTTAAGAAGATAAGTTGTCACTTGTATGGTTTATCCCCAGAACGATTCTATAAAGCTAGCATAGGACATTATTGATCTTACCATTTCCAATAGAGTCCTATTCCTTCTCTCAGCTACACCATTCTGTTGAGGTGTTCTAAAAGCTGACAAGCTGGAAACAATTCCATTATCAATTAGGAATTATTGGAACTCTCCAAATAAATACTCACCACCTTGATTCGATCAAAGTTATTTTAATGGCTTGCCTAGCTGCTTCTCAACTTCAGCATTGAATTCTTTAAACCTTTCAAAGGACTCGCTCTTTTTGTGCTCAAATACAGATAGCCATGTCTAGAGTAATCATCTATAAAGGTTATGAAGTATTCATAACTTCCTCTAGCTTGTACGTTCGTAGGCCCACACATATCAGCGTGTACTAGGTCTAACATGGATTTAGATCTGTTTCTCTTGGAAGGAAATGAGGCCTTGTTCATCTTTCCTCCAATACGAGACTCATAGGTGGATAAAGGACCATTTTCCAGGCCCGTAAGGATCCCATCATTCACTAACCTGTTAAGGCTTTTTTATTGACATGACCCATCCTTCGATGTCATAAATACTTTAAATTAATGCTAGAGTCATTAGGTTTTCTTGATTTATTAATTCTGTGGTGTTTAGTGAGCCTGTCATAGGTTTTATAAAGAACAATCCCTATTCAATTACCCATTATAAATAAAATCCTTATTCTCATATATTGAAACAACATTTTCAAAACATAAGGAATAACTAAATTTTATTAAACAAAAATAGAAATCATGCTCCTTACAAGCATTAGGATGTAATATACATCCTCCAAATATAACCTATAATTATTAGGAAAGTCTAAGATAACTACTCCCACTGCTTCTGTAGAAACGTAGGATGCATCTGCTATCTTGACTTAAAACTGGCCTTTAGGCAGTCTTTTCCTTTACTGTCACCCCTGCATAGAATTACAAACATGGTCAGTGGCTCCTGAATCTAATACCTAAGAATTAGATGAACCTCTTGTTCCTAACAAACTTAGGAAACCTATACCTTGTTTGCTCTTGAGGTTTAAGGTAGACCGAACAGTTCCTCTTCAAGTGGCCCTTGTCACCACTGTGGAAACATTTTCATTTGGTGTCTTATTCGGCCTTCTTTTTCATGGGTTAGGCTTTGACCCCTATTTGGGCCTCCCCTTTCTTTACATCATTCTTCTTTTGCTTGCCCTTACCCTTGGGCTTTAGGCCTCCCCTTTCTTTACACCATTCTTCTTTTGCTTGCCCTTACCCTTGGGCTTAGAAGAAGATGCCACATAAGCCTCTGGCCTATTGGCCTTAATATTTAATATCTCCTTCATATTCTGTAGAGTATTTATTAACTCACTCAAGGTGTAATCCTTGGTGTTAAGCTCATAGTCCAACTTAAACTGCTGAAAATAAGAGTATTATCATCTTCGTTTCTGCATCCATGTCCACCCTAAGCATCTTGGCCTCAGTAACTGCGGATATTACCTTAAGTATGTAATCCCGTAACAGTTCACCGGGCTTTCGTCTGAGATTGTGAAAGGTTTGGATAACTTTCACTCTTGTAGATCTGGTCCTCACATAAAACATCTCATGTAGGTGATGGACCATTGCACCGGCATTTTGCATGCTTATAAGTTGCTTTTGTAACATTGCACTGATAGAAGCCTGAATATAGCACTCGATATTCTTATCAGCATTTTTCCATCACTCATATTGTTGGACATGCTCAGGAGTTAATTTGTCACCTAGAGGTGCAGGCTCATTGTCCGTTAATACCTATGAAATTCGTTCATATTAGAGAATGATGTCGAGGTTATGTCTCCATTCATTAAATTTCTCTCCGTTTTCCAATTTGTCATTAGTCAAGAGCATTGTGAGTGGATTCACACTGTGGTTATTATGGCTGAAATTATAAATTATTAAAGAATGAGAATACTAGTAAAAAATTAGAACTTTGTATAAAATCATTGTATGCATGATGATAGACTTAAGAAAACTTAAAAATTAAATCTTTATATGACTATCATTTTTCTTATCTATAACGGACTAAGTGACGGTGGGCCATCTTATCCATTAAAAGAAAAACTAGGACCCTCCCACTGAAAAAGCTACCAAGCATCATCATGCCTAACTCTTTGAGAAGTGCTATGATTTGGTTCGTGCATTTATCAACAGAGCTACAGTGGGTAGATTATTGATAAACCATGTTAAGTGTGCAACCATTTGATTCATCCAATAAAAGTACATACAAATGATGCCATAGTGGGAGGTCACATTTGCTACCAATGAGTAGACTTATCCTTTGGGAGACCCAAACCATGCAACATCTAGGATTCATGTCATCTGATGGGGGGTAACACTTCTCCATAGGCAAATGGGCCATCACATGGAGACCGTGGACTCTCACATAAGCATCCTCTCCCACTAATTCTTTTTTGGTGTTTAAGTTTTAATAAATACCATCTTGTGTAAATGTAATTTATTAACTATCCTATATTGTTTCATTATATATCTCATACATAATGAATGCATGGCAAAGCTTAGGGTTGGCAGGTTTTTTAAATGGCATGCAATCACAAAATATCACATATTATTTGCATCCATTCATCTATTCATCTCATGAATTAAATAGCTACTTTTGGTTGTCCATCCTAGAAAATTAAAAGAAAATTACAAGGCTTTTTGGCCCTAAATTTCTTCAGTGGACTTGGATCTTCCACTTCGAACTCTTCGCTCACACGACCCGGCCTATTTGATAAAAATGAGTTAATGGCATTCTATTTCTAATTTTTTTGGAGATATTTAACACCTATCTCTACCGAGCCTTAAAAAGACAACCTAGAATAAGATAAGGGCGGAGCCTAAAACCAATCCGCATGCCGAGTACAATGCGTGCTGTGCGCTGCCAAATATAGTGGGCACTGCCTTTTCTGGCCGAGCACAGAGGCTGATGGAAATTTTTTATCAAAAACATATTGAAAAAGATAAAACTAAATTTCCAGCACTTGGAAAAATTCAAGAACTAACATGATTTAATCAAAATAAAAGTTGTCATTAACAAAAAATAAAAGCCAAAATATTTACTTATTCTTTTCTTCGTTCCATGGTTGCTCCATCTTCAAAAATTACATAACTTTTCAAATAGAAAAAATAAGACAGGGAGCAAACATGATGATGATAGGTCACCCTCCTTGTTGTAAACCAAAAGAAGAAAGCATACAGGTAAATCAATTTTCTATGGACAATCAAAAGAGCAATCCAAAACATACGCAACATATATTTTTTTCACATAAAAAATTGCAGCATGCATAATTTAATTGCCAACCCATGTACCATATAGCTACTGAATCATGCATAATAAAAACTGGCTCTGACACCAGTTGTTGAATCGAAAACAGGTTCGTGCTTGGTTTGGCTAAACGGTAGATTTAAAAAAACTTTTTTCTGAAATAAAAACATAGTGGAAGCGTAAACACCAAATCAACATGTTTTTAATCCAAACACGATACGACATAAATAAAATAAATAAAATAGGAACAAGATTGAATTATTATCGACTCCTTGTTATAACTTCTTATTATCGACTCCTTGCTACAACTTCAACTCCTCGCTACTGTGTCCTCAACCAATTTGATCTACCACTTGTTCTCCTTGGATAACTTGGTTAACCAGATCCTTTGGTGGGAAAGGAGAAGAAAAATGTTGGAGAGCAAACCTTTTGCTATGGACGATTGTTTGGAGAGCTTGGAGAGGCCACTAAATGCACACCTTCATCTTGAAAAGAATGCAAAAAGAGCTATCCATTTGAATACCATTGTTATAGCTCTTTTTGAATTCCCTTTGATGAGCTGTGTCCGTTTAAATATTTAAAGCCATCCATCAAACTATTTAATGATGATTAGAATTACCGAACATTTTGGGAGTGAGTGGAGAGAACAAAACAACTCATCCCCTCATTCTTTAATAATAAGAGGGCAGCATCTCTTTGTCAACAACACTTTCATTCTTTAATAAAGAAACACAATCGAATCCTGCATCTTTGATTATTTGACTGTGAATCAATTAATTTATATTCTAATAATATACATGTTTCCTATACATCTCCATATATATGTATATTACTTACAAAGGAACCCTGGTACCTGATGACTAATTATATTATGCTTATACAAATAAAACCAAACTCTTTTGTTTTATTAATAATAAATATTTTCATTACAATATTGTAATTGGAAG
>JANIIA010000191.1:5569614-5583106 GCA_027478495.1 Erythroxylum alaternifolium | reverse complement strand
TATTAATGAAAATAGAAAATATATAAACAATTATTCTTTAATTGTTTGTATATATTTTTATATAAATAAATTATTTTTATATATAAATCACATAGAATAGAATAGAATAAAATAAAATATATTAAATAATTAGTAACAATATTTTTATATAATTAATAATAAATTGTATATGATTAATAATAAAATAATAAAATCCAATAAAATTTTTATTAATGAAAATAGAAAATATATAAACAATTATTTTTTAATTATCTGTATATATTTCTATATATATAAAAATATAAATAAATTATTTTTAAATACAAATCACGTAGAATAATTGTTGTTGGGCTTTACATCAGTTACTTCTGATTTTTTTTTAATATATACTTTATATATTTCAGTTTTGTCGAATTAATTTTTAGTCCCTAAAATTTCGCCCTAAAAATTTTAGAGGAGGTGAAACTCCAAGGTCCCTCAAGTTTCTATATAGCTTATATACTTCTACACACAAAGAACTGTCACATACTGATTGGTCAGCTGTTAATTGATTACTGGCCTTGTTCAGTATCATGTTCTCATCAATCCTAAGTTTCTTAAAAGTTTCAATTCCCACACTACCGTTAGAAGCGAGACGTCAGCAACTGATCTGACCAAAGAGCATGCCTAAGGAGCTAGAGGATCATCAACAGGAAAAATTCTCCCTCTCTTTTTCTTTGTGGTGACTCAAACTCAAAACTTCTTACAAAGGAGAGCCTTAAATGAGAAGTTGAAACCAATTAGGCCACTCTTACTTGTCTACTTCTGAATCTTTGATCTTACACGTGGTGGGGGTTTCCGGAGACATGACGGATGTGGTGTTGATCGACTTCCAGTAAATCTGAACGCACTCTACCAAATCCTAGATGATCTTGCAGTGATGAATTAGTACCTGAGCCCAAAGGATCACTCGTATTTCACATAAAGCCTCCTCTAGCCCATTACTATGGCATGTTCCTTGCAGTGTACACAAACTGCTCCAAAAGGAAAGAAGGCTCCGTTAGCTAGCCATTTGGCTGCAAGAAAAATGGCATTGAACTTATGAATCTGCACGATTTTCCCTAGTCAGATACATTATAAATCACCCCTATCAGTTCATTTATTTATCATCTCGAAGGGTTGAACTCTACATCTTGGAACAAATTATTTCCTTTCCTAGGTTAGTTCAGATAAAAATGAAATAGCAATGGCTTAAGTTGTTAGAAATAAAGTTAGTAGTTGATCACTACCAAAACGTGAATATCCAGTCCTGGTCACTTCTCAAAAGACGAATGGTTTGGCGATCCAGCTTTTATGCTGTGTCATTTGGAAATCGCAATGGCTACTTTGAAAACAACATGAAGGGCACTCCATCTTCAAAGCCGGGAAAGAGTTCTGCGTGTAGAGAGAGTGAACAGGAAAGATAATAGGGAATGTTTAGTAGAAAACTAGTATCTTCAACTTCTCTTCAATGGCCACACGTCATAAACAAAAGCTTCATGCATTCCAATTGCCTATGTGGACAAAGAATGACATATCAGGTTTTTTCCGCTCCAATGTCTACGCAACTTCTATCAACAATACACAGAATAACAATATCATTACCATTCACCCATTACTTATTCAAATGCAGATGAAACGAATCAAATAAACTCTTATTTAATGAGGATTCATGAACAGTACTTGAAATAGAAATACTGTTGATATAAAAGTACTTAGCATTAATGACAACAACAACAGACTAAATTACGTGCTTGAAAACTACCCCTAATTAGGTCACCACAACGCATATTAGGCCAAGGATGGTTAAACCTTTAACATCACGTGCAAAGCACAGTAGACTATTTTAGTTTTTGATGCAATCTAGTATTTCCAAAATGGATTAAAATGTGCATTCTAAATTGATCTATGCTTTGCTGAATGTTAATATTAGCAAATAGTTACAAGATGGGGCTGGTAACGACAGAGTCTGAGAAGTAATTTTTTAGATCTGGGAGAAGATTCAATGCAAGGTGGAGATTTGTTAGGTATGTTTCGAATCTTCGACTTATTATTCAGGGGAATTTTCAATACTTTCAGTATTTTGTATTGGAGTAATATAGAAGCTTCATCTGCTTTAGGGTTGGGTGTGGATGAAAAACTCTAACCGTACTCTTCTTGTAATTCTTTCCTTTTCTGATAGTGAACTTGTGATTTGCCATTATCTGTAAACATAGCCCTAATCAATTGAGGTGAATCACATAAATTTGTGTGCTGTGCAATTTATTGTTTTGTTGACTTTCCGTGACAACTTGTATGAGTATTGTTTGCCCTACGCACAATTGTAATACGATTCTTATTTTAGCAATAGTTTGTGATCCTACTGGAACCTCTCAAGGCTAATTTGGTGTCCACCAAATGAGAAAATTCCATCATCAAACTCATTAATATATCACCAAGCTTTGAGGATGCTTCGTGCTCCTCGGTTTCTTTACGTTTGTTCTTATTTGCTCTTGTATTTAGATCTAGGCAATCTTGTGCTTATGTATATATTATTGGTGTTTGATGTTGTGTCGATCTTGTTCTAAAAGACAATTTTTGTTTATGATATTTCAAATCAGCGAGTTAGATGGGCTAACTATGACTGTAAATTGCAATTACCTGCAACCATTGGTGTGAAATTTAAAACTTTCTTCTCTCATTTTACATCTTCACTAAATTCTCATATCATACATGTGAATCTATCAATCAGGTTCAACATCGGTAAATGTCTCTGTAGCTTCAAATACTGGAAAAAGTGAATTTGTAAATGCAGGAGAGGTGTATAATAGCAACTTATTGCGGAATTTACCAGACAAACTAATGCTAATGCCGATTATACCATTGCTTCTGCAAATATTTATTCGTGGTAGATACACATTTTTGTGGCATAATGGTTTGACATTATTTATTCCATTGTAGAGGCTCATGTCGGTTCATTTTTGTGAAATAGAAGTATAGAACTCAGGAGTTAAGTTTCAGTTGAAATTAATAACATTGGTGAATATATCCCAATAATCTTAATTGACACTAACTGAAGAGTAAAGGCGTTGGGGGTAGAGCTGAGGCCTTTGCTTTCACTTTGGAAAAAAAGAAAAAGAAAAAAAACTTCAAGTGAAATAGAGTATTCGCAAGTATTGTTGGTGTTGGTACTAAGTTATATCAGGGTTGAACTTTAGGATTTCAATTTTTTTTTAGTGTCCCATCGAGTTTAAATATATAAACTTGAATATTGTTAGGATTTGTAGTATACTTCTGCTATCTTTTTCACAAAGATCAGTGATATTTGTTGCTTGAACTTGTTTTGTAAAAAAGAAGAGTTGCAGAAATATAAAGAAGACATAAGAATTTTTACTTGGTTTAATAGCACAAAGCTATCTAAGTCCAAGGGTCAATCTCACACTGAGGTTTTCACTAGCTTCAAGAAGAGAAGAATACAAGAGATTGGGTGTTTTCTAAACACCTACAAGAGTTCCCCATAAACTCCCTAGTACCCTTACTATGTACTATAACACTCTCTCTTATTTTTCTCTCTTTAATCAGATGACAATGTATGTGTATGTGTATGTGTATATGGATTGAGTGTTTATATTATGATTGTGTACAAGTATTTATAAACCAGTGAAGAAGATGTATACATCAGTCCATTTTAACTCACACCTATCAGATCATCCCTTTATGCCTTTAGTGAAATTCTGCGGTTTTGGCTTCTGCTATACGTGTTTTCACATGTGCTTCTCACACACGTACACCTTCTGTTCAAAATCCCCAAATGCTATTCTTCGAATGATGAGTTGTGTTAAAGGTTTATGGAGAATTAATGATTTCCTTCACAATTATTCCTTCCTTCTCTAGAATCTTCACTTGGCTCATCAATTTGTGGTTGATTTCTGAAACCGAAACCCCCGAAGTTGTGAGATCGATTGGGTAAGTTTTGCTTTTTCTTCAAGGAGCTTCATTTATCTGTAGAAGATCTCTACAGAAAATGAACTTCTTTACAGAAACTATTTTTGTCCTAAAATCTGACTGATTTTGTTCTCCTTTTACTTTCTTAAAGATAACCTCTCCGCTGTTGATCTTTTCCCTGATGAAATGGAGTCTAACGTCTATATGTTTTGAGCACTCATGCAGAACAGGATCTTTGCTTAGGTAAAGTGCGCTTTGACTATCTGTGTAGATTGCGTTTTTTGCGATTTGAACCTTGATTTCTAATAGTAGCCCCTTTAGCCATATTAGCTCCTTTAAGCCTTCTGTGATTGCGTAATACTTTGCTTCTGTTGTTGATAGAGATACCACTGATTGTTGTTGTACCTTCTAGCATGAAATAGTATACTGATAATGATTTTCATGTATCATTATCTGCTGTGTAATCTGCATCTACATAGCCATATAAATTTTCATGTTTGTGTAGTTGTAGATTAGATTTTGAGAAGTATAGACCATGATTTAAGGTTCCTTTTAAGTATCTAAGTACTACCTTAAAACCCTGCCAGTGTTTAGACCTGGATTAGCCATGAATCTGCTAAGTAGGCTGATTGCATAGGCTAAGTGAGGTCTAGTACATATCATGATGTACATTATACAACCTATACCTATATCATAAGGATATTTCTGCATTTATTTCTATTTTGCTTCTATTGCTGGATTCTTAGCAACTGTCAGCTGCAAGTGTGTGGCAGTTGGAGCAGAACTAGGTGTAGCATCTTCCATGTTGAACTTAGATAGGACCCTCTTAATGTAGTCCCTTTGAATCAACCATGGCTTCCCTCTGCTTCATTCCTTATGATCTGCATACCCAATAGCTTCTGAGCCTTCCCTAGGTCTTTCATATCAAAATTCTGCCTTAGAGCATTCTTCACTTCTTGGATCTTCTGCACTATTTTTCCTGTGATGACTAGGTCATCCACATACACCAACATATAGACCACTTCCTCCTTCTCTAGTTCCTTGTAGTATACGTAGTAGTCATAGGTGCTTCTTTTAAACTTCATTTCTTTCACCACCTCATGGAACTTCTTGTTCCAGTGCCTAGAAGCTTGCTTTAGGCTATTTAGTGATTTTTCCATCAAGCAAACACGATCAGGATTCTTTTTATCTATGAAGCCTATAGGCCGCTTCATATAGATGAGTTCTTCTAGCCTTCCATATAGGAATGTTGTCTTTACATCCATATGGTGTATCTCCCAATCATTCAAAGTAGCTAGGGTCAAAACTATCCTCACTGTTTTGAATTTAACTACTGGAAAAAAGATTTCCTTGTAATCTACTCCCTCTCTTTGCCTGAAGCCTTTTGCTACTAGTCTGGCCTTATAGGTCTTTGGATGAGCTTCTGTTACTCCATCCTTTAGCTTGAATATCCATTTACATTCAATTAGCTTAGCATTTGATGGCTTAGGAACTAGCTTCCAAGTCTCATTCTTCATTAAAGAAGCATATTCACTTTGGCAAGCTTTCTTCCATTGTTCTGCATAAGCCCTTTTCATTACTTCCTCATATGTTTCTGGTACTCCTGTCTCAACTAGTTGATAACCTGGAAGTGAGTTTGTTGAGCTTCTGTTGCTTTCTCTTCTTGTTCAATTCCCTCTTGAGAGTTAGGATCTGTGTCTATAGTTTCTTCTCCTGCTGGAGTTTTCTGTTCAGCAGCTGTTTCAGTTTCATCTCTGTCATATGTGGAGGGTGGGACATAGAAAGGATTCAGATTGTTGTTTGATCCTAGTTACTGTAGGACTTCTTCTTGGACATCCATTCCTCCATTCTTCTGCTTCAGTAGTGGAAATTCAGTTTCCCTGAACATTACATCTCTGCTTATTTGAGTCTTGTAAGGTCCTGACTGCAGGATTAGGACTTTGTACCTTTTAGTTCCTTCAGGGTATCCTAGAAATACCCCTTTGACAGCTCTATATTTAAGCTTCCTTTCTGTTTGGTGAATGTAGACACTGCATCCAAAAGGTTTTAAGTGAGTAAAAATAGGTTTAGAACCACTCCATACCTCTTCAGGAGTTTTATACTCAATTACAAATGTTGGTAGTCTATTTATTAGATATGCTGCGGTTTTTATAGCCTCCCCCATAGTGCATGAGATAGGCCTGAGGACAGCAACATACATCTTAGCTTCTCAATTAGGGTTCTGTTAAGTCTTTCTGCTACTCCATGCTGTTGAGGTGTAGCCTTAACAGTTCTGTGCCTTTGAATTCCCTTCCTTTCACAGTAGTCATCAAAGTCTTTGTTACAGAACTCAACCCATTGTCTGTTCTTAGGCACTTCAGCTTCTTTCCTGTTTGATTCTCCATCAAGGTGTGTCACTTCACAAATGCCTCTAGTGCTTCATCCTTTGTCTATAATTTCCAGATTGCAAAGTCCTCTTTTCCAGTGAACACTTCCATCTCTTTTCCCACCATTTTATAAGTTCTTGGTAAAGATCTGTTTCTGTTCTTGAGCTTCCTTTTTAATGGATTCTTGACTTGTCAATAGGAATGGGGACAAAGACCTGGAGGTTCTGATACCAATCTGTTAGGATTTGTAGTATGCTTCTGCTATCTTTTTCACAAAGATCAGTGATATTTGTTACTTGAACTTGGTTTGTAGATAAGAAGAGTTGCAGAAATGTAAAGAAGACACAAGAATTTTTACTTGGCTCGATAGCACAAAGCTATCTACGTCCAAGGGTTAATCTCACACTGAGGTTTTCACTAGCTTCAAGAAGAGAAGAATACAAGAGATTGGGTGTTTTCTAGACACCTGCAAGAGTTCCCTCACAAACTCCCCAGTACCCTTAGTATGTACTCTAGCACTCTCTCTTATTTTTCTCTCTTGAATCAAGTGACAATATATGTGTATATGTATATGGATTGTGTGTTTAAATTGTGACTGTGTACAAGTATTTATAGATCAGTGAAGAAGATGTATGCATCTATCCCTTTTAACTCACGCCTATCAGACCATCCCTTTGTGCCTTTAATGAAGCTCTGTATTTTTGGCTTCTGTTATGCGTGTCTTCACATGTGCTTCTCACACACGTACACTTTCTTTCCAAAATTCCCAAATGTTGTTCTTCGAATGATGAGTTGTGTTGAGAGTTTATGGAGAATTAGTGATTTCCTTTACAAATATAAATTTGACTAAACTTTATTTAATTTATTAATTTTTGATTGATTTATATTAAATTTAAGCAATATATTATAATAAGTTGATTTTGTTTATGTCTAAATCTGAGTTCTCAATTGCTAATTTACCATATCATGTTTTATTGACCACTAAAGGTCCTTTGATGAATCATGGGGTAGCTTTGTAGATTAGATAATTCATAAGAATCTACCTTGGAATTTGAAGGAGTTGAGTAAATATTAAGGTTAGAAATGTTATACATCGATTTAAACTTTTTCGAAGTTATATATTAACCTTTAAAATGTTTTAATTTGTGCGTAATTATGTCATAAAAGGTTGTCATAATATAACTTATCATTATTAAATTGTTAAAAACATTTTGAAATGTGATCATAGAAATTTAAAGACTAATATGAATATTGATTATATTGGACATGACACCTAAAATTGAATATTGTGTTATTCTTTTATCTAAAATAGAATAATAAACATGACATTATCATTTCTTAATCTTGTGTTTGATATTCTAATTTTCATTTTTAAACTGGCCATAAAACAAAATTTTAATATAATGTTGTTCTTTTAACTAAAATAGAACACAAATATGTATCATTGCTTAATCTTGTGTTTGATGTTCTATTTTAGTTTTATAATGACAATTACGAATCTTACATTATTTACAATCTTGTTAATGTTCATATCAAGATTCAAGAATTATATGCCAATATTTTAAATTAATTTTGTTAATATTTTTGATGTTTAAGTTACAATAGAATGAATTATGACAACATTTAAATTATAAGGTACAAATTATAATAATTTAAACTTTCAAACTAAGAAAACCTAATGTATTTAACCCCAAGTATTAGCCAATCTTGATGATGTTAGAAACTATACTCAAAATAATAACCAAAATAACACTTGTATTTGAATATTAAAATTTTCACTCTCTAGGTGAATTTTATTTGGAGTTAACTATAAAATATAATTTATTGGTTGAAAATACAGTTCTCTATTTATTTCTCGAAGTCATTTTAATCAAAATTTAGAACTCTTTATGGTAAATATTATATTAATAATGTTATAGACTTCCTTGCCTATTGAAGTACTACTTTGAATGTTCCATAGTTACAATTTAATTGTTGGAATAGGTCTAAGCTTTACTAGTTCACGTTACTAATAAATAACTTTTTATATTTGTTATCTCTGATAATTTTAATAATAATTCCACTTCAAATCAAGAAATATTTTTTGTTAAAGTATCTTAGATCTTTCTTCATATATATATGATCTTTATTCATATAAAAAACTCTTCAACTAATCACTCAAACAAATCTAATTTGATACTCAAATTTCTTTTAAAATAATTGAAAACGAAGCTAGTTTGTGGAATGAATGAAATCAAAAAATTGAATAGTTTGTTTCATTGATTTATTGCAGTATTTATATACAAAAGTATAACAGAATTACATGTTGTTGGGAGTGTTTGTTACGGTGAGCTGTCATAACTAAAATGGCTAACTAACCTATGGAGGTAGATATTTATAAAGGTGAAAAATGGTAAATTACAAAGTTTATCTGGAAAAAAACAATTTCTTTACCTAGCACTTATTTCCATGGAATTTTCAACAGAAATGAGAGTGATGGGTAGATTTTATTTCTTGCTTTTGGCCTTCCCCAGGAAACATATTTTGATGTCTATCTACCTAAATAATTACTAGGGGCTCTGGATTACAGAAGGCGTGTCTTTTGTTTAAATCGTGCTCTTACAGATTTTGAACATATGGCATAAAGACCTATATGTTGAAAATGGTATAAATATCTTTGAATTTTTTGCCTTGTTAGAAACATAAAGCTAGAAAAAGGAAATCTGTTCGTGGATGTAGCATGTAAATTAAAAACAACATTAACATATTATTTGGAATAATAACTTGTAAATTATGATATAAATTAAAATCTCTTTTTTATAATTTAGTAAATACTTCCACTTCAGATCAGGAATTTTTTTTTATTAAAGTATCTTAGATCTTGCTTACTCGTCAGTCAAACAAAGCTAATTTATACTCAAATTTCTTTTGAAATAATTGAAAAGCTAAGGTAGTTTATCTGGGAAAAAAAAATCTCTTTACCTAACACTTACATCCATGGAATTTTCAACAGAGATGAGAGTGATGGGTAGATTTTATTTCTTGCTTTCGGCCTTCCCAGGAAACACACTTTGAACACTTTGATGTCTATCTACTTAAAGAATTTTTAGGGGCTGTCCATGTCGATTACAGAAGGCGTGTCTTTGTTTAAATCGTGCTCTTACAGATTTTAAACATATGGCACAAAGTCCCATATGTTTAAAAAAAGTATAAAAATCTTTGAAATTTTTATCCTGTTAGAAATATAAAGCTCTAGAAAAAGGAAATTTGTTGGTGGATGTAGCATAAGATTAACAGATTATTTGGAGTAATAACTTGTAAATTATGATAGAAATTGAAACCTTTTGTTTTTTTTTAATGAATGGAATAGATAAAATATGTGAATTTTTTTAAAAATTATATAATAGTTATATTTCATTCTAAATCTTATGTAAAATAGTTTATAAGATTATTAACTTTGTTTATAAACTTATGTAAAATAATCAAAACGATGATATCTTGAGGACACAAAGTGAGAGTCTCCAAAATTCATAATTTAACTTCAAATTTAGTGTAAGATTTTATGAAGAATTCATTGTTGCCTTTTAATAGAATATCATATATTAAAGGAAATTGTATATTAGTTATCATAAATTACATATTTTTAGTGTTTTAAATTGATAAATTAGTTAAAATGAGATAATCTAATTCAACATAAGATCAATATTCCACGTATCATATATTTTATATGAAAAATTTGTTGGGAAACAGGGTCAAGATTCGATCCCGACCGCAGTCGAATAATTTTGAAACTTTTTCGCAATATTTGATTTCCTGAAAATCAAGATCTCTTTAATTCTATAAAATGATTAACACAAATCATAACAAAGCGGAAACTTAATTCGCACCTTATTTCGAAGCTTGAAGTTTATCTTGTCGTATCTCTCAAATCGTTCCTGAAATCGATTCGTTTCAACCACCATAGCCGCACAAATGTCCGGCCTCTAACGGTATCCACAAAATGAGTTGAGAGAATCATGTAACTCTTATAAAGAGGGTTAAACAAGAAGTGCTAACTCTATAGAGCTTAAACCTATTTATAATAAGCTTTTAACTTTTTAATAATTTGATTGAAATTAAATTTAAATTTCAATTAAACTTTAATTAAAATTACAAATAATTTTAATTAAATACCAATTATGCCCATATAAAATTCAATATCTCATATTGATACTTATTTATTAAATATCTCATATTTAATCATAAAGTTTCTCAAACTTTACAATCAAGTCTAACTTGATTAAATTAACTTTGCTCTCTTCAATCCATTCTATATGTGAGACCCATTAGGTTTCTAAATTAAAACTCTTTTTAATTTATCTTTAATTATCTAATTAAATAATTTATAATCATAGATTAAGATTAACGTTTAATAATACGTCACGATCACCTAAATATTTAAAAATATTAAAATAATTTTAACTAATTTTTACGTATGTAATTTTCCATATAATTCAATAATTTCATTAACTAATATTTCAATTAACCATAAAGCATAGAATTGATGACCATAAGAAAAGGAACGGCGAGATATCTACCAGCTACTGCCATCTGAACTCTAAAGTCGTCCAAAAACAGTTGGGAGACAGTTGTGGGTCCCGAGGTGGAAGATGAACAATTTTAATACGATTTGTGAACATTAAGTCCGTGCATGGCTTTTTCAAAAGTAAAAGAAGTTAGTAGGGCTACTTGGGATTAGAATTCTAGTATTGCTACTGCTTAATGTGTTCACGTGGTTGGTTCACTTTTGAAGACGACGTTCAAAAATCAAAAGTCCAAATGGGTAAGGTTCAAGAGTTGTGGGTCCAGAGGTCGAAGATGAAGAATTTTAATACGATTTGTGAACAATAAGTCCGTGCGTGGCTTTTTCGAAAGGAAAAGAACAAGTTAGTAGGGTTACTTAGGATTAGAATTTTAGTATTGCTACTGCTTAATGTCTCCATGTGGTTGGTTCACTTTTGAGGATGACGTTCAAAAGTCCAAATGGGTACGGTGCAATCTAAGTCAGGTGCATTGATTCAAAGTGAGCTTGCATTACCTAGATGCCGCCTCCAACATCGTTTTCCTGTCTTTTCCAACTGCCATGCATATGATAAGATCATATTACTCTCCAAGATCAAAAATATACAATTTCTTCAATTAATGAGTGGAAACGCTTTTCTTCTTTAGGGGTGAGTCAAGTGATGTGAGGAGATTCCTCAAAAGATCTCAAATAGTTGAAGTTAACTGACTTGATTTCTTTTAATTTTTCAAAACTCATAAATATATTGTTAGAATTTAAATATTTATTTTTATTATTATTAATTTGAGGTAAACTCATTACTTAATTTAAATTTGTGAGTTAATATATTAAATTAATTAAAATATATAATTGATAAATTCTTAAAATTTTATTAAGTATATATTCAAAAATAACGGTTGTAAATTTTCGTTATTATAAAAATTTATTAATAAACAATTATTGAAATATTATATTTTAAATTAATTTCCAAATACCTTTAGCTTTAGATTTTTTTATTGACACAAAACAAAATACTTATGCTTATAACACTTCTATTGATTAAAATTATTTTGTCAAAACAACTACTGGTCATGGTCTTCACACAAGCTAATTATAAGAGTTTCTAGTTCCATGCCTACTAGAGAATGGGGTGTTGATCGATCTTGGGCTGTTCCTCTTGTTCTTCTTTGTTTCTTTCTCCGCTTGCGACGAAGGACGAAGTTTATCGACTTATAAAATAATTAAACTAGATTTTTTTATTAAACCCTTAATTTAGTTTTTGAATCTTGACGTCACCCATGATCTCACTTGAATAATTAGGAACATAATATGATAATAATCACTTACAATAGAAATAATATGATGATTATACTTAATACTTGAGGAAAACATGTGCTTGGTTTTACGGGATTAACATAATCTAATACTTAGATTGCAAATTTTTCTTTATGATTATGGATCTTTGTGCATTAGAGAATCAATGATTAAAAAATTGAATCTTATCAACCGATTTAACTACAAAAACTTTAAACCAGTTAATTTTTTAGCTCAATTTGTAATTTATTTCATTCAATTTATTTTAATAACCCTTATTCTTTAAAAAGTAACGCGTTTATTAATTAATCATTTAACTTTTATAAATTAATTGATTTTTATAAATCAAAACAAACTAATTAATTTTTAGTCAACAATATAAATTTTTTAATTAAATTTCAACTTCTTAAATAGATAAAGATAATCTCTTTTAATTATATTTCAAAATTTTCAATTTTATTCAATCTTTAGCTAATTTTTTAACAGTTTCACCCTTCATGCATTCATTATCAATTTGAATGCAACATTCCCAAGTTATGAAGTTATGTGAACTATTTTGATTGCCTCACATACTAACGTAGATCTAATATTTGCCTTTTGTTATATTTTCTACTTAAATATGAAACCCTGAAGTCAAAATATGTACATGTAACCTACCTAAACCCATGAACAAGAAGGGTGAACAAGAAGGGAACAAAAAAAAAGTAAATTAGAAAAAATTTCTTAGTCTTTTTTAAGAAAAGGGAAAAATATATACATGCTTTCAATTGTCTCTTCTGTTGATTATCAAAGCCGTAAGAGCCAGTTAACTAAAATAACATAAAAAAGGGCTTTTGAAATGGAAAAGTGGGAGGTAAAGATTAACTATACATATGTTATATATGATATATTTTATTAAAGTAATAACTAGTTTTAATTTGATCTCTCATGTTTTATAAGGTGACATTAAGTTTTTTTTTCTATAAAGAATGATTCAAATATATTGATAACTAATCAACTCAAATTATATATCGAAAATAAAAATTTTGTTGCAGAATTTATGTAATAAAATAACTTGATTGGAATTAATTATATAATTTAGATATTATTAAAAATTAAGGGGGACCAAATAATTTAATATTATTTAGACTTCTATAATTTGCATAAATAATCGTAGGAAACTAATAGCTTTAGAAATGTAAATTACCAAAGAATCAAAGTTGGAAAAAGATGATAATTAGTCAAATATTTTACTTCTAGGTTCTTCGAAAAAGTTTTGACTGTCGGCTTTGATTCATGGTAGTGTTGTTATTCACTACCAAAGAATCAAAGTTGGAAAAAGATGATAATTAGTCAAATATTTTACTTCTAGGTTCTTCGAAAAAGTTTTGAC
>JANIIA010000191.1:5543497-5569514 GCA_027478495.1 Erythroxylum alaternifolium | reverse complement strand
AATATGATCAAAATAAGATATGAACTGACCATCAGTAGATGTTTTTAATTCATTCGTTGTGACAAATGCATTTTCTTCATATATCTCCTTTTAAAATTCATTATAATCAAGGTCAATTGATGGCCCTTCTTCTTCGATCCAAAATTAGTATGTTCAATATAATAAATATTAACTGGATCATACATTCTTTTTTTACTAAGTACTTTAAATACATAATCATCAGAGATACTATTCCAGTGACCTTCTAGGAAATTTTATTTCATAAAATTTTTATCTATAAATTTTGCTGATCATTTTCCTTGAAAACCATAACAAATTCTCAATAGTTTGTGAATTAAAAATCTCAAAAGGTTTAGGTGAGAATAGGATCGAGGACTAAATTGCATAATTAGACCATACTAGCCAAACTAATGAGTCCTAGATTATTAATTGAGTCCAAATAGTTGTAAATGATAATGATTAGGAAGTGGGACTCATATTATAAGGTTCAAACTGACAAGCACATTAATCAGGTAAGTTCATATCTATCTATCGATACCAAATCTATACACTATATTAATTATGGTTTTAGATTGATATGATTGATGATATATTAATCTATGATATATGTCCCTATCCTTATGCATATGGATAAACATATATATAAATACCTACAAGTATATAAATATAAATTTTTAATTTGAGTAGTCGTTATCGTGGTGCCTATGCTAGTAATATTAGTTTGGGTACCTATAACACACTATATACATTTATGATGGTCCACATATGATTGAGTGCTTGTTTTAAAAAAAATTATGTGGTTGATATTTTTTGTGTGCATGGATATGTTTGATTGTGATCATGGAGGAGGAAAATCTGTAGAACATACAACCTGATGGATATGCATCAAGACTAGGTGTGCACTAGTTTGATTATGAAAGATGATTATGGTATGAAATTGATATATATGAGATGAACTAATCTTGGTTGATGCTTGGTACTCTATTAAATCTTTATTTAACATGTATATTATTGATGTGATTGTAACCTAGGATTTATCGAGTAAGGGTTGGTCTATTAGTGATGTTTGGCTCCTTACAACCTTTTTGGACTAAGAGAGCTTTACAACTATATGAGTATAGATATACGGTTGATCTATTGGGGATGCATAGGTGCTCATAACCATTTAAGGTGTAGCATTGTAAGGATGTACCCTTAGAGATTAAGGTCCTACAGATATTCCTTCTTCATGATTTACTGTGTATGGCATATGATTTGCATGCATGATTGTAGTAGTCATTTTGAGGAGCATTGATTACATTAAACTTGTGTGCTTTTCATTTATTTTCACTTGCACTTGTACTCTAGTTTCTACAATGATTTTTTAGTATATTTAAAATTTTTCTTCCAATGCACACTAACAATATTATACTTTATCGTGTTTGTACTTATACATGTCCATGTTGTCATTAGTAGTTAAGCTTATGTGTGATATGAGGATTTAGCTTTTGGGTTTCACGTGACCTTTTAGATCGTGAAAAGGTTGGCATTAGAGCCTAGAGTAAAAGATTTAAAGCCTAGGATATGGATCCATTCGTCACTGCAAACGTTTAGGAATTTATTTCCTCTTTAAATAGCTTTTTTAATCAGAATACTCATCTATTCTACTTGATAGTATTGGACATTACTTTGCTTTATTTATTAGAATGGAAAAGATCATCATAGAGGAAGATGTTTTATCTATTAAGGAGTAAAGTGAGCGATATTCAACATAACCCTCTAGTTTTCAGCAATGACAATAGTAACAACCAAAATTTTCATTAGGTTACAGTCATAATGGGAGCTTTCAACAGAGGGATGCTTGAGCATATGGCAAGACGAGATCTGGATGTGGACATATGGGAGGATTCAGATGTGCCTAGAGCAAGTGGTAGCAGTAGCGAACAGAGCTCTGGATGTAGCATTTTAGGCTTGACATCCTCTATTTATCAATAGTGTAATAGAGCACACTTACTCCAATACTACATACCACTAAGAAGTTACTACGGATGTGTCATATGGGCATTTCATTAAAGACTATCCAATAATATGATATCGGTAGACCTCTTCTAGTATGGTGCAAATTCCATTTCAATATCCACAAAGAGGATCATAGCTGGTGCCCAACAGAGGTGAGGACTTGGAGGGAGACTATTAGGAGGTAGATCTAAAGGTCACAGTCACAGATGATCCTCTAGCTTTCTGTATGTAGGTCATGGTTAGGCCAGGGCGTTCATCCTCACTCTTGAGATGCATAGGCTTCAATGTAGTGGTATATGGTATTCTTCTATTTTTTGGCTTAGATGCTAGAGTTTTGATAGATCTAGGAGCAACCTATTCTTTTACGTTGCCAAACTTTACTATGAGACTAAAAGTAGTACTAGATAGGATAGAAGAAACAATGTTCATGTCCACACCTCTTAATGACGCCATATAGGTAGATTTAATCTATTACTTGTGTCTCGTAGAGATTAATAATAAGATATTGACATCATCTTATGATGTTGTTGGTTATTGATTTTGATATAATATTAGGGATGGACTAGCTATTTAGTTATTACGCTACCCTAGATTGTAGAGAGAAGAAAGTGGCATTTAGGATTCTAAGTGAGGTAGAGGTTACTTTTGAAGGAGAAAAGAGGACCATCCCATTCAACATAATTTTAGCATTAATGGCCGATAAGATGCTTAGACAAGGGTGTCAAGGGTTCTTAGCCTCAATCAGGGATACCTATAGAAATTAATATCCTCCAAAGGGTTTTAGTTCTTCAGAAATTTTTAAATGCATTTCATGAAAAGATATCATGGCTACCTTCAAATAGGGATATCGAGTTTTCTAAGATTGACCTTCAGTTTGAATTATCATCAATTGAGGATCAAAGGAGAGGATATACCTAAAAATGCCTACAAGACTTGATATAACTGTTATGAATTACTAGTAAAGTCATTTAACCTTACCAACGCTCTAATAGATTTCATAAATATAATGAATAGGGTGCTCAAACCGCTTTTAGCTAGGTTTTTTATCATCTTTATCAATGAAATTTTGGTGTATTTGTAAATAGAGAAGGAGCACGCCTAACATTTGATAAAGGTATTGTAGATAATTCGAGAACATTAGTTATATGCCAAGTTCTCAAAGTGTAAATTTTGTCTTGAGAATGTCATATCCTTATGACATGTGGTATCTCAGGAGGGGATATAAGTGGACCTGAAGAAGGTGAAAGCTATAACAAATTGGAAAAGACTAAAGACAAATTTGTGATTGACAAGCTATTATCTAAGATTTGTTTAAGAATTTTCCAAGGTAGTGGCCTTATTGACACTTTTGACATAAAATAATGTCTAGTTCATTGGATTTGATGCTTATGAAGAGAGCTTTCAAATGTTAAAAGATTGTTTAAATATAACTCTAGTTCTAGCGTTACCAACTGAAAGTGGAAGATTAAAATTATACTATGATGCTTTAAGAGTTAGTTTAAGCTTGTTAATGTAGAATGGTGGGGTAATTGCTTATGCTTTTAGGCAATTGAAAAAGCTTGAACAAAATTACCCTACTCATAATTTAGTGATGACAATAGTGATCATTGCTTTAAAGATTTTAAGATATTATCTATATGGTAAGATTGTGAAATTTATACAAATCATAAGAGTTTAAAATATATATTTTAGTATAATAACTTAAATATGAGGAAAAGAAGATGGATGGAACTACTAAAAGATTATGACTACACAATTCAGTCTCATCCTTTAAAAGCAAATGTCGTAACTAATGCACTAAGTAGGAATTCCTTGGTTAGTTTGGCACATATCATAGTAAAGAGGAGAGCTTTTACCAAATAGTTATATGATTTGATGGATCAAGGTGCTCGATTTTATATTTTAGATTTGGAAGTACTCCTAACAAGAGTCAGAGTACAGGCAGTATTATTGGACAAGATCAAGGTCACTTAAGGCCAAGACCATAAGCTTCAAAAGCCTATGAACTTTTTTCTAAAGCTTCCTTTTCAGCGCTTTTGTTTATAACCAACTTCAAGAGGCATATTTTTGGTTGCCGAACTCCTATTAACAGATTCTAATGATTTAATCTTACTCTTTAGAGATGCATAATTGTTTTTAGACTTCTCAACTTTGAAATACTTCACCCTTAACTTTTTATACTGATCATACAATTCATGATATGCTTTTTTCAATTCATCAACTTTAATTTCATATTCAAAATAATATACCCCGTCGTCTCCTGATTCAGCTATGAAGTAAACATTGCTAACTTCTTCTGACTCTTCTTTATCAAAGTTTTCATAATCTTCATATGACCAGGCTGCAGTCATTGCTTGCTTTCTGGGTTTTCTATTATTTGACTTATCCTTTTGAAGAAGAAGACATTTAGGTCTCACGTGTCTAGGATTTTTGTACAGATAGCATATGATTTGATTATTTTGTGTATTGCTATTTCTGTTGCTACCTTTTGATAGGAACCTATTGTTCCTATCTTTCTTGTTTCCTTCTCTTTTCTTCATCAGCTTCTTTTTATAAAAGCAATCATATTTTCGAACTATGAAGTTAAACTCTTCATCTCCATCTATTTGCAACTCAATGTCACTTTCATTACCGTTTGGTTCATCAGTTGCTTTTAGTTCCATTCCCTTTTATAGGAGGATCCTTCATCTTGCCTTAGCTCGGTTTCATGGATCATCAAATTTTCTCGTAGCCAATTAAGTCAAATAATGTTTAGATTTTTTGTAGTTTTTAGAGTTGTCACCTTAGGTCTCCATTCCTTTAGTAGTGATCTTAGAATCTTTGTTACGAGCTCATCATTGGGATATATCTTGCCTAAGTTCTTTAAGGTCGTGATGATGTTATTGCACCGTTTAAAGAATTAATCTATGATTTCTCTCTATTTCATGCCAATAGTTTTGTATTGATGCATTAAAAGGCTTATTCTATGTATCTTTACCTCATTCGTTCCTTCAAAGGTGACTTGTAGCTTATCCTACATTTCCTTTACTGTAGAGCAGTAGGATATCTTCTCATATTATTTTGGAGATAGTGTACAGATCAGATGATGTTTTGCTTTAGCGTTTAGCTATACATTTCTTCTATCAACATTAGACCATACTTCTACGTTTTCTATAGTGAGAAGTGTAGCTCAAACTCTAATGGCTTGCCAGACTTTAATATCTACATATTAGAGATAGATTGTCATTCTCTCTTTCTAGTATGAGTAGTTGTTTCCATTGAAGTAAGGAGGCTTTGAGGGATAGATTGTCATTCTCTCTTTCTAGTATGAGTAGTTGTTTCCATTGAAGTAAGGAGGCTTTAAGATAGATTATCCTTCAAGGCTTCTCAAATTGTTTTCTATGATCTATCACATATTATAAAACACAATAAATGTGAAACCTCGCTCTGATACCAAATGATAAAGTAAACACACGCAATAGGGGAAGGGTGAATTATGTGTAATAATAAAAAATTTAATGTACTTTCAAATTGATAAGATCTTGCTAAACAAAATAAATTTATAAATAGAAGGGTCCTATAAACTTTTGAAAGGATTTAGTTAACACTCAAATAAAAAGAAACTTGCTAACGCTCAAAATGATAGGTGCTTTTTTAATTGATAAAAGTCTGATAACGCTTAAAAAAAAGAGCATGTTTAATAAATAGGAGCTTGCTAACTTTTAAAAGAAACCTCTTGCGATATAAAAACATAAGGAGCCTATTGAAAAATTGAAGGAGCCTCTTGAAAACTAATAATGCGAAAATTTAAAAGTAAGGAAGAGAGAGGAAATGACATATTAGATTTATACTGGTTAGGCTTATAACGAAGCCTACGTCCAGTCCCTAAGTATCTAACTTGAGTATTTCACTGTAAAACCAAGTAATAATTTGACTAGCCTCTTCAAGCTCATAAGTGTATATTTTTCAAGGTTCTTTAACTTTCCACAGTAGTTGTATTTTGCCAGCATCTACAAGCTCTTAACGAATGACAAAGTAATTTGCTCAATATGAGCTTCAATGATCACTCTCTCAAAAGAATTTTTACTTTCTAAAACATAAGAGATTTGATAATGATATGACTTTCAAAAGTACTGATACTATGAATGTATATCAAAAAATTGGCTTCCTTGATTTTTTGTATGTTTGTGTTGTCTTGCAACTGTAGTGGTTCTTCCTTAAGTAGACCATTTTCCTCAACTAGCCATTGCTTAATCTTCAATATTATCTCAACTGAAATCTTTGATATTTAGACGTTAAGAAGAACATTCTGTCAAGGCTTCTAGAGCTGATTATTCGAATTAGAATGATCCTTTCGGATGTCATGAAATCATTTCTAAAAGGTAAGTTTATAAAGAAGGTTCCTGCAAGAAAGAAAGCAATTATTCCAAGATTTTATTTCCTTTTAAGAATTATATCGTTGTTTATATAAGGAAATAAATTCAATTTGAATTTTGAGATATTATACAGTTATCATTAAAATTGTTAATCATAAACCTTGAGCTAACACGCGTTATCTCCAGAAGAGTATGAAATGATATCCTATTGTTCTTTAGCAAAGGAAATGTGGGACAAACTTCAAGTTACTTTTGAAGGAAAGAATGATGTAAAGAAATATAGAATAAGTCTTTTAGTGCATCAATATAAAACTTTTTGCATGAAACAGGGAGAAACTATAGACGACTTCTTTGGACGTTTCAATAAGGTCATCATAGGCTTAAAGAGCTTGGGAAAGATATATCCCAATGATGAGCTTGTAACAAAGACTCTAAGGTCACTACCAAAGGAATGGAGATCTAAGGTGACAACTCTAGAAACTACAAAGGATCTTCACACTATTTCACTCAACTGGTTAAGAGGAAACTTGATGATTTATGAGTCGAGCCTAAGCGAGATGAAGGATCTTTATATAGAAGAAAAATGACACTAAACGTAGCTGATGAATCAAATCCATCAAATGGTGATGAAAGCGACACTGAGTTATAAATTGATGGAGATGACGAATTCAATTTCATGGTCAGAAAATATGCCTGCTTCTACAAAAAGAAGTTAATGAAGAAAAGAGAAGGAAACAAGAAAATTGAAAATAACAGACTCCTATCTAAAAGCAGCAGTAGTAGTAGCAATTCACAAAATAATCAAATAATATGCTATCACTGCAAGAAGACTAGACACACAAGATCAGAATGTCCTCTTCTTCAAAAGGATAAAATAAAGAACAATAAACCCAGAAAGCAAGCTATGACTGTAACCTGGTCAGATGAGGATTTTGAAAATTTTGAAGAAAAATAGCCTGAAGAAGTCCGCAATGTTTGCTTTATAGTTAAATTAGAGGACGATGAGGTATATTATTCTGACTCTGATATTAAAATTGATGAATTAAGAGATGCATATTGTGAACTATATGAGAAGTAAAAAAATTAACAGTGTAGTATTTCAAAAAGGTTGAGAAGTCAAAAAATAACGATGCATCCTTGAAAAATAAAATTAAATCATTAGAATATAAGAATCAGAATTTGTTGTCTAAAATTATGTCTCTTAAAACTGACAATAAGAAAAGTCTTTGAAAAGGAATTCTTGGAAAAAAAAAAGGTAAGTTAGTTAGAAAATGCATGCTTGAAAATGATTCCTTTAAGGTAAAACAACTAGAAGAAAACTTGTCACTTTAGAACATGGGAAAGAAAATTTTGCTAAAAAAATCATTTCTCTAGAAAAGGATCTTGCTAATTTTGTTGATGGAAGGAACTATCTTAAAGCATTACTTGGGAATGATAAAGGTGTTTTTAATAAGGCTGGAATAAGATATAATGAAAATAATAATATTAGGTTATATAAGAGTTTTTTTATTAAATCCAACTATAATCATAGTCAAAACAGCAAGAACTTGATAAATAGCAAAAATTATAGTAATTCTCTTTTATCTATTTTGTGTAATTACTATCGTAGATATGGTCATATTAGTCATTCCTGTAACTTTTCGAAAAACGAAGAAATTATCTCAAATGTATATTTAAAGACCGAAAGGTCAAATTACTATTCTGGAAGGACCCAGAAAAATTTGGGTACTTAAAATGAGATAATACATTCTGCAGATATACTTCATAATAAAGACAAGAGAAAATCAATGGATAGTTGATAATGGTTGTTAGAGACATATGACAGTTGAAATATCACAATTAAACTATATTGAAAGAAAAGATGGAGGTAATGTTGTCTTTGCTAATATAAACAAGGCAAAACTCATAGGAATTGGTAAAATTGGTGATGTCCTTTATATTGATAGATTGAAACATAGCTTGTTAAGTAAAAGTCAATTATGTGATAAAGGTTATAGAGTCACTTTCTATACATCCCGTTGTGAAATTATTGATAATCTTAATGACAACATTGTATTTGTTGGTCCTAGAAATCATAATATATATTGTGCTTAATTGGAAGACATGTCTTCAGAAAATGTTAAATGTTTTGTTTCACTAGAAAAGGATTCATTATTCTAGCATAGAAGATTTGGACATGCTAACATGAGCATTCTATCAAAATTATCCTAAAATAAGTTAGTAAGAGGACTATTGAACTTGAAGTTTAAGAGTAATCAAGTTTATGAAGTTTGTTTAAAAGAAAAACAAATCAGAGGTAACTTTCCCCCTAAAAATATTGTTTCTACTAACCAACCACTTAAACTTTTTAATCTCGTATTTATTTGGTCCTGCTAGAACTCAAAGCTTTGGTAGTATACATTATAGTTTTGTTATAGTAGATGATTATTCTAGATTTATATGGGTTTATTTTCTATTAAATAAGGATGATAGTTTTGAAGTTTTTAAAAGTTTTGCAAAAAAAATTCAGATTAAAAAAGGTTACTGCATTACATCTATTTTGAGTGATAAGGGAGGAGCATTCAATAACAAAAAATTTGAAGATTTCTGTAATGAAAATAACATAACTCATAATTTTTCATGCCCAAGGACACCACAGAAAAATGGAGTTAACGAGAGAAAGAACAAGACTCTTGTTGATATGGTCAGGACAATGCTGTGTTAAAGTGATCTATCTTATAATTACTGGGCAGAAGCTGTATCTACTACTTGTTACATACTTAACAAGTGTCTTATAAGACCTATTCTCAAAAATACCCCCTATGAGTTGTGGAAAGGAAAAAAATTGAATGTTGCTTACTTTCAAGCGTTTGGCTGCAAATGTTTCGTATTAATAATGGAAAGAACAACCTTGAAAATTTTGATGTGAGATTAGATGAAGCTATTTTTCTAGGTTACAGTACTACTAGAAAAGGATTCAGAGTTTATAATAAAAGAACAAACAGGAGAGAAGAATTAATACATATGGTATTTGATGAAGCACTACCCTCGACAACAACAACTAATTCAGATGATAAAGAGCATCCTTCGATTCCTAAAAATACATCGCAGACCCCAACTACACCTATAGTATTTTCGGAATCACAAGATCAAAAAGATCCTTCTGAAGCCAGGGCAGAGCAGGCTCCTTCATCTCAGCAGGAGTCTATGCAATTAAGAACACTAAGAGAATGGAGAAGTCAAGATACACATTAGTACATTCTGGGAGACCCTTCTAAAAGTCTATGAACCAGATCATCCTTCAAAAACAATTATATTGCCTTCATTTTGCAATTAGAACCAAAGACAGTTGAAGAGGCTCTTACTGATGAAAACTGGGTCTCAACGATGAAATACGAACTAAATTAGTTTGACAAAAATAAAGTTTGGAATCTAATACCTCGTCCATAAAACAAGCCAATCATTGGAACACATTGGGTTTTTTGAAACAAACTTTACGAAAATGGTAAGGTAGTAAGAAACAAAGCTAGGCTTGTAGCTCAAGGTTATAATCATCAGGAAGGTATTGATTTTGATGAGACTTATGCACATGTTGTTAGATTAGAATCGATTATAATTTTACTTGCCTTTACATGCTATAGAAAATTTAAATTATTCCAAATGGATGTTAAAAGTGGCTTCTTAAATGATATATTAACAAAGAAGTGTTTTCTAAGCAACCTCCAGGTTTTGAAGATGAAAATCATCCTGATTACGTGATGAAGTTGACTAAAGCCCTGTATGGTCTAAAGCAGGCTCCTCGAGCATGGTACAAGAGGTTAAGTAACTTTTTGCTTGAGAATAACTTCAAAAGAGGAAAGGTAAATAAAACCTTATTTATTAAGAAAAGGGAGAATGATTTACTCATAGTGAAAATATATGTTTATGACATAATATTTGGTACTACTAATCAATCCTTCTATGAAGAATTATTAGCTTTAATTCAAGGGGAGTTTGAAATGAGTATGATGGTAGAACAAATTTTCTTTATTGGGTTGCTAATTAGGCAAACGAAAAAAGGAATCTTCATCAGTCAAGACAAATACACAAAAGAACTCATCAAGAAATCATTTTGCGAATGCCAAACCGATGGGTACTCCTATGCATTCTGGAACCAAACTTGATAAAGATGAAGAAGGCAAAGCTATGGATGAGACAAAGTACAGAGGAATGATTGGATCACTACTATATCTCATAAGCTCAAGACCAAATATTATGCTTAGTGTGTGTCCTTATACACGCTTTTAATCAAATCCAAAAGAGAGTCACCTTCAAGCAATCAGGAGGATCTTTTGCTATCTTCGTGGAACTTTGGACTTTGAATTATGGTATCCAAATTTTGATTCTTCTAATGTATATGACTATTATGATGCAGATTATGTTGGTGATAAAGTTGATAGGAAAGCACAAATGGTCACTTCCAATTTCTTGGAGGATGTCTAGTTTTTTGGTCTTGTAAGAAACAAAATTACAGGATACTTGCGACAACTGAAGTGGAATATAGAGCAGCTGCTAGCTGTTGCTCTCAAATCTTATGGATAAAACATCAACTCCAGGAGTTTTCGCTGAACTTTGATCATATTCTTATACTATATGACAATACAAGTGCAATAAATCTCTCTAAAGTCCTGTGTATCATTAGAGGACTAAGTATATAGAAATCAAACATCATTTTCTTAGAGATCGTGTTTAGAAGGAACTATTGATCTTTTGCATGTTAAAACTAAAAATCAAGTTGCTGATATCTTTACTAAGCCACTTTTTGAAGATCGAATTTGTGTGTTAAGAAAAGAGCTTGGTATGTATAGATTATTTGATATTAAATCTATATGAAGATTCTATGCTACTTCTCTTTGTAGATATTAGCAGCTCCTTCTAATATGTTATTATGGCAAGTTCCTTTTAGTTTAATAGGCTAGAGGAGACATTTCTTAAAAAGGTAGTTACTAAGTGGTGTCGTTTCATTTTTAAAACATGTTCGTTGTTCTGACAGCTCTTTTTACATCTCTCTGTAATTTTGATATACTTCTTGATTGTTTAGTTCTTTCCTTTCTTTTTGATAATGACAAAGAGGGAGAATAATGATATATGTGCTTTTGATGATATATTTTCCTTATTCTCTACTAACTGTTGAAATATTGTTAAATTGAATTTGTGATAATTAAATATGTGACATGCATAAATGATAGGCTCCTGTCGTAAGAAAGGCTTCTTCTAATCATAACTATGAGTAAGAATTTATAAAGTTTGTAGGTATCTTTCGAAATCCTTTATTATTATTTGAATTTCGAAAATATATCTATTATTGCTTGTCATCATAAAAAAGGGAAAGATTGTTAGCTCAAGGTTTATCATTGATGATTTTGATGATAACTTTACAGTATTTCAAAATTCAAGTTGGATTTATTTCCTTGTATAGGTAAAGATATAATTCTTAAAAGAAAATGATATCATAGGATAAATGCTTCCTTTCTTACAGAAACATTCTTAATAAACTTACCTTATTTGAAAAGATTCCACAATATCCAGAAGAATCTTACCATTCACATAATTCGAACAATTAGCTCTGATATTCTTATCAAAACTTTTCTCTTAACGTCTGAATATTGGAACATTCTAACAAAGATGATATCAAAGATTCGTTAGATACAAAGTCAACCCATAATTAAAATGAAGCAACGACTAGTTAACAAAAATGTCTGTTTAAGGAAGAGCTATTGCATTTGCGAATAATACATAGATTTGTGAAATACTTTAGCAATATCAATATTCTTGAAAGTTATATCTATATCAAACTCCTTATGCCTTAGAAAGTGAAAACACTCTATTAAGAGAGACCATTAAACCTTTTATACCTTTTTTTAAGAGCTTGTATAGGCTTTTTAAACACTACGAGTGTAGAAGGTTGAAGAACCTTGAAAAATATATACTTGCGAGTTTGGAGAGGCTCCTGAAAATTTACTACTTTGAGTTTTATAGTGAAATACTCAAGTTGAATATTTGGAGACTGGACGTATGTTTCGTTATAAGTCGAACCAGTATAAATCGACTGTGCCACTCTCTCTCTTTCTTAACTTTAAAATTTTTGTATTACAGTGTGTGTGTTTAATTTAGAAGAGGCTCTTTTCATTTTAAATGTTAACAGACTCGTTTCATTTTTTAAACATTAACAAGCTCCTTTCATTTTTTAATAAGTTCCTTCTATTTACAGTATTTTCTGTTGAAATTTAGCAAGTTCTTCTCGTTTACATGAATCGATAGTAACTTTCAAATTTTTTTAAGTCACACACAATTCACCTCTCTCCTGCGTATATTTGTTTTATCAATAAATACTTTGGTTCAACTCTCTCTCTCTCTCTCTTGATTATTAAAGCCTTAAAAGCAATTAATTAAAATAACATAAAAAGAGTTTTTGAATTGAGAAAGTGGGAGATAGAATAACCATACATATGCTATATACGACATTTTTATTAATTTTGTTTTCAAAAAATTAAATTAATTAAAAATATTTAAGATCGGACATATTTTATAATCTAAAATCAAAATTTTCCTATAATTTATGATTAAATATATTGCTAACTAATCAACCACTACCTAAATTATACCAAAAATGAAAATTTTCATCGAAGAATTTTTATAATAATCTAGTTTGATTGGACTTCATAACATGAGTTAGATAATGATAAAGATTTAAGGACCAACAAATTTAACTTTATTTAGATAATTAATGCCTTGATTTTGTGAAAAATCAAGGCATTAGTTAAATCGAGTTTAAACTTTGAATTATAACTCGAAAATTTTGTATTGGTAAAATACTTTTAATGTCAATAGTTATAAAATTTTAGTTATAAAGTTATATGATGAAAGATTTTAGTATATTCTTATTTGAAAACGCCACTATCGATTGACAAATTTTATATTTTTTGTTATTAAGTATAATCATTTTTTATACTTAAATTTTTTTACTTATAATATAAAATTAGTTGATATGCAAAGATTTATCTAACAATAAGACATTTTTTTGTACTAAATTTTTATCTGAACTTCAAAAAGTATTACTCTTAGACATTATTTCAAGTGTTGTAATAAAAAATTTCAACACTTCTATTTTATATACTTCTAAATATTGAATCACGATGAGGATGAGCTCCTCGACTATTTGCTGGTACGTTTGGATCATGTGCAACAGAATAGAGGTTACGTCTTCCAACAAGTTCCTCGTGTGAATATTTGTTAAAAGAGTTAATAATATGATTAGAGTTAGTAATGTATTTTAAGTAGCTCATCATGATCTAATGCATTTTATTATCAATTTGACCGCAACATTACCAATCTATGAAGTTCTGTCAGCTATTATGATTGCCTCACATACTAACATTGCTCTAATGTTTGACTTTTGTCCCAACCTACCCCATGAATTTACCTCTCGTCAAACTTATTAGGTGGCAATTGGTAAAAAAGATATGATTAATTAGTCAATGATATACATAATTACTTTGAAAATTTTGCTATAATTCTGAATTCTCTTCGAATAGACTGTCTAATGACATAAGAAATATTTAAATAAACCTTTTTAAAATATATCTGAGATCCCAAAAGAAGTTATTTTCAAAGATTTTCACCTTAGTCAATTTGATAAAGATTTTCACCTTACTCAATTTGATAACATTCATTTCCAGTCCAACACATCATGTATATTTCCATTTTAGCATCTTTGGACACAAATTTGTCCAGTTTTGAAGCTAGAAAATGAAACCAGTCGAAGAAGTCGCATATACATTCTCATATCAGATGCATCCAAGCTCACCTTGTAGGGTGTTATGCTACGCTATAGGATCAAAAATCATCATTTGGAGCAATGTTGCGAACACTACTGATTTTAATAAAAATTGGTATTGATACGGTATAGTATCAATATCAATTATTACCAGTATTAATTACTATCAGATACTATTTCAAATAGTTTTTAAAA
Source organism: Erythroxylum alaternifolium (assembly GCA_027478495.1). Classification (NCBI taxonomy): domain Eukaryota; kingdom Viridiplantae; phylum Streptophyta; class Magnoliopsida; order Malpighiales; family Erythroxylaceae; genus Erythroxylum; species Erythroxylum alaternifolium. Next base: position 5,555,171 of record JANIIA010000191.1, on the reverse strand, counting down.
ATATAAATAATTCCTCAATTTTATGTAATTTAAATCTATTCTCGTATTATAAAATTTATTATTTAAAAATATAATTAATGTGAAACTCTTTTTATTTATTTAATAATAAAATTAGATTATGAACAAATAAAAGATAAAACTACAGTTACTTCATATGTTAAAAAAATAAATTAAACTTGTATTGCTTTATTAGAAAAGTAAAAATAAGAGTAGACCCTCAATAATTATACCCTTATTTTGTTCTATTTGTTTATTATACATAAATTAAATTTACAAATTCAGAACTGTATGTTTTTATTAAGTGATTTATTCGAATAATATGAGTTATAAGTTATTATATATATTTAAAATTTAAGTATATTGAATATAGATTCCTTTTTTTTTGAAAAATATATGGGATTGTATTCGTAAAAACTAAGACAACATTGCAATGAGATACATAATCTGTCCACATTAGAGCTGAATTAAGAGTACAAGTTTTTCAATCATTGGATATTTAGTATTACAGTAACCATTTGTTCTTCATGTCAAGAGACGCTGAATTGTTTTTTTAGAAAATGAAAATTTTCATTAACTATAGACAAAACTAAAACAACATTAGACAAAGTTCACATTTAACCTGTACATATAAGTATACTAAAAGAAGGAAATAGACTATTAAAGACAACATATTTAAAACTACTTTAGAGATTACATCTACTTATCATGTTAGGAGTAAGAGCGAGTTGAAGGTTTTTTGCAATTAAAATAGATCTAATCCAGTTAATGAACATGGCTGCTAGTTGGTATTTCCCTTCTTCACGATTGGTAAACCTGCAAGAATTTCTTTCTCTCTAAAGAAGTAAACGGTAGAAGTGAATGCAGCTTTGTATAAAATATCGTTGGGTTTACCTTCTTTGAGTTTCTAATGGCCCAGTTCAGAGATTGCTCCCAAGTATAAGTGTACCCAGTACCAGGTATCATGTGTACAAGAGTAGTGAGTGAATTTTACTAATTGTTTGCTATAAGTGTTGCCCAAATGTTGTTGAAGATTTTTTTTTGCAAGCTGATATTTTCCTTCTTCGTTTCCCTTACACAAACTGCAATTTCTTTCCTTTCATATTGTATAGATTGTGGTAGTGAATGTTTTTTTTATTAGCACCCCATTTTGCTTTCCTTGCTTGATAGTTTCAAAAATCATGCTCAAAGTCTCACTCGATTCAAAAGTGTAACAATGTACAGGTAGTGACTGTAAATTCTACTCCATATTGTTTTTGTGTACCTACATTGGATATATAGGTGGTTCTTATCCTCTTCAACTTCTTTGCAAAGAACACAAGCAGAGTCATATTCCCCAAAACATCTGTTCTTGGTTCTAAGCTTATTCTTGAACATTAACTAATTAATAATTGAAGCCTTTGGATTTAGAGACTGTTTATAAAGAATTGCTTACCAGGGTACTTCTTCAGTACTACTTGTAAATAGCTTGTGAAAAAAGCTATTAAAGAATGACCCTTTCAGATTAGGAGACCAAATAATGCAATCTTCTCCATTTAATTAAGATAATTGAGGTCAGTAGTCATTAAGAAGAAATAATCTTCGAAAACTCCCATGCTAATCTCCATTGTGGATGAGTGTGTAGACTTTGGCATTCATTGAAATTTTGTTCTTAAGATGTATGATGCCAGTTCTTTGTATAAGTGGGTTATTGTTAGTTTAGTTGTCAAACCAAAACCAAGTATTTGCTCAATTTCCCAATTTGTGCTTAATAAAAGGATAAACCATTCCTCTCAGATTGAGTAAATAATTGAAAATCCAAGAGAATTCACTCGAGTTTATTAGATGCTAAAAACTCTGATCTCTGAGATGATACTCATGTACCCACTTAATCCATAGAGCTTTATTGTCAGTAAATATTCTCTATATTCTCTTATATAAGAGCACCTTTTGCATTTGAGGAATTGGAATAATGCCAAGTCCTCTTTGCTTTTTTAGGATGGTGAGATCACTCCATTTCACTTTAGCATTTTTTTTTTCATTTTCTGTTTTTCCTGACCACAAGAGTGCCTTCAGGATGCTTTCTATTTCTTTGTTGACTCTCTTAGGCAATACAACGTGGGTAGACCAATGAATATGCAAGTTGTTTACTACTAAAGTGACGAGAGCGAGTCTAGTAGCAATAGAGAGAAATCTGTCTTGCCCTGCATTTATCTTGGATTTAATCTTCTCAATTAGGGGAATGAAGTCTGAGACCTTGGGCTTGATTATTATAACTGGGATACCAAGGTATCTGAAAGGAGGGGAATGCAATGTAAATCTAGCAATGTTAGTGATTTCCTCTTAATTTCTACCGTCTGTAAAGATATACAAGATGCCCTTCCCAGGATTAACTTTGGGCCGAGACCATTCATAAAAAAGTTGCAGCATGTTGAGTACTATATTAATGGTATGGTTGTCTACAGCACTTAGAAGCAGGAGATCATTTGCTTGATATTGGAATCTGCCATTGTTGGCCCCAGGTCTCGATTTCCATTCCGTGACGTCAAGGCGCCTAAATTGGAGTATTTTTAAAAGAAAAATAATTATATATAAATTTAATATCAAAATAAAAAGAATTTAATTCCTCGGTGGGAACAAGAAAAAATACACAAACAATTAAAATAAAATAGCCTAGAATAAATTTGACATGAAAATAAATTAAAAGAAGTCATGAAGGGACCCTTTTTAATATAAACAAATAATAATAATATAATATAATATAATATAGTGAGAAGTCAAAAATAGGGAGTAAAACAAATAAATTCTCTTATGAATTAACGAAATAAAAAGAAGAAGCAAAAAGGTGCCATTTGAATTCCAACTTAATCTTGTTGACTGTAGCTTATACCAACTCAGGTCCTATAAGTTTTTTTTCACCTTCCTCGTCCCAACAAATAGGAGTTCTGCACCTTCTACCGTACAAAGCTTCATAAGTTGCCATTTGAATTCCTAAGTGATAGGAATTATTATAAGCAAATTCAATCAAAGGTAAATATTCTTTCTATTAGCCTTTGAAGTCCATAAAATAAGCTCATAATATTGCCTCCAATGTCCTTATCTTCCTCTCTAATTGTCCATCCGTTTGTGCATGAAAGGTTGTACTAAAATGCAATTTGATTCCTAGAGCCTCTTGCAAACTTTCCCAAAATCTCGAGGTGAATCTAAGATCTCTATCGGAGACTATGGAACTTGGAATCCCATGAAGTCTGATTATTCCATCTATGTATTTCTTGGCCAAGGCATTCAGAGAATCTATCTGTCTAATAGGTAAGAAATGCGCTGACTTAGTTAGCATATCCATAATCACCCATACTGCATTATGCTTTCTGTTCATCCTTGGAAATCCTATTAAGAAATTCATTGTAATCTTTTACCATTTCCATTCAGGAATAGACAAAGGCTTAAGCTTATCGATGGGTGCTTGATGTTCTCCTTTAACTTGTTGACATACCAAACATTTTCCAACATACTCTGCAATATCCTTTTTCATTCCTCTCTATCAGAAGTGTTCTTTTAAATCTCTATACATTCTGGTACTTCTCGGATGCATTGCAAATGGAGCATTATGTGCCTCATCAAGAATTTTATTCTTTAACTCTTGCATATCGAAATACATAATCTGTTGCCTACCACCATCAATCTATCTTCTTTTACTTCTATTTCCCAAGGGTTACCATTTTTAATTTCTTCTCTGAGCTTGCTCAAGTATTCATCTTGTTCTTACAATTCATTAATTTTCTCATTCAATACTGGCCTTATTCTAAAATTAGCCAATATACCACCAGATTCGACTTGGCTCAACGTCACCTTCAATTTGGCTAATTCCTTCAACAAAGGAAGATATACTGTCGTCACATGCGCTATAGTAGATTTCCTACTCAGTGCATCTGCTACTATATTGGCTTTCCCTAGGTGGTAGTCTATCATCAAGTCATAGTCTTTCAATAATTCTAACCATCTCCTTTGCCTCAAATTTAACTCTTTTTGACTCATCAGATATTTAAGACTCTTGTGGTCTGTAACTACCTGGGTATTGACTCCATATAAATAATGTCTATATATTTTTAATGCAAAGACTATAGCAATTAATTCCAAGTCATACATAGGATAATTTATCTCATAGTGTTTTAATTGCCTGGAGGTATAGGCAATTACTTTATCCCCTTGTATTAACACACACCTTAATTCTTTCCTTGAAGTATCACCATACACTATATATCTATCATTGCCAGAAAGCAAAGTCAGAATTCGTGCAGTTGTAAGCTTCTTCTTCAATTCCTCAAAACTTCACTGACATTCTTCTGTCCACACAAACTTCTGACTCTTACTTGTCAATTTGGTGAGTGGAGTTGCTATCATAGAAAAGCCTTCCATAAATCGTCTGTAATATCCAGCTAATCCCAAGAAACTCCTCGCTTCTGCTACATTCTTGGGTGCTTCCTATTTAATTACAACTTTTATTTTTCTTGGATCTATGTGTACTACTTTTTCTGAAATCACATGTCCAAGAAACACCACTTTCTTTAGCCAAAACTCACATTTATCAAATTTGGCATATAACTCTTTCTCCCTCAATGTCTTCAAGGCAATCCTTAGATGCTCTTCATGCTCCTTATCGCTTTTGGAATAAACCAATATATCTTTAATAAAGACTATGATCAATTGGTCTAGGAAAGGCTTGAAGATTCTATTCATGAGGTCCATAAAGGTTGCAGGGGCATTGGTTAACCCAAAGGGCATAACTAAGAACTCAAAATGTCTATATCATGTTTTGAAAGTAGTCTTTGACACGTCAGACTCTTTTATTCGTAATTGATGATAACCCGATCTCAAGTCTATCTTGGAGAAGACTTTTGCTCCTGGCAGTTAATCAAACAGATCATCTATGCGTGGAAGGAGATATCTATTCTTGATAGTGACATGATTAAGCTTCCTGTAATCCACACACATTCTCAAGGATTCATCTTTCTTTTTCACAAAAAGAACTGGAGCTCTCCAAGGTGAAGAGCTAGGCCTAATAAAACGTTTCTCCAACAGCTCTTCTAACTACTATTTAAGCTCCTTCAATTCTGCTGAAGCCATCCTATAGGGTGGAATTGATATGGATGCCGTTCCTGGAAGAAGCTCTATGGTGAACTCGATTTCTCTAGGTGGTGGTCGTCCTGGTAGTTCTTCTAAAAAAATATCTGAAAATTTCCTGACTATAGGAATATTTTTTAATTTTTCTTCATCCACCTTTGTGTCTAACACACATGCCAAGAATGCTTCATATTAAAATCATAAAAAATAAAATAAAATATGACACGGGCGTGACTTAAGTGTCACATCATGTACACATTTTATTAAATTAAAATTTAAAATATAAAATAATTATAAAATTTGATTAATTTTATTATTATTATTGTATTAAGCTGTTTAGGAAGCAGGGGAAAAAAAGTCTTCAAATCTTACCCACTCATAAGCTATCAAAATTAGAAGTCTAACAGAGTTGTAAGTTTTTTGTAAGTAGACCGAAAATGTTTTTAATCTTTGACAAAGTTGCAGAGCACAGAGGATCCGGACTCAAACAGGTGGTTCACTCTATATAAATGAAGATGGAGTATGGCTTGGATCAGATGAACTCAAAATGGAACTTTCCTCACAACCCAACTTACTTACTCCAAAGACAAACCTACCAAACCACAATACTCCTGAAACCATGAAGGTGAAGATAGAGAGTACAAGAATTGTGAAGCCAGTGTATGGAGGCATTGCACCTTCAATCTCAAACCATATCCCTCTTAGCGTCTTTGATCGAGTCACCTACGACACTCACATAGCCGTAATCTACGTCTATCGTCCACCGACACCACCTAACACAACCATTGAGATTGGCCTTCAAAGGGCTTTGTCAGAATATAGAGAACTCGCAGGAAGGCTAGGTGAAAATGCCAAAGGTGATCGTGTCATTTTTCTCAACGACAAAGGCGTGAGGTTCGTTGAAGCTTCTCTTGATGGGAAGCTCGATCTACTCATGCCACTGAATCCCTCCCCAGTTTTGCACACTCTTCATCCTCGGTTGAGTGGAGTGGAGGAGTTGCTCCAAGTTCAGCTTACAAGGTTCTCTTGTGGCTCTTTGGTGGTTGGCTTCTCAACCAATCACCTTGTTGCAGATGGAAATTCAACGAGCAAGTTCTTAGTTGCATGGGGAAAAGCTTGCAGGGGACTTGACATGAGTCCACTTCCTCTTCATGATCGTACCATTTTCCAACCTCGGAAACCTCCTAGCTTCGAGTTTGAACACAGAGGTGTCGAGTACAAAGCCAAAAGTCCCATTAATGATTTCCCTGATAAGTTCAATTATATCTCGGATGAGATTGAGATGCATAAGGCTCATTTCACAGTGGAGTTTCTCTCCAAGCTAAAGGCTAAGGCTTCTCAAAGCGATGGAGCTAATAATGGCAAACCGTATAGCACTTTTGAGAGCCTGGTGGCTCATCTATGGAGGTCCATAACCAAGGCTCGTGGAGTCAGTGCTTTGGAGACAAGCCAGATAAGAATCTCAGTAAATGGTCGAATGCGTCTGAATCCAAGAGTGCCCAATGAGTACTTCGGCAACTTGGTGTTGTGGGCATTCCCAAGAGCTACAGTTAAGGATCTCCTGAGAAAGCCGTTACCATATGCAGTCAAGCTCATTCACGAGGCCATTGCAAGAGTGAACAACAATTATTTCAGGTCATTCATCGACTTTGCCACACACAAGGCGGACAAGGAAGACTTGGAACCAACTGTGGAGTCCTATGATTCTGTTTTGTGCCCAAATTTGGAAGTGGATAGCTGGCTAAGGTTTCCATTTTATGATCTTGATTTTGGAGGAGGAAGGCCTTACATGTTTCTGCCATCTTACTCACCAACAGAAGGAATGTTGCTTCTTCTACCTTCATTTCTAGGAGATGGAAGCATAGATGCTTTCGTTGCACTTTTCCCCGACACATTGGCTTCCTTCAAACAAATTTGCTATTCATTAGACTAAGAACACCTTTAGTTTACACCCACTGAATATTGATCAGTTTTCTTATCTTCTTTTCTTATCTTTTTTATTTCAATTTTCGGTTATGGAAGCTATATCTTTTTAAAGCTTACAAAAAAAGAAACTCATTCTCGATCATAAATGAATTAAATTAGATAATTTGTATGATGCAATTGAAGGCGTGGACGGCTATCATGCAAAGTTTGACTCTTGTAACGTCACTTATCAAAGTCCAATATTATATTTAATAGAGTTTGACACTCAAGAAAACTAATTAGCTATGTTATTGGAAGCACGTCCAAGTTTCTGGTTAAGAGCAACATCTAAGTTTTGGTTTGGAAATTGTTAATATTGCACATGCACAACATCATAATTACGAATCAAATCTTTCTTCTTCTTCTTCTTCTCTTTTTCTCTTTTTGCTTTGAGTTATGCTTGTCCTGTTTCATCTCTTTCGATCCTTTCACTTATCATTTCAGAATTTTATCGTAATAAGCAAAACGATTATTCAATTATATTAAGCAAAACCACGTAAAATATTACATATTGTTTAAAAAACTCTGTTACTCTCAACAGTCCACACTATGATGTTGTTAGAATTTCATGCAGAAATTAACAAACAAAACTCAATATCAATTACATTCAAACCATCGCAAAATTAAAGATTGATAACATACCGAGAATTTCTTGCAAAAATTAACACACAAAACTCACCATCATAAAACTAAAGATTGATAACATACCATTTGACAAACACGCAGCCTTATTAAATCAATAACTCACTACAACAAATTGCGTATTTAGCGACAATTTCAATCGTCGCTAAAAAAGGGAAAATTGTCGCAATTAGTAATGTGTGATGATTTTATTTTGTTGCCCAAATTGTCGCCGAATTTCGGTAGCAAAATAACATCGATGACGTTTAACAGAAGTCGTTGCGAAAACAATTTTGCGACAAACAAATTTTTTCGAAAAAATGTATTACCGACGATTAAAAAAATGTCGATAATAGTTTTGCGCGAGGTTTACGTTTTGTAGATAAAAGTCTTTTCCTACGAAATCTTATGCGTTGGTATTTATTTTTAGTGACGATTTTATTTTGGTAGCGAAAAACTTTTAGCTACTAATTTATCCTGTAGGCAAATGTTTTTATAGACGTTTTTGAAACGTAGGTAAAAATCTTTTGTGACGAAGTATTTTTAGTTGCTAAAAAGGTTTAGTGACGATTTGTTTTTTTAAGCAAAAAAGATTTAGCTACGAAATGTCTATTGTAGCAAAAACTTTTTACCAACGTTTTTCATACGTAGTAAATTAGTTTTTGTAATGAATTTCATTTGGTAGCTAATAGTATTTAGTGACTAAATGTAATTTTTAATTTAACAATTATTATAATGTTTATACACGAATTTAGTTAAATTTATTACAATTTTTAAGACTTTTTTTGACATTATTTTTGACAGCTTGTATTATTTAGTAACAAATTTTAATTTTGAAATTTATAATCATTATAATTGTTAAAAGGGAATTTATTTTGTGTAAAAATCAACAACATTAACAATATCAGAAAATAGACAACAAATATAGAAAATCATCAACTACTACAAAAACTCAACTGGAACATTAAAAATATGCTTTTAGTCATCGTAAGTAAACATAACTACAACATCAACAACATAAGATCTATAATTATGTTATTAATATTTGAAACAATACAAACAATGAAACTTACATTCAATCATCATCATAAAGATGAAGAAAATCATCATCATTAAGTAGATGTTCGTTTGATTCTTTATCACTAATATATTCCAACAAAGTATCGTCATTATCATTGAAGTCATCCTGAGTATAGTCTTCATCTGTTTGTAAGATAAGATGAGGTTGAATTTCATCTAATTCAACTATATTTGACTCTACATCTCACCTATGGAATGAAGATATATCTGCATCTTCTACTGTAATGCTTTCGTTATTGATCTCCAATCCACTATCTTGATAGACTTCATCAGCATCTTCATCTAATTCACCAATATTCCTTTCACAAAAATCAAAGACAATTCTTTGTTGAAACTTTTGAACAACCTTCCAATTGTAACCCAATACAGTATTGTTAACGTAGAAAACTTGTTTGGTTTGAGTTGTAAGGACAAAAGAATCATTATCATACCATGGCATACTAACATTTATGCTAGTAACATGCCCGTTCATTCTCATGTCAGTTAGATCAAACCATTTGCATTTAAGTAGAACAACCTCCTTATCCTTGATGTAGTGCAACTCTAAAATTTCAAATATGACACTGTAGAAATCAATTATTTCGTCGTTATGACATCCTTCAACGACAACCCCACTATTTTGACTTCTAACTCGACTATATCGATCTTGTATGTGATATCGCACCCTATTAACGATGCAACCTGTGTATTTCTTCCCACAAATATAAGGCTCACATGCCAAACTATATAATGTCGTTGTCGCTTCTTGCACGTTACAGTTATATAACCATATCATCTGTACGACAAATTTAAAATAAATATGAGGATGAGACATATTCTCATATATACATAATATTTAATTAATATGAAACTTACTTGATTTCTAAACCATGATATAAACTTCTGCCTATGTCTTTCTTCAACATTAACAATCCCTTTGCTTCATTGTGTCCTTGTGCTCTCTATTAGGAAATAAAAGCATAGTAACATCGATGAGTTAATGTAGCAAATTGTAATATGATTGTTTGAATGAAAAGGAATATACATACTCCATGTATGTATTGATATTCTCGCAATTGTTCAAAATATACCAATGGGTAATTTCGAATTTGTGTTTACTTAACTCGATATACTTACACGCACTAAGTGGCCTCACCTTTTGGGAGAAAATAGACAAACCACCATCGTCATTAAAATCAAAGTTACTTTCTGGTCTATTAAATCTAGTCTCCACATCAGTTAAGTACATTGAGCAAAAATTCAAGCATTCATTTGCTATATAAGCCTCTACAATAGACCCCTCTGGTCGAGCTCTATTACGTGCATAACGCTTAAGAGAGCATAAAAACCTAAACATAAACAGTTAAGCATAGGAATTGTTACTAACAAATAACTTATCAAAAACTTGTTGAATTTAATATAAATTACCTTTCAATTGAAAACATCCATCGAAATTGAACCAGTCCACCAAGTTTTGCTTCATATGGTAAGTGAATTGCCAAATAAACCATAATATCGAAAAATGATGAGGGGAATAATAGTTCAAGCTTACAGAGAATCAATGCTATGTCTTCCTCCAATTTATCAAGCTCTTCAACTTTAAGTGTCTTGCAACATAATTACTTAAAAAACTCTCCCACTTGACCCAAAGTAATGGACATATCTTTCGGTAAACACCTACGTATTCTAACAGGAAGTACCCGTTACAAAAGTACATGACAATCATGACTTTTCAACCCTGACACTTTTCACCCTTTAACATTCACACAACGACCTATATTAGATGCACACCCATCAGGAAATTTGACTGATTAGAGGAACTAATAAAATGCTTGTTTCTCACTTTTTGACATGTTGTAACAAACAGGTGGAATAAAGTATGATCCATCATCTCTTCTTCTCAAATGCAAATCTTTTCTAATATTCATGTCTTCCAAGTTTAGTCTAGCCTTAATAGTGTCTTTGGATTTCCCATCAATTCCTATAACAGTCCCTAAAATGGCCTCACAAATATTGTTCTCAATATGCATGACATCAAGATTGTGCCTCAATAATAATTCCTTCCAATATGGCAAGCTAAAAAATATGCTTCTTTTAGTCCAATTCAGTTCGATTTCATTTCTCTTACGCTTCCTATTACTTGGGTGTTTGCCAAGTGTAACATCAACCAAATGTGACAGCTGATAAACAATGTCATCACCCGACAACTGCATCGGAGCTTCACCTAACTCTACTGTGCCATTAAACTGTTTAATTATGTGTCATCTATGTCCATGTTCCAAATAATGATGATGACCTGTATAATATATTTTACTTCGTATCCTTGTTAAATATGTTTGATGATTACAGACAGGACAAGCCATATGCCCTTTAGTACTCCACCCTGACAAATTCCCATAAGCTAGGAAATCATTTATAGTCTACAATACAGCAACACGCATTGTAAGTGTGTTGCCTTCAACAACATCAAAAGTTTCTATTCCATATTCCCATAGATGGTTTAAGTCAACAATTAATGGTTGCAAGTAAACATCGATGTACTTACCAGGAGTAGTAGGTCTTGGAATAAGCAAAGACAACAACATAAAAGACTCCTCATACACTTCCATTGAGGTAAATTATATGGGACTAGAATCACCGGCCATATACTAAACGAATTACTCATATTACTGAAAGGATTAAACCCATCTGAGGCCAATCCAAGTTGAACATTACGATAATCTTGTCCAAACCATGGGAACTTTCTATCAAGCTCTTTCCATGCTATGGAGTCAGCTGGATGACGCATAATGTTATCATCAATACGTTTCTCTTTATGCCACCTCATATCTATGGATGATTTTATTGACATAAAATGTAACACCCCACTCCCGCCGAACTCGAACCTGATATCGACCGTGATACCCGAGTCCGTGCCCCGCGAGGGTGGCGT
>JANIIA010000191.1:5334087-5345661 GCA_027478495.1 Erythroxylum alaternifolium | reverse complement strand
AACCGGGAACTGTCATGAATGCATGTACAATCATTACATGTGCAAAAATTCACTATTTACTATTCATGTGTATATATGAATGCATGAATATGTCAATACACTGTTAAGCACTCCTAACTCGTTCCAAATTACTAAATTACCCTTCTCGTAGGTGAGGGGATGTTACAATAAATGTGGTCTCAAGTCGATTCCAAGCAAGTTCTAAAGAAAAATTAACCTTAGAAGATAATCACATGCACATTAAAGAAATACATATTAATATAGATGTTTCAATCCTTTAGGAACAAAAGCTCACAGGTTAATGTAGTTCATTACAATTATACACCATGTTTAATCATATGATTGCCAGAACTTGACTAAGTGTATACACTTGTATTTCTTAACTAAGTGACATTTATTATCCTAAAATAAATTTAACTCAAGTTATGTGCACTACTTAAGTCATTAAAAATGAAAGTCTATAAGGTGTTGAAGTTGGCTAATTAATTGCAAATAAGTCAATAAGCATTCAAAAAAATTTCAACAAAGATTCCTAACTATCGGTTATATGGAACATACCACACCCCCACACCTAATTCATACATTGTCCCCAATGTAATGAAATAAGATAAAAGAAGCAAAATAGAAAAGAAGAGAGAAAAGAAAGCTTCTTTATTAATTGAGTGTCGAAATCATAGGGTTGGTGGTTGAGGAGGTTGGAATCCTTGATGTTCCCAATATGCCATCAAATTATGCTCTATTCGGTCCATCTGACGTTCAAGTCAAGTTAAACAAACATCCAAATTGGCTTGTGGAGGTTGGCTACTACTCTGTGTATTTGTGACAACTTGAATCCTTGTGGCTAGACGTGGGTTGGAAGGGACAGCTGGGCCCAGATTAGTGAAGGATATCCTTCCATGACTCATGTCCGCGATTCCCATCCTGCACGAACATTCCATATCCAAAGGTTCTATAGCACAAGCCACAATCATGTCAATATTATCTGGGTCTAATAAATCCAAATTAATGGCCAATTGAGTGATGTAGGACCCTAATATTAATAGCTTGGATTTTTTGTTTAACACAGATTGAAATTGCAATAAAAACCAAAAACCCAAATTAACATGAATTTGTTTATCCATACACCATAAAAAATAAAGTTTAGCCTTAGACAGTGTACCCAAAAAAATTTGGCGCCCTAAAAAATTGTATGCTAATAGTCGATGTATGATTTTGAAAACAAGATTTTTCAATACGAACTCTTAGATGCACTGACATTATAAGTTTTCACATTTTTATAAGCTTCATTACGAATCTCTTCCAATTCCTGCAATGGCAACTTCCTATTGTTATTAACCTATACCAAATCCATGTTTAACTACTTCATAGCCCAGTAGGCTATATGTTCTATTTCCACAAGAAAATGATAAGGTTTACTAAAAACTAACTTGTACGGTGACATGCCTAGTGGAGTTTTATAAGCAGTTCGATACACCCACAAGTTCCAATCTTTTCTGTTCAGATTCACCACTTTTTCCAAAATTTATTTAATTTCCTGGTTGGAGACTTCAGCTTGCCCGCTTGTCTGCAGATGAAATACGATGTGAAACACCATGGTTCTTCATCAACGTTCCAACAATTTTATTGCAAAAATGAGTTCCTTTGTCGCTAATCATAACTCGGGGTATTCCATACCTAACAAATACGTTAGATTTGACAAAATTAACTATAACCTTAGCATCATCTATATGATTAGCTTTCGCTTCAATCCACTTTGACACATAATCCACGACTAAAATGATATAAGTCTTACCAAAAGATGAAGAAAAAGGACTCATGAAGTCAATTCCCCATATATCAAAAATTTTACATATCAGGATATTTGTAAGTGGCATTTGATCTCTTCGTCCTAAGCTACCTGTGCTTTGGCAACGCTCATAAGACTTACAAAACATGCAAGTATCATAAAATAATTTGGGCCAAAATAAACCACAATTCAAGAATTCTACGAGCTGTTTGTTTGGGGTTAAAGTGTCCTCCAAACACAGATGAATAGCAAAAATTTAATATGGAAAGAATTTCATCAACTGCAACAAACCTTCTAATAATTTGGTCAACACAAAATTTCCATGAGGTTCATCCTATATGTAATATTTAGCCCTTCGTTAAATCTTATCCTTTTCAACTCTAGACAAATCATTAGGTAAGGACTACGTTACAAAAATTTACTTTGTCAGCATACCATTGAATTACCTATTAACTTGCAAAGAGACTTTTATCTGAAAATTCATCTTGGAGAACATCAAATGTATTGGTTGGAGTGATCCGGCGGAGATAGTCGGCCACTAAATTTTTAGCTCCCTTCTTGTACATATTTATAACTCAAATTCTAGTAGGAATAAGATCCATTTAATTAACCTTGGTTTTGCTTCTTTCTTAGTCACCAAATATTTCAGACCTGTATGGTCTAAATAAACAATCACTCGTGTACCCCATAGCTAAGATCAAAATTTTTCCAACCCAAAAACTACAGCCAAAAATTCTTTCTCTATCGTAGAATAATTCTTTTGAGCATCATTAAGTGTCATGGAGGCATAGTAAATGACGTGAGGTACTTTGTCCATCTTTTGGCCCAAAACTACTCCAACTACATAATCCGAGGAATCGCGCATTAATTCGAAAGGAATATCCCACTTTGATGGTTAAACAATTGGAGTTGTAGTGAGTCGTTCCTTTAGTTCATCAAATGCAATCCTGCATGGCTCGTCAAAATCAAATTTCACGTCTATTTGGAGTAGTATACACATGAGTTGCGCAATCTTCGAAAAATCTTTGATAAATCGCTAATAGAATCCTGCATGACCAAGAAAAGAGCGAACTTCACGCATAGTTGCGAGGTAAGGTAAATATTTGATAACATCTATCTTAGCCTTATCGGCCTCGATTCCTTTAAATGAGACTGTATGACCTAAAATTATGCCTTGATCAACCATAAAATGAAAATTTTCATAATTTAAAACCAAATTAGTCTTAATGCAACGTTTAACCACTTTCTCAAGGTTGATAATACATGTTTCAAAAGATTCTCCAAAAATTGTAAAATTATCAATGAAAACTTCTATATAATTTTCCATAAGACTAAAGAAAATACTCACTATACACCTTTGAAATATTGTTGGTGCATTATACAATCCAGATGATATTCTTCGGTAGGAAAAGGTCCGAATGGACATGTGAAAGTTGTTTTCTCTTAGTCCTTTTATGCAACCAAAATCTGGTGATAACCTTAATAACTATCTAAATAACAATAATGAGATTACCTGCAAGTCTTTCAAACGTTTGATTAATAAATGGAAGCAGAAAATGATCTTTTCTAGTAACCAAATTTAGCGTCCTATAATCTATGCAAACTCTCCACCCATGATACCTCACCATCACTATTTTCTATTACAGTCACCCCAGTTTTCTTTAGAACTACCTAAATCAGACTTACCCAATTGCTATCCAAAATGGGATAAATGATTACAGCATTAAGAAGCTTCAAGATTTTCTTTTTCACCACTTCCATCATAGGTGGATTCAAACGTCATTGAGGTAGCCTTATTACCTTGGTTTCATCTTCCATCAAGATTATATGAATACAAATGGTGGGACTAATGCCTTATAAATCAACCACTATCATTCGGACAATAAATTTTTACTAAAATGAACAAAAGAATTAGGATATTGTTATAACCCAAAATGAATTGAATAGATATCGATCCAATTTCTTTCAAATGAGCAAGTTACCCTACTGGTTGTTAGTCTAAGTAAGGAGTCTTTCAATATATTTAAGATCCACCAAATCCATCCTAGCTAAGAAATTAAATAGCTCCTTCGTCAAACCAAGATTAAATTGCTACCTCCCTCAATTTCAACCAAATAAAGATAATAGTTGTAATCACCCTCAATAAGCTAAGGAGTAAAGATATTGAGATGAATAGCTTCTAAGTTCCTCCGTAGTGTATTTCTCTGAAAGCTAAAATTAGAAGCACATATAAGAGAAAGCTTAAAAACAATTGTTGTACCTTGAAACTGACACTGGAGATGAATAAACTGGTCTGATTCTTGCATGGCCTAAACTCTTATCATTTTTGTGTTGTAAAAGCAGATAATTCTGCCATTATAATCTGAGCTGTGATTGGAAATAAGCTCCCAATTAACACTCAAAAACATAGAACCAACAAGGGAGTGGGGGTCTTTTATTTTGGTTTCTAGAAGACCTAGTAAACAAGGCTTCATATCCCTCACCGTCTCCCTTACTAGTGATTTTTTCAGATGGTCATTAAACCCCTTAGTGTTCCACATAAGGACTGACATTTATAGGGGAATCCCCCTGATACTTGGGGTTTTGTTTTCTCTTCCTAGTTGATTTCATTTTAAAGGACTTGGATTGCATGCTAAAGTCATCCATTTCTTCTAAAACAGCTACTGCCAGGGTACTGACTGCATTAGTGTCTTCAGCAAATTAACAGAACTATAGGCAACATTATCAACTAATAAACATTCTGCATAATTTAACAGGTTATTTTTAAATGACTGGGAAGGAACTAAACATGGAGAATCAGTCTTAACATTTCTCATACCTAGTACATTCTCATTACTAGCATTCTCAATTTCAGAATGAGCAAGATTCAACTTTTGCACCAGTGTATTTTTAGCATCTGTAAGTTTCATTGTCTTTACCTCCATGGATACACATTCTAACTTCTTTTCATATTTCTTCAATGCTTCCAGTGGTTATAAGTTGATTGCCATGTTATTCAAACTTTCCATGCCTTAAAACCGTCCTTAGAAGCTACAATTTGGTCCAATGGATCAAGTGGTACCAAATGACAATCCAAACCATTTCTAAGTGCGACCCTTCCTTCACTAGGCTCAATTCCCCCATCACTACTATTCTCCATACATAGAGGGATAGTTCCCGAATTATTCAAACCACTCACTGCCTTATCTCTAGTATAATTAGTGTCTATCTAGGCCAGCTGACCGAGGAAGTGCTTTCGGTCAATAGTAATTTGTCATGCCACCTTGATTTGAATACTCTTCCTATAACAACCCATTTATTGACAGAATGGCTAGGTTTCCAAGGATATGTGATTACTATTTCATCCCTTTTCTTAAGGGCAATTTTGTCATTTTCCCATTAAGTGGACAACATTTAATTGTATTATTTGGTTTTAAATAAATTATCAGTTAAGTTACGTAATTTGATCCAGATAAAGATAATAAAGTTGCCCAATTAATGATCTAAATCAATAAGTCAAAGTCGGGGTGAAAAATGGATCTCTTTTAGTGAGGACCTGGTCCATATTGGTTTTGTGATAGGGAAGCCTGATATAGAAGCTATATAAATAGGTTATGGTCTCCTGCAGTTACTCATATCAATCACGAGCATAAGAAATCTCTGACCTGTTAAGAGAGCTTGTGTTTTGAGAAAACTATAGAAAGGCCTAAAATACGTGCCGGTGAAGACTTTCCATAAAGGTCTCGGGAGATTGGAGCTTGTTTGGTGCCCGAAATCAACTTTAGAATCAGCGATGGAACCAAAATCAGGTATTCCGCATTCCTTCGTTTTTAATCCTTTCACGTCCAATCCTAGATACGTAATAAATTATGTTCTACGTATTACACGTGATATCAGAGAGGTTACGTGATCGGATTACTAGAAATGAAGGTTTTTTGGTTTTTCATCTAATACGGTTTTTCTCCATTTTTGATTTGTTTTTCAATTTTTTCATATATAATTATGTAGAAGCGGTATACATAAAGCTAGCCTTGGAAAATGGATCAAAAATGGGCCAAACGAAGTGAAAATCGGGCCTCCAGGATGCCAAAAATCTCCTCCGGCGTCGGAGGCGAGGAAGAATGCACTCGACCGATACTGCTACAATGACATGGTAACACGTCATATGGCTGCACGCGCCAACCAAACTCTATCACGTCGCGACAGCAGGAGGGCAATGGGTGTCGCACATGTGTTGCACGCGCGAGACGTGGTCCACGCTCCAACTGATATGAGGAAGCGGGTGTGTGCACCGGTCCGTCCACGTGGCAAAAGTCGATGAAGGACACATATCGGTGCGTGCACCGCGCATCTGGCTTGGGCGGCGCATGAGCACTAGACACATCTTATGCACGTCAGCCTGCACGCGCGCCGGTGCCCATGAGCACTTACGTGGCTCGATTGACGTCATGCTGACATCAGCCGTACAGATCCTGCTATAGTGAATTTAAAAAAACACAAAAATTTCAGATTTCCTTTAAGGATACGTTGGGGTGTTTTGGGTCAATTTTCGAATCCAGGAAATTTATAAAGTGATTTTTTTCCATTTTTCTAGATTTATTACATTAGTAATAAATTAAAGTTTAACTCTAGAAAAGGGAATTAGGGTATTCCGAATTCGATTTCAAGTGAATTTTCATGCTTCAGACATCACATGAGGGAGATGCTTCAAATTTTCGTGTCTCGGGTCTCATATACAAGGTTCAGGATAGCATGATAGTCAATCAAAAAAGGAATTGAGACATTCTGAAGCCATTTTTGAGTGAATTTTCGTACAACGAACTTGTCATAAAGAAGATATATGAGATTCTGTAATCCGTGATGTGTTCCTGCTGTAACTGTGAGTTGGAACTGAAATTTACATGAATCAGCCTATATTTGTGAACAATTTTCAGATCTATTCCGTAGGAGCTGAACCGATTGGGAAGTTGTCTTCTTTTTATCTCAAGTTTATTGTTATTCTTTTCTGAGTTGGTTAATCACTTGAGTTATTTTTATTAATTATCTTTCATTAAGAGTAGTAGAGAAAAATCCTCTGACAAGGTTAACACGAGTCGGTCGTGTCATTAGGTGCGAAATTCTTTCACGGGAAGTGAGGTTGAGATAGTTTCAAGGGTTAAGTGATGTCGGCTCAATAAAAGCCTTAAGTAAATCTATTATATTTCGGTGAAAGAATTAATTTAAGTGAGGGTTTCGCAGATGTGGGCAAGAAGTGCTGAACTGTATTACTAAATTACTGATATCATTTGTTATTTTTCTTTTGATTGATTTTTGTTTTTATTTGTACTAGAGACGACCAAGTAAAATCGGACACTTTGTGAAACTATTAACTTCTACGGTTTTTCACTAATATTATTAGGGTTACTAATGTATTTTAAGTAGCTCATCATGATCTAATGGCTTTTTTTTTTTTGGAGATTATGATCTGATGCAATTTAATATCAATTTGACGGCAACATAACCAATCTATAAAGTTCTGTCAGCTATTATGATTGCTTCACATTCTAACTACATAGACATAATGTTTTGACTTTTGTTATATTTTAACCTGAAGTCAATATACGTACATGTAACCCACCTACCCCATGAACAGAAAGGGAACAGAAAAATATACATTAGAAAAAGAAACTCTTAGTCCTTTTGAAGAAAAGGGAATAATATGTACATGACAAATACTATGGTTCAACTCTCTCTTCTCTCCTGTTGATTATTAAAACCTTAAAAGTTGTTAACTAAAATAACATAAAAAGGGCTTTTGAATTGAAAAAGTGGGAGATAGATTAACCATACATGTGTTAATACGACATTTTTATTAATTTTATTTTCAAAAAAAATAAATTAATTTAAAAATTTTAGATCTCTCTATTTTATAATGTATGATTCAAATATATTGATAACCAATAGAACTATTCGAATTATATACTAAAAATAAAATTTTTTGTTGCAGAATTTATGTAATAATATAGTTTGATTGGATTTAATTACATAATTTAGATAATGATAAAGATTTAGGGGACTGACTAATTTAACTTCATTTAGACTTAATAATTTTGATACAAAATGGTAGAAAATTAATAACTTTAGATAATTAAATTACCGAATAGTCAAATTTAGAAAACTATAATAATTAGTCAAATATTTCACTTCTAGGTTCTTTGAAAAAAATTTGAATGTCTGTTTTGGTCTATGGTAGTATTATTATTTACCTCTTGTCAAACTTAATAGCGTGATAATTGTCAAAGAAGAAATGATTAATTAGAAAATAAAATACATAATTACTTTGAAAATATTGGGATGACTTTGATTTCTCTCCGAATACACTGTTTAATGACATTGGAAATATTTAAATACATGTTTTTGAAAATATGTCAGAGAAAAGTTGGTTTCAAAGATTTTCACCCAAGTCAATTTGATAACATTGACTTCTAGTCCAGTGTATGTCCTATTTGAACACAAATTTCTCCAGTTTTGAAGCCAGAAAGTCAAAAACAGTGTAGAAGTCCCACATACATTCTCACATCACATGCACCCAAATTCCGAACTCACCTTGTGGGGTGTTATGTTATACTATAGTATCAAAAATCATCATTTGGACCAATGCTGCGAATTCTACTGATTTTAATAAAAAATGGTGTTGATACGGTATAGTATCAATATCAATTATTACTAGTATTAATTATTATCAGATACTATTTTAAATAGTTTTTAAAATTATAAAATAATTCCTTAATTTTATATCATTTAAATATAATCTCATATTATGAAATTTATTATTTAAAAATATAATTAATGTGAAACTATTTTTATTTATTGAATAATAAAATTAGATTATGAAAAAATAAAATAAAAACTACAATTACTTCATATGTTATCAAAATAAATTAAACTTATATTTCCTTATTAGAAAAGTAAAAAATAAGAGTAGACCCTCAATAATTATACCCTTATTTTGTTCTATTTGTTTATTATATCTAAATTAAATTTATATACTTATAGTTAAAGTGGATAGATGATATAAAAAAAATAGAGAAAGTTTGAAAAATATATAAAATATAAAATATGAATATAAAAAATGTTTAAAGAATGAAAGTAGTTGATGAACCTAAAAATTTATTTTCAATTATATAAAAGTTTTAGCCTCCTATTAAAATTTATTCCTCTATTATGTGATTAAAATGAAGAATATTTCAAAAAAATTATTTACTAATTATATTATTAAATTAATATGAAATATTTTTAGACATAATAAATATTTTAAAATTATTTTATTTTTAAAATTATTTAAAACATAAAGTATATTTTAATTTAGTCTTTATTTTCTTAACTTAAATTTAATTTATATATTTTTCAATATAATTTTAAGAAGTAGAAAAAGACTAAAAATGTATTTTTAACCTTAACGATTACAACAGAATATACAAAAGACCCTAATATTTTGTAGCATTCAAATTGAACCTTAACGATTTGAAAACATTCAAAACTGATTTTAAGTAAATGAAAAATTAATGGATTTAATTTTTCATTAGTTAAAACATCACGTTAAAAACAAAAATAAAAAATAATATCACGTGACAAGTAGAATCTGTTGCCTGAAATATATAAAAGTAGACTTTACTGTTACATGGAAACGAAACCTACTATCTAAAATGTATAAAAGTGGACTTATTGTTACTTTCTGGTTGATTTAAAAATAATAATTAAGTGATAGTATCTATAATCCTTTTACCTGATGACACCAAAAGGTCGTAACCACGTCTACCAATAAGAAAAAAGATAAGATGCCGAAACCTGAAAGCTACATTATTAATTAAATTTGACATTGCCTGCACTCTGAATTGAAATCAAACTTCACGTTCATATATACATGATGCTAAGCTCACTTAACATATTTCTATACCTTAGTATAGTTGTTGGATTCAATTTTTTATTTTTACGTTAAAATTAATATTAAAAAACAAACCGATTTGATAAGCTCAAAATAATTAAAATCAATATTAAAAAATTGTATCGATTATGTTGTTAAAACCGTAAAACTTTAAATTGACCAATTTTTTAATTTAGTTTTCAATTTTTGATTCATTTTATTTTAATAATCTTTATTATTAAAAGTTGATTAATTTATTAATTAGTTTGATTAGTTTTTGTAAATTAATTGATTTTTTAAAACAAAACAAATTGGTTAATTTTTATGTAACATTATTTATTTTTAATTAAACTTCAAATTTTTTAATAGATAAGATCAGTTTTCTCCAATTATATTTAAAATTTTTCAATTTTATTAAAATTTTAACCGGTATTATTACAATTTAATACTAGTTTTTTTATCTTTACTAGGTTTTTGTTACGGTCTAATTATCTCACATCAGTAATAAAAGAGACTGAAGTGGAGTTTATAAGATTATAGGCTCTCCTACCCTTCAAGCTAGCTTTTGGGTTTGGTCCTCTCATAAGACCTATAACAATTAGTATCAGAGCTAACACCTCTCTTTCAAGTCCTTGTGCCACATTCACGAGTGGTGATGCCGGCATTGCAGTGTTCGCTCGAGGCTAGAAAAAGTCTAGCGCACAGCCAGTCTGCCTGTGCCTGGGCTGTGAAGCGTAGTAGAATGTTATGGTATAATTGTTCCTCATCGGTAATAAAAAAGACTAAAGTGGAGTTTATAAGATTATAGGCTCTCTCACCCTTCAAGCTAGCTTTTAGGGTTGGTTCTCTCATAAGACCTATAAAAATTTTATGATTATTTTTTAATTTTATATAATCTTTAACTTTTATCTATCCATTTAACTTTTAGTTTAGCTTTAAAAATATGTATTAGAATATTGGTTAAAACCACATTTGAAATAAATTAATTATAAAAACAATATTTTTAGATTAAAACGTATATAATCATATACTATTTGTTCCAAGAATTTTTTTTATCTCTTTATTTTTCATAGAGATTAATTTTATAAACTAAATTACCATGTTTGACCGTTAGTATTATAAAATACATTGAAATCGTAGGTAATAAAAAGACGGTAAGAATTATTACATGTTTTGAACGGGCAAGTTTTGATTATTTGACGGAAAGATAACGCCGCCAACCAAAACAGGCTTCACTGTATATAAGTGAAGATGGAGTATGGCTCAGATCAGATGAACTCAAAATGGAACTTTCCTCCCAACGCAACTTACTTGCTCCAAAGACAGGTCTACTAAACCATAATACACCTGAAGCCATGAAGGTGAAGATAGAGAGTACAAGGATTGTGAAGCCAGTGTATGAAGGCATTGCACCTTCAATCTCAAACCATATCCCTCTTAGCGTATTTGATCGAGTCACCTACGACATTCACATGGCCGTAATCTACACCTATCGTCCACCGACTCCATCTAACACAACCATCGAGATTGGCCTTCAAAGGGCTTTATCAAAATATAGAGAATTCGCAGGAAGGCTCGGTGAAAATGCCAAAGGTGATCGTGTCATTTTTCTCAATGACAAAGGCGTTAGGTTCGTTGAAGCTTCTCTTCATGGGAAGCTCGACCGAGTCATGCCACTGAAGCCCTCCCCAGTTTTGCTCACCCTTCATCCTCGGTTGAGTGGAGTGGATGAGTTGCTCCAAGTTCAACT
The DNA here is from genome assembly GCA_027478495.1 of Erythroxylum alaternifolium. Lineage (NCBI taxonomy): Eukaryota > Viridiplantae > Streptophyta > Magnoliopsida > Malpighiales > Erythroxylaceae > Erythroxylum > Erythroxylum alaternifolium. The sequence continues at coordinate 5,334,243 of JANIIA010000191.1, read as the reverse complement.
TACAAGGTTCTCTTGTGGCTCTTTGGTCGTTGGTTTCACAACCCATCACCTTGTTGCAGATGGGCATTCAACGAGCAACTTCTTAGTTGCATGGGGAAAAGCTTGCAGGGGACTTGACATGAGTCCACTTCCTCTTCATGATCGTACCATTTTCCA
>JANIIA010000191.1:5310480-5324602 GCA_027478495.1 Erythroxylum alaternifolium | reverse complement strand
AAGCGCCAACTCCTATACAAAATGTCCCAACTTGAAGAAGTAATTCCACTCTGCTCACTTCGAGTCGCCGAGAGCTAGTGAGAAGACAAATTATAAAGAACAAGGTCAGATTCTTTAGCACCAAAGACCAGTTTCAACCAAAAACTATTTATCCTAAGAAAATTGACCTGTATTACTACAGGATCAACTGGGCTTCTATTCTTATTGTCAGCTTTTACTGCACCAGTTCTCATACTCCCTCCCCCAACACCCAAAAGAAAACAACTTTCACTCTTCCTATATTTGCCTCCAAATAGAAGATTTTATTTGGCCAAATACTACAGATAAGCCAGTTTTCTCAATCCCCAATTCATGCCAGATGCAGTAAATTTACATTTATATTTGTTTAGTGTAAAAGAATGGAAATTCATTGCACGTTATCAACAACTGTAACTGATGGTTTTAGGAATATTATTCAAATAGTTCAGGTGTAAAGTTGTTGCTTCTGCTTTCCATTGAAAACAGAAAGACCTGAGTGTGCTTAGTTCATTCCAGCCATTCAACAATTAAGCTTTTTGCCACTTTAGCTAATCTTCCTGGTGCATAATGTACAAAAATCAGCATATTGAGAGCTATTTTATGAGCCAAAGAATATATTGTTTAGCCCAATGAAATGTGCAACTAACTGTTTTATTTCATACTACAGCCATTCTTCTACATCCAAGGCACCAAAGAGATTCCAGAAACTAGATATAATTCCAACCTCAAGTTAACGGCAATAGAATCTTCCATTTCTTTTGCAGAATCAAGAAGTCTTTCAGCTTGACCATGACATGATTCACATCTGCAAAAGTGGAAAGAATTTATTTGACTGGCTAAAAACATTATGGTGACCAAAAAAGTTGGTACTTAATGCATGCCCACTTGAGTAGCTGATTGGCTTCTTCATTAGCTGATTGGCTTCTTCATTATTTGATCTAAACTTACCTTCAGAGCTTCTGACAGCTTTGTTTGTTCCTTAATACTGGATGTCTATATTACTGATCCAGATCAGATCAGCAGGAAATTGACAACCAGCCATTGCCACCAGTAGAGTTTCAGTTTTACCTACCAGCTCGCAGACTAGTTGGTCTATGTTTAGACAACAACATATTACTCCAGTAATGAAAATCAAATTCTCGTCATATATTATATTTCCATGGTTTCAATTGAATAAAATTCGGCAGTACAGTTTCAAGGTGAAAAATTAAGCAATATCTATTATCAAGGACATAATGACACAGTCCTGATATTTTAGCTACGAAAACCTTCATTTGTAAAAGTTGAGGACCACAGTTGACAAACAATATGACTCGTCTCCCACATGCACAAAGCAAAAATGCAAGGCACATTTTGAGGAGACATGAAAAAATGACAAACATACACTTGTTAATACTTTTCCTAAGGGGATGAATAGGAAAAGAAATGCATCTACAATAACATAAAAAGGACAATATTTAATGTACAATATAATTCATCTCCAGTAAAGGAAGTGATGAAATTGCCTTTGTAGATAATTTTCCAAAAGCATTTCAATTTCTTCCTCCTCTTCTGCACATGATAAATCAAATACAAAAAATATTAAGCGGCTATTTTAGAGAGAAAAGTATTGGCTTGTAAAGAAGAGCATTTCACAAAAGGCAAATTCTTCATGTAGCTTACCCTCAGCAATCTGCTTCTCCAATGGAACAGAGCATTCCACATCATCAATTCCTTTTCTAAGGGTGCAGTTTCTTCCCATTATACAGATGCGACGTATTTCATATGTATCTTCCAAGAGATCAAGTAGCATTTGTCTAAGGGCTCCTGCCCTTGAACCCAATTCAACCTATGATATGCAAGCGACATGGTAAAAACAAATAGATTTTACATGTCAAGGCACTGAATCTCATAAATTATTTAATCCCATACCAATTTTTGCTTGCTAATGCGGAGTTCCTCTAATATGTCAGCAGTTAACCGGTTGGGCAAAACCTCCAGTAAAGCTTGAACCTAAATCAAACAGAAGTTGGTAATTACAGAAATTGAATATGTTAGAGATCATACTCAGGCACTTAACATAGAAGGAAGAGCAAAAATCAAATATGAAATTGGACAAAAACAAGACTGTTGTCAGAGGAATGGATTGATATGTTTCCATGTCAAAGGAGTAACAAGTAAACCGTCCAGAATATTCATCATGTTATAGACAAATTCTCCATGTCATTTTGCAACCCCAACAATCATCAATCTATACTCAGGTAAGAGATAACAGTGTGGTCAAAGAAATGAAAAGCAGTACAAACATAAATGCAATTATTCCGTGCTAACAATCTCCATCATTGCATAATCAGTACACTTAAAACATTTATTTTCCATAAGTACTTCTCCTAAAACTTAAAAAATTATGCAACGAGATTTCTCAAAATGAACATGGACATCAAGCTAAGACCAGGCCTTCCCAATGCTCTTAGAAATCAAATTGATGTTCTGAAGCAATCATCAAAAGTAGACTGATGGCATCCTTCTGCATTAGAAATCTAAAACAGCACTACAGCTCCAGGAAATTGGATAATGTTACTTTTAATAATTAATGTTGCAAACATAAGATATCTTTGGAAGAAACAAAAACAAGAGCAGAGGGAAAAGAAAAGGAAACAAAATAAAGAGCATAATTTTTTTATATTCTATACTCACACGAGGTTCTACGGCCATTAGTCTCTGCTCCAAATGTTGTACACGAGAAAGCAGTGCCGCCTCAACAACCTAAAAGTATGGAGACCAAAATTATTAAGCTATTGAAATGGAAAAAGTGTCATGATGAGATGATACGAAACAAATGTGGACACGTTTTAAAGTTGTAATGAAATTTTCTGGTGTAAGAAGGTTGATAACGAAGGTAATATATCCTCTAAATTGGATCCATAAAAGAGGATAAGAAATTGTCCATGTTCCATCTTCTTTTCTAAGTGAAAGTTGCAGCCAAATGGATGGTAGAAAACACGTATGAAGAATAGAACGCAAAGGTGTGTCGATTGAAAAACAAACGGCTGAACATTCTTCATGAAAATATTGATCATTTGGTACAGAAGAATGCCAATTTTGCCACCATACTTCTACATATTCTCTTTATCAGTTCTTGGAGTTGCTTTTAGCAATTAGATTTCCATTCAGTACATGGCCAAATAACAATTCTCTACTGAACATAGCAGGGGATCTTGGATGAAAGATTATTAGCAAAAGCAAAAACATGACACCTGCAGTTTGTCTCTCAATCATTCACCAGTACTGTATGTAAGAGTCCTTTGGATGATCGATAAAGTAGTACTACATTTATTTTTTGAGTCATGTTTGACAAGGAATAATTCCTCAATTTCGATTTTATTTAACCATTTACTGCATATTAGTTTCATGTTTCAACATAAAATTTTTGAGTGAATGAAGCAAAACCTACCTCGAGCTCAAATGGCATGCATGGTCCCCCGGTCTCATTTCTAGGGTTTAACCGAGGAATTAGAGTATCTAGAAAAGCTTTCCCCCCTTTTCTACAAGAATAAAACATAGAAGCAACAAGCATAATCAGTTCATCTGAAAAAGCCAAGATGAAAAATGTATCATGTATGTGCATGTGTGTGAGAGCAGAAAAGGTAGAAAATTTGTCATGTTTTGTAAAGAAATAGATTACCGATTATAGTCAAATATAAGGACACGTTCTTGCATTGCTATTGCACGTAAAGATCCCAGATTTAGCAAGATAGCATGCTCACGAACCTAAAAGTTAAATAGAGTTAGTTAAACATAATAAGATCTAGTCATTGTAACATGACCCATAAAAATACATTCAATGGCATTTGCATACTAAATCAAAACAGTAATTCTCTGAACCAAACTGACTTTTCTTAGTTATTGGGCCATCATTTGACATCTAATTGCAGTCTTATAAATATGCATTAATTTTTGCCACAAAAGCTTTTGGAAATGGATAGCCAATAACAAGATCAAACATGCAGAAGTGCTTCAGTTCATTTATTAAGCTGATTAATAAGGCTGCAACTTAACCCAGCTTAGAGGTTAAAATTTCCCAACATAGCTTATTATCAACTTTACGTAAAAATGGTTCCTGTCAATTCGTCCTTTGTCCATTTTTTGGTACTTCTAGTCTCCTTTTATTTTTAACAGTCCCATTTGATCTTTTAGTTTCTCAATTAAATACCCATAAACTGTGAAATAGAAAAGGACGTTATCAAGTACCAGTATACAGGACAATATCAGGTTGTGTAACAGCACAAAGCTCAGATATATTAAAGTTCTGAGCACATAGTTTGAAAAGCCCGAGAAAAATTCAGACAGAAAAATGAAGATTAAATGCATTAACAACTGACCAGAAATCCCCAACTTTTACCATAAAAAATCAGCAGAACAACTATACTTCAGGAACAAAAGATAGAACAAGGAGCTTACAGAAAGGCAACTCAAACAGATCCAGATTATTTAAAACAAAACACATACATCACAGTGTAAAATTCATCAAGACCACTTATAGTATTAGTGTTTTCCAAAAAGGCACTAGTGATATGGATTTAGCTTTAGAGGTCCTTGTAATTCTACAATTACTAAAATATTATATTCTCGACGATTTCTTCTGAATTTTTTCAATGGGTGTGATTTAGTGACTAAAAGTGATTTTAAGAAATAGTTTTAAGTGTTACCATAATGTTAAAAACAAAGTTGAAATATAAAGGACCTTGAGAGCTAAAATCCAATCACAAGAGGTCTTGTTTAAAAAACACCAATACACATTGGATACTAGTGTATTGTACCCTTGAAGAACATAGTAGAACACCATAGGCATGGTACCAGCAAAGAAGGCATCGAGTACGTTAGAAAAAAAGATGGATCAACACTCCGGACGTCTCGTGGGCGAAGACCTGATGAAAATGAAATAACGTCTGATCGTAAAGCTCGCGACTCAGTAGGGTTATTAAGAACTAAGATTAATCCCATATCAAATAATAGGGAAGATAACAACACAAGATATCTAACAACATGACAAATAAGTTAGAGGAATCGGGAACAAAACGAAATCTAATTCTGAGAATCTTTACCTACCACTTGACTTCAACAGTTGGCGTCTGTTAATTTTCCTAGTAGATATCACGCCACTGGACTTCACCTCCACAACCTTTAGATGTAAAAATAAATAAATAAATAAATAAAGATTATTCAATAAAATAGGCGAAAATAAATAACACTCAGCTAGCTAGCAGCTACAAGTTTGTAAGCAAATGTGATAAAAACAATAACTTTTTAGCAGCTGCTTAATTCAATAACACAGAAGATGAAACAGAGAAAGATAAAACCAAAACAGACATTGTACTCGTCGTCACCATTTCCACTAAAGAAGAAGAAGAAGAAGAAGACCTCATAAACAGGCTCGCGAATCCCGAGCGAGAGTGAATCGCCAAAGGGAGGAGGGGAAATCGGCTGAGGCTTAACCTCCTCTAAGGCTTCAGAACCGTCGATAACTTCATCGGAAGCGGCAATTAAAGTTTCCGGGCGATCCTCCTCTGTAGATTTGGCCACGCATCTGAGCTTAGACGAAGACTGTAGTTTAAGCGAAATCGAAGCAAGAGTAGCTTTGACCGTGAGAGAGTGGCAGGAGAGGAAGTAGTGAGATCGAGGAAAATGGAGAAGAGGAGGCGATAGAGCCATTTCTCTCACTCTCTGCTCTGCTCATGGACAAAGCGCCGCTGAGAAGAGAGAGGGAGATTCTGTTTGGATAATGTATTTCTGATGGATAATAATGATTAAAATTATAGCCCTTTTTATAAGTAAATAAATATTTTTTATTAAATAATTTTTATGGCGCCAGTTATTATTTGTGGTTGATGATTTGGCAGCGTACACTGTTTAGAATATTTTATATGAGCCTGCTACTTGGCATTAGTATGGTTATTTCATATTTGGGCCACTTGGCTTATGCTTTGTGGCTGCATGTTAATTCGTGGGAAAATTATTTTTAAATTACGGTATGTTTTGGAGAATAAATCCGGAGTGGGGATTAGTTTAAGTATAGATGATTTAAAGGCGTCCTTTTATAGTTGAGACTCTCTTAAGACACTTCGTGAGCCAAAAAAAACTAATGTAAAAAATTTTGAAAATTTTTATTATTTTTAAATTTTCAAAGTAAATATTTTTAGATTAAAATATTGATTAAATATATGTTCAATAAAGGTATTTTTAAATACTATAAATATAATAATTATAAAATTAATAAAATAATGATTATATAATGTATTTGTAAATTATTAGATAAGTTCTGTAATTTATTAAATTTAAAAGACATATATTTATGTTTAATTGTATTTTATTTTAATTTAATAATCTGAGCAAGTGTTGTTGTTATTAATAAATTTGATTAAATTAAATTAAAATTAAAATTAGAAATTAGAATGGTTTAATTTGGTTAAAATAATATTATTTTTATTTATTAATTTTAAAACTATTCAATTCCAGTCAAACCAAGTCAAGGTTATCTACTCAACCCAACGAGATGAAATGCCATATCTAGGTTTATTTTATGACCAAAGGCAAAACACTAACAACTTGTTCCACACCATGCCTTTCTTGCCTCCGAAAATCCAGCAAACCACGATTTTATACGTCGAATCACTCATTTTCGGTCGCATTGTCAGACTTGTAATTTGTAAAGGTTGAGGATATTAATTTATTATCTCACTAAATTATTACAACCAAGTTTAGTGCAACTAATAAATTGAAAATTAAATCAATATAGATCTTCAAAAAAAGAAAATTAAATCGATATAATAAAAAGTTTAAGATTTAAAAAGTTTAACTAATATTAGATTATTATAAAATTAAATAAATATTGAATAAAATTAAAAAATTTAAAATACGATTAAAAATATCTTTATTTATAAAAAAGCTAAGTTTAACTAAAAAAGAGATGGTTAAATAAAATTTTATTTATTTATTTTAGTTTATAAAAATTTATTAATTTACAAAATTGATAAATTAATTAATAAATTGGGTAGTTTTTAACATCAAAAATTATTAAAATAAATAAAACTAAAAAGATATAAATTGACTAAAAATTAAACAATTCAAAATTTTTATTAAATCGATCGAATCTATTAAAATTTTTAATTATTGTTAGTAACAGGTATAAGACAATGCCCGTGATAACCAAATTGGGATTTATGGTAGTAAAATTACATGTATCTTTTGTAGGGTCATTGGCGGTGAAAGGCAAACTCTGTTTAGTGTCAAGAAATAAATGAATAAAGGATTCGGTGTCAAGAACTTGACACTTGCGCAAAGGTGTTGGATCGAATTGGTGAGGTAGACAACTAGAAGGAAAACAAATGCTCCCTAGCTTATACCATCCAAAGCTGGAGTTCCATGTGAAATTCCAAAAACTGTTCTGAGTCTGACTAGTTGGTTTTTCCAATTACTCGTTGGAGATGAAAACAAAATGTTGCCATTATTATTGAACGTACAGCAACAGTTGGTCATTTATTATTCGATTACAGAAACTGAGGCCTGGTGGGGGAAACTTGAACCTTACCAAACAGCCTCCGACCCCTCTGAACATTGAAAACGAAAAGAAGCTCTCTTTGCTGAGAGTTAAGGTAAGTACATATATAACAATCAATAAGCCTTAGTGCACAACTAGACTCTATTGTTAGTAAACAAAAATTCACAGCTCAAGACTTATTCTCTCTGACATTTTCAAGATTTCTGAATGAATCCTGTCACCTCCAATCTCAGCACCAGTAGCTCCACCGGCAACTCTTAGTACATCTTCTATTAGAGCTACATTTCCCATTATGTCAACATGTGCCCCACTCTCTATACCCCTCCCCTCAAGAAGGCTACCGGGCGGCTTGTGTCGATATTCTCTTACGTATGTAGCAGTGCCAGATGGGTTGAACCTGGTTCTGCCCCTCCACCCTTTGGCACACATGAAACCGGCACTCACCACCGGAACACTTTCATCGCCGTCTACGAAGTATACTCCACCTTTCAAGCGACTATCCTTATCTCCATCAACTGAGCTGTCTATCCTGAATGGAATCCTCTTGCACCTATCGGTGGGTGATAGCTTGTAGATATATGATCTTTCGGTCGGAATTCCAACACCATACAAGCAGTATATCTCCATGTCAGGTGCATCAGGCAATCTGAAACAGGACAAAAGACTACACTAATGAATTTCGACACAAATATTCAAGGAAAAAATTGAACTACTGATACACACCTGGTCTCCAGTGGATTAGACCAGTACTTGAAATGAGCATATTTGGGATCATCAAGATTATCAGCTATTCCATGAGAGAAATGAGCCTCAGCACGTTGCATCATTTTCGGAGCAACAAAGCGAAGCAAATCAACTACACTTTCAGCAGTGTAAGCTTTGTTTTGAGCAACTTCTCTTATGCTTTCTCTGCTCATCTCATCATATTCAGTCCAAATTTCTCCACATGATAAGTTAGGCTTCGTGTAGGTGTTTGTGCGCCGAAGTTCCTGTAGTTAGATATATCATCTTAAGTAGTGTTTCAATCACATTGAAAAGGCATTCAACCTTCAAAATGAATGACTTGAATGCAGTATTACTTCTTTTTTTCCCCTTGCCCAGAATTATAAGAAACTTGGAATCAAGCATGCATGTAATGCTTATTCTTCTAATCCATGATCGACGAGGTAGTGCAGTAAAAAGTACCTTTAAGTCAAGAGATGGTAGCTCTGATGATGGCAATTGAGATGCTTCCTTACCAAAAGAAATCATCCTTCCGAACTTAACAGGCGCTTTCACATGGAGACCTCTCTGTATGTCACTGCTGTTGTACTTGTCATTAACAGAGGATTGCACGTATTGCTTCTTTGGCAAATTACAAACCTGATCTTCTTCAGGAGACCAATCCAAGTTACCCCATATAGTCTCTCCCCCTTTAGGAAGTAAGGACATGATTGAATCCCATGTTCGACTCACCCTCATGACATGTTCAAGTGTTTGCAGACCAAGATACCTCGAATCCAAAACACCGGGATCCATAGCTCTTAAACATCCACATAAAAGCATTTCAGAATCATTGATTGTTGTATAGTTCATAAAAACAAGAATGTAATATAACATTTTTCCATTCAATTCCTTTTTTTCCATTGTTCTTTCTGAAACTGATTGAATGCGTGGATTTGAATCCCCATTAGCTTGAAAACACTAGCAGTTTCAAAGATATCATCTACTTTAAAAATGGGCACTCAAGTTTATAATCTTTTCTTGAGGAACTTGTGGCCTCAAACATAACAGGCCATTCAGATCGATTAAGTACTATTTAACCAACATGAAGTCTGCAAATACTAACCTGAAAGACGCAATGTCTTTCGCTTCGGAAGAGATCAAATTAGTAACTGCTTTAGGAACACCAAGAAATGCTGGACCAATGTTCATGATTGCTTTTATGTACTTGGCACACCAACCTGGACCACCACCTCCTCCCACTGGAGGGGCTGTTTCCACCCATTTAAGGAAGTGAAGGAAATAGACAACCCCCATCGAATGAGGAACCACTACCACTTTCTTATTTCCGTTTGTTCTGTACATAAGCTCTATTTTACTTTTCAATCTACTAAGTGTCTGGTCCCGAACCTGCAAGTTTGGAATATTGAACATGTTAGTGAAGAATCTATCATTTGCAAATGTGGTAATGATTTGCTGAAAAGAACTATTTTTGATCTGCTTGAATAATCTCTGCAACATCCATAGTTCCATACTGAAAAAGAATGTATGGATATTTTGAGTTCAGATTCTAATCATTAGGAAATGATGAGCTCTTCCACAAGATAGCTCAATCTAGGTTCTAAGTAAAATTTTAAGAGAATTTGTGTTTCACCTGAGACACTGTCCATAGGTATTAACTTATCAGATCAGTTATTAGAAGAAACGCTCAAGGCATATTACCAAAGAAAAGACAATTCATCCATCATCATAATAAAGAAATTTAGCTGCACTAACTGATAGATGCTGAAATGTAGTCTGATCACTGATATAAGAAAAGGAGTATTATACCTCAGTGTTCTGGAAAGAGAGTCTCCAATCATAAGCTGCCATATGCATATTTTTACCCTCATAACCAATTTTCGCCAGATTTTCAATAAGAACAGCCCAAACGAAGTACCCTGGAGCAAAATAGTCAGCTGCAACAAGTCCTGGGACTGCACGAACACGAATGCCTGGCGGGTCAAGGCCAGTCTCATTATGCAAGGACATGTGCTCCAACCAACAAAGAGGTCTGCAATTTCCAACAGAAGTCACATCTAAGTTCGCTGAGCTAAGGAACTCCCCAAAAGTTACCGGGGAACTCCCTGAAACGGTTATACAATGCAACAAGAACTTGGAAAAAAGAAATTATTTAGAACATCATTAAGGACTGAAGATTTGATAAATTTCCCATTAAAGTTCGGAAGATCGAAACCCGGATTCAGGGATAAAGTTTGTTTTATTCATGCCACTCAACTGAACCCAATGGTCTCGGTTGTAAGACCAATTGAGTAGAAGTCCACAAGTTAGTACACATCAAGACTTAAAATTACAGAAACTATGATCATAAACGCCAAACCTTTTAAAGACTTCAGTGAAGCTACCACCCCAAAGTCGCTTGCGGAAAAGACCTTCTGCACAGGGCTTGCCCTCCCAGAGCTCTAGCCCACCCGTGACAATGCCAGGCACCAAAACAACTGGATGAAGGGCAGTCAAACCTTCGCGTCTGAGTCTTGTCCCTGGTGATTCAGGGACTTGAAAGCCAGGCAATGTAGCTGGAAAACAGTGAAAGAAGAACAACAGAAGCCACCAAACGGTGCAAGCGTATCCAATTAGCCAGCAGCAACAGTCCACACACCTCCATTCCCTTGACTGTCTTTTAGTCCTCTTCCTGTTATTGTCCAAGGTATTTTGGGCTCCATTTTTTTCTTTCTTTTCAACTTCTTGCGTATCAAAAGATATAAACTTGAGAGGTTCTACATAGCAGAGCTTTCTTAACCGGAGAATTGAAGCCATGGAGGTGATAACAACTTCCAATTTGCCACCAAAGCTTGAGAATACGATCAAACCATGCTCAAACAATGAGAGACAGAGAAAACTAGAAAGCCTTGATGGCAATTATGGAGAAAGCTAGACATTTAACTTGGGATTATTCATTGAAGAACAGTGGCAATATTAATGAAATAAGAATTGATCATTGATCAATCAAGAGATCACCAACTTGAGAACAGAAAAAGAGAGAGAAACCAAGAACAGCAGCCCTGGAAAGCAAAACAAGGGCTGAAGAGATACAATAATAAGAGAAGCTAGCAATGCAGTAGTGAGTTAATAGTAGAGAAGACAGAGTAATGTTATGGGCTTAAGGTAGCCGTTACAGAAAAAGTAAACCACGTGGTGAATAAGGAGAAGAAGGGGTGAGTCTGTGGAAGCTCCAGCAATGAACACTTCAAACAAGAGCCAAAAAAGGAGTGAGAAAAAACTTCTTTTACTTTTAGCTCATTTCCATTACACTCAGGATTCTTCAGGCATGGCAACGAAAAGGAAGGGAGGTTTTGGAGCTTCCCTGTAAGTGTAGACATAATACCGATGTAGTAGTGTCTGTATATACGTGTAAATTTAGGTGCACAGACATAACACACCTAACCAGTTTTGTCCATTTTCTGATGCCACTTGTCTTAGACACTGCATGCAGTCGAGACATTTCATTCATAAATATACTCTCTTGTGTTTCTTTTACTTTCACTTTTCTCATTCTTGTCTTTGCCTTCTCACTTACACTGTTTACACCCTTACCTCCATATCTCTCTCTGTTCTCTGAACCAAAACGGAGTTGTCAGAGACCAAGAGGCAAAGCAGGAAAAATGGCGGAAAAAAAGAGAGCTTTTGGGTTAGTTTTATCTAAAGGTAAAATTCCCGAGGAGGGAAGTACGAGGTTGGCGACAAAGTGAGTTCAGGCTTAACGATTAATATTAACTGTTTGAGGAGAAGATGTTGGAGAGTCCTAATCATAGGAATAGCACACACTACGAAAAACACAGATACCCAAATTGTCTATTTGGCTCCACTCTCTCTAGCTGCTGGTCGTGTTAGTGCCTTAGTGGAGGTGGTGGGTTTGGACCCGATTGCAATTGGAGAACTTGGCAAAAGAAACCATAGAGCTAGCTTGTCCTACATATTCAGGTGTGTATATATAAATATATATAGGAATATGCACACACATGTATAGACAAAGGCACAGCGTTTAAGGAGATGAGCGGTATGACTGATAGGTATGGTATGGTGATATTCTTCTTTTGTACTCTCTTCTGCAATTTCTGCAGTATTGCAACTATTACTATGAGCAAAAACAGACGAGCAGCCGCAGAATATAGTATAGATTCAGCATTGAATGGCTTTCTTTGGACTTTACCTGTCGGACTTGCTGTTCTTTACCAAAAAAAATTAGTTAAACATGCAGGCTAGAGGCTAAAATCAGAATTCATCTGCAAATGGTGTAACAGGAATTGATGATATTGCCTAATTTCTTTGCTGTTAACTTCATCAAGCAATCCTTTAGCTTACATCAGTATCATGGTATTTGACTGCCATAATTAATGACCTCAACTTTGACGTTAACAAATCAGTCATCAAAACTAGAGTTCATCATTGATGTTTTTTGGACGTTATTCTTATCTCAAAGTTGTTAGCATACCATATCTTATAAAATCTTCCATAACCATGCAGTACCCTTCGGATATTTTATGTACTTTTTTTACTAATAATTTATAAAGTATATTATTTGACTAAATAATTTAGTAAAATGAATCATAGGTTCGATTCAAGGCTTAAAAGAGATGTAGCTTTCGGCAGAAAAAAAGGATATGGGACCTTTCTAGTTCAACCAAAGCTACAACTTAGGTACTGCAGACATCAAGTGTTTTCGCTAATGAACTTGAACATCAATGCAATTTCTTGAGATTTTTGTCAAACAAATGAAAATTTTGAGAAATTGAAAAGATTTGCAGTGGAGCAAAGAAGAATAAATGTATATCTAATATTAGTGCAGTTCTTGTAGTAGAAAGATATGCAATCCCAGTTAACTAGATAACGTACGAGTGAGAAGGGATAGCAGCTTTTGGGCATAAAAGGCGTAGTAATGGGTATTCTTGTTCCATATTTCAGGAACCCTGGTTATGCATATAAGGCCCATGATGTTGTTATGTATTCATTTAAGAGGAAGAACTGCCAAGTCCACTCCGCTTGGCTGCAAGCTGAAGCAACCGAAGACGCATAGTACCTACCTTATCCCTGTCATTTGTTTTCCGATGCCTTTTCGGCGTTATCAATATAAATACTAAATAAATTATTTAATAAATATTAGTTAAAAAAGTTCATTTAATTTTTTAATTTGTATTTTAAATATATTTAATAAATAATTACTAAATTTAAAATGTTTTTTAATAAAATAAAATTTAAATTAATTTCAATAATTAGTAGCTAATATTAAGCAATTAAATAATGGTAAATATATTATGACAAAAACAAAAAAAATTATAATTTTAGAAAACTAAGAAAAATTAAATTCAAAAATTCAAAACAAACAAATTTTTATTAGTGAATCTATAATCAAAAACAATAATAAAAATTGTAATAAAACAATTCCTATGTAATTCATTTGAATGTATGTAATAATGACAAATTATATGTTTCGAATATATACAATATTTTGTAAATTGTATTTTTTAAATAAAATATTTAAAATTAAGTAATAAACTGGATTTAATTTGTATTAATAATTCTAATATATGTTCATTTTCATTCACCATCTTTCAAATCCTTAAGTAACATTAATTTTTCAACGGATTGAACCATATATGAAGCCTCTCAATTAATAAATGAATAGCAACATTCATTTTTCAACGTACCTACTCATATATGAACTATGAGTTTTCTTTTCAATGTTATTGAGCATAAAATTATGATATTTTCTTTTTTTTTGGGTTAATCATGTTGGACCAATGGAGGTTGACAATTTAAAATCCGTCTTGGTTTTGATAATAATAAAATTAAAGAATTGGTTAAGTA
>JANIIA010000191.1:5288856-5307571 GCA_027478495.1 Erythroxylum alaternifolium | reverse complement strand
GGATACCTTCTAGCTTCTGTTTATGTTTGGTAGCTGATTTTTTTATTCTAATAGTTAAGTTACGTTTTCCAAGGTTTGGAATTCGATTAAAACTTACAACAGTTATGACTAATATGATTTTTAAAAAATTGACATTTAACTTTCTAAAAAATATATGTACATAAAAGTAAATATCAAAGATAAATGGAATAATAAATTAAATAGTATTTTATATTTCAAGGCTGTTTTAAATTATTGATTAATTTTTAAATTTTAAATAAATCAAGTCAAAAATGATATTTTTAATAATATGTATCAACTAAATGTCACGTAAATGTCTATCTATTAGTTACATTAATAAAAACTAAAAATAACATTTTGACCTTATTTGTAGTAATTATAAAAACTTAATCATTAAATTAAAAACTTTAAGAAGTTTGATATTAAATTTTTTTAAAAAGAGACTTTTGAATTTATTATATACAAAAAATAACAATAATGTCCCATTAAGAGTCCTATAATAGTGACCGAAAACATTCTTAATTAATTAAGAATAAAGTATGGAGAAGTCTAATAATATACAACTTTACTCTTAACCAATAAAGGAACTATTTCTAATAAACCCACAGGAAAAAAAGTTTTTAAAAAGAGTTAGAAGAAAACAATAATCAAATACATAAACAAAAAACTATATAAAACCAAAAATAAAACAATATAAAATAACTACATTTGATGAGTCAACATAAAGAATGGTCAACCTAATTATTAAATAATATAATTTATCTTGTAGCCTGAGTAATATCTTATTGTCACATAAAATTCTCGCGATGTCTCTCTATTTAAGCTATCTTGATTTGATACGGTAAATTATGTCATCATTTATCTCACTACTACTCTGTATGATGAATCCAATGTATTTAAAACAACCTTTTTGAGATATAACTTCTATATCAATCTTGATCTCCACATTAGATACAACCATGTGATCTGAAGAGTTGCACTCTAAGTACTCAGTTTTAGTCCTACTCAATTTAAAGTTCTTTAACTCTAGCGTGTCTCTCTAAAATTTTAGCTTGACATTAACATCCTCTTTTGTTTTATGCACTAAAATAATATCGTTAGCAAACAACATAAATCAAAGTACATCCCCCTTATATATTTTTTATAAGCTTAATCATAACTACTGTAACACATGAAAGGGTTCAACAAAGATCCTCGGTGTAGCCCGATATCAATAAAAAAATGCTATGGATTTGCTCCTGTCGTCCTTACTCTGGTCTTAACACGTTCGTATATATCCCTAATAACCCGTATGTAGGCAATTGAAACTCCTTTAGCTTTTAGTACTTCCACATAACTTCCCTAGGTATCATGTTATAAGCTCTCTCTAATTTAATAAAAACTATATACATGTCCCTTTATCTATCCTTATAATATTCCATTAATCATTTAAGGAGATATATGACTTCTATCATGGACTTCTCTGGCATGAAACCAATTTGGTTCTCCGATATAAGTACACCCTTTCTCGCTCTCTTCTGAATCACCCTACGAGTTTATCACCCTCTCTTATAACCTCGTGGTGTGATTAAGTAGTTTGAGGGTAAATTCTCAGTTTATTATAAAAAAAATTTTCCGTCCGTGATGTATGCTAAAATAAGTAGGTGTTCGTGGGTGTAGGACACCGCGCCAATGGTAATGACGGGGTGGAAGGACGTGTGTACCACCCCGTCATGGGGGATGGCGGGGTGTCCACCCTGCCATTTTGAATGGCGGGGTGGCGCCTAGCTGTCCACCTCGCCATTTGTAATGGCGGGGTGACCCTGGACTCAAAAATTGTTTTTAACTATTTTTAATTTAATTTAAAGTTTATTTTAAGGTTTTATTTTTTTTAGAGTTTAATTTTGCTTAGGGTTGTCGTTTTTTATAGCATAAAAAGTTTTTTTTCAGAGTTTAGTTTTATTCTCTCCCACGTCACGGACAGAAAATTTTTTTATAACAAATTGAGAATTTACTCGTAAATAGCGGATGTATTAATCTCTAATATAACTATAAGATATATTCTAATTTAAAATTCACCGGTCAACTTCCAGATGATAGTATTGACAAATGTCAAATGCAGTCCATAAAAGTGACAGGTATATACTGCAACATACTGCAATTATTTCTGAAAAGTAATAAAAGATATCAAAAAGAAGATCACAAATTGTCAGTCTAATATTACTCTATTTCATTCTGAATTATAAACGACATTTTCGCTTAAAAATTTTATGCGGCTCATTCACTCGTCGTTCCTAGTTAAATTTTAATTTAATTTTTTATTAAAATAACAGTAATATAATTAAATT
This sequence comes from Erythroxylum alaternifolium, assembly GCA_027478495.1. NCBI lineage: Eukaryota > Viridiplantae > Streptophyta > Magnoliopsida > Malpighiales > Erythroxylaceae > Erythroxylum > Erythroxylum alaternifolium. The sequence continues at coordinate 5,305,244 of JANIIA010000191.1, read as the reverse complement.
TAAAGTTACAAATTCTAAGTCCACCCCGCCATTGTAAATGGCGGAGTGGACACTTAGGCGGGGTCACCCTGCCATTACAAATGGCTGGGTGGACAGCTAGGCGCCACCTCGCCGTCCCCCATGACGGGGTGGTGCACACGTTCTTCTACCCCGCCATTACTATTGGCGGGATGTCCTACACCCACGAACACCCACTTATTTTAGCATACATCACAGACGGAAAAATTTTTTTATAATAAACTGAGAATTTACCCGTAGTTTGATGCCTCTATATTGTTAGAGTTTTAGATGTCTCTCCTATTCTTGTAGATAAGAATTAGTGTGTTATTTTTAAAAGAATAACATAATTGGATATATATAAAATTATTATTAGTATATATTATAATTTATATTCATCTTGAATTTTTAATAGATAAATAAATTATTTATTATAATTTTAGAATTTAACACAATTTTTATTAGAACAAAGCTCCTGCGTGAAGAAATTTGTCAAAAAAAAAATAAAAAATGCTTGATTTCTTAGTCTTTGGATGTGCAGAGATCCTTTCACACTGCCTTATAAAAGCATTCCTCGTGTTAAAAGCCAAGGCTCCTTCAAAATACTTGGGAATCGCTAATGTTGTAACACGCGCTTTCATGCGAGTGGTTTAGTGAGCTGAGATTTTCATGTCGGTGCGAATGCAATATGCAAGTAAAACAAGCTAAGATGAGCTTCTATAATTGCCCAGTGCACATGTTAAAGAACAGCGATAGAGAGAGCGAACGTGGGACCCACACGTTACTTGTTTGAACGTAATTAATATATCTTTCTGATTTGAGCGCGAGAGATGATTAAACGACACGGGTTTAGAACATAAATGTGTGGAATCTGATTCAATGGAATAGGTAGAAATTGGTTGATCTGAATAGAGAATCTGTCCCGATTAATTTATGTTGCTTGTTCAATGCCCATGGGCACTGAAACATTTGCTACTTTCGAATTTTGAGGCTAGGGACCTAACTTCGGCATTTACCAGCTGTAACAAAATTACCTGCACGGGTTAATTTTACAATTCAATTATGGAATTTAGTCAAAGTAAAAAAAAAAAAAACGAAAGAGAAGATATTTGGAAGGATACCTTCTAGCTTCTGTTTATGTTTGGTAGCTGATTTTTTTATTCTAATAGTTAAGTTACGTTTTCCAAGGTTTCGAATTTGATTAAAACTTACAACAGTTATGACTAACATGATTTTTTTAAAATTGACATTTAACTTTCTAAAAAATATATGTACATAAAAGTAAATATTAAAGATAAATGGAAATAAATTAAACATTATTTTATATTTCAAGACTGTTTTAATTCAGTAATTAACTTTTAAAATTTTATATAAATCAAGTCAAAAAAGATATTTTTAATAATATGTATCAATTAGATGTCATGTCTATCTATTAATCACATCAATAAAAACTAAAAATAACATTTTGACCTAATTTATACTAAATTTTAAAACTTAATCATCAGAATAAAAACTTTAAGAAGTTTGATATTAAATTAAAAAAGAGACTTTTGAATTTATTATATAGAAAAATAACAACAACGTCCCATTAAGAATCCTATTAATGATAACTGGAAACAGTTTCTCTACTAACTAGGTGTAAGGTCTGCAGAAGTTCATTAATACGCAACTTTACTCCTAATAGGTAAAGGAACTATTTCTAATAAACCCACGGAAAAAACTTTCAAAAAGAGTTGGAAGAAAATAATAGTCAAATACATAAACAAAAAACTATATAAAATCAAAAATAACAATAAAAATAAATAACTACATTTATGACCTTATCTCTTATTGTAAGGTTGCACATCTAATGAAGCGTCGTCATCTTTGTCATTATTAACTTATGATCACATACCCATTTGACGAGTCAACACTCTATCCTATAGAGAATGGTCAACCTAATTGCTAAACAACATAATTTATCTTGTAGCTTGAGTAATATCTTATTGTCACATAAAACTCTCGAGGTGGCTCTCTATTTAAGCTACCTTGATCTGATACAGTAAATTATGTCATCATTTATCTCGCTGCTGCTCTGTATGATGAATCCAAGGTATTTAAAACAACCGTTTTGAGGTATAACTTCTATATCAATCTTGATCTCCACATTAGATAGAACCATATGATTTGAAAAGTCGCACTCTAAGTACTTAATTTTAGTCTTAATCAATTTAAAGCTCTTTAACTCTAGCATATCTCCCCAAAATTTTAGCTTGACATCAAAATCCTTTTTTGTTTTATGCACTAAAATAATGTCGTTAGTAAACAACATAAACCAAAGTGCACCCCCTTGTATATTTTTGATAAGCTTATTCATAACTACTGTAACACATAAAAGGATTCAACAAAGATCCTTGGTGTAGCCTGATATCAATAAAAAAAATGATATTTATCTTCTCCTGTCGTCCGTACTCTAGTTTTAACACCTTCATATATATCGCTAATAACCTGTATTTTGGGAACTGAAACCCCCCCTTAGCTTCTAATACCTCCACATGACTTCCCTAAGTACCATGTTATAAGCTCTCTCTAAATTAATAAAAACTATACACATGTCCCTTTGTCTATCCCTATAATATTCCATTAATCGTTTAAGGAGATATATGACTTATATCATGGACTTCTTTGGCATAAAACTAATTCGGTTCTCTGATACAAGTACACCCTTTCCCGCTCTCTTCTTAATCACCCTATCTCATAACCTCTTGGTGTGATTAAGTAGTTTGATGCCTCTATATTGCTAGAGCTTTAGATGTCCGTCTTATTCTTGTAGAGATGAATTAGTGTGTTAAGTCTCCATCCATCTGATATTTTAGCAGACTCAAGTATCACATTAAAAAGCTTGGCTAACCAAGAAATACTTTCTTCTCCTAGGCTCTTTCACACCTCTATAAATAACTCATTAAGTTATGCTGCCTTTCTACTTTCTATCTTCCTCAAAACTTTTCTAATTTCTTCTCTTGTAATACGTAGATAACAAGTAAAGCTACAGTATTTCGCAAAAGTGCCAAGATCTCTCGAAGAAAATGTTATTATCTCCTCCTTTAATAAAAAGCTTATATAAGTCGCTACACCATCTTCTATTGGTGTCATTATCATCCACGAACAATTGTCCTACTTTATCTTTTATACAATGCACTTAATCCAAGTTCCTCACTTTCTGTTTTTTAACTCTCGCTAATTTAAATATATCATCTTTCTATCCTTAGTTTTCAGTATTTGATATATGTTCTTGTAGGCTCTACTTTTAACTTGTGAGACTATCTTCTTCACAATTTTCTTTATCAACTTGTAAGTCTCTTTGTTGGATATCCTCTCTTCATTTGTGATGCTATCCAATAGGGTTTTATATGTACTCTTCTTGATCTTCACCTTCTCAAAGATATCTTTATTTTACCACTAGGACTTCTTCTTACTACCCCTATACCCTTTAAAAACTCTTAACATCTTCTTAGTTGCATTTTTTAAAAGAGTTACTACTGCTTCTCGCATCTGATTAACTTCGCCTCTAGTTTCCATAGTTTTCCAAACATTACTCTATTCTTAAGCTGTTCCACAAAGTCTCCTGTTAAATTTCACTATCTAACTTTGATGTACTTTCAAGAACCAGCCTCGGCCCTGGGCAGGGGCGAGCTGGGCCTCTGCCCAGGGCCCACTTTTATTAAAAAAATTAATTTAATTTATTAAAAAATTTTAATTTATTTTTAATTAAAGTCAAGGACCCACATCTTCTCTTTCGCCTCGGGCCTACAAAATCTCAGAACCGGCTCTGTCAAGAACTTCTCTTCTTTTCTAACATTAATTATAAGATTTGCGACTAATAATTTATATTGAGTTGGCAATCATGAGTTAAGTATTACCTTGAAATTCTTGTAACCGAGTCGATTGCTTCGTCTCACAAGGAAATAGTTGATACGAGTCTTTGTAGTTTTGCTACAAAAAGTTACGAGTGTTCCTCTCTTTTTTTTTTTAAGAATGAGTTGGCTATCACTGAATCAAACACTACTAAGTTTATTATATACACTTACAAAATATTACTATAAGAAACATAATATATAAGAAACAACAATTTTTTTCTTTTTAAGGTGACTGAACCGAACAGATACTCAATAATTATATAGCCAATACGACTGCGTAGTTCCTGCACTTCATTATCCAAAAATTCACTAGGCGGGCTAGGACAAAAGTATATTTAGCTCTGTCGTGTATGACCAAACCTACAAAATACAGAAATGGTTTCTCTGCATTCTATTTATATACGAGTGAGAAGTTGAGAAATTGAGCCGAAGTGGGAGCGGACAAATTTAGTATCCAACAACAATGGCGACCAGGACAGAAGTGGCGAAACCTAAATATTTAAGAGTGGGCGTTCAAATCGAGGAATCTATAGAAGTGGCCATCTCCTGGTGTCCATGTGAACCTCTGCCCCACCAGAACTCCATATTTCCTCAGAACTTGGGTTTGTTGACACCATTCTTCGTAACTTGACAACTGTGTAACTTGTGAAACAGACTGATTTTCCAAAATTTGTCTTCTCCGTAAAAAGAAAAAGGATATTATAGCGGATAAATTAACAAAATTTTATATAATACGCAAAAACAAAGAGGAAATGAATATGAAAAAGCAAAAATAAGAAAGTTTCTTTTTATTATTATATTTAGTAATCATGAAAACTGTAAGCTTAAAGAAAGATGAAATAAACATGAATAAGGATCAACAACTAAAATTATTTAGTAATATAAATGTATTTTCTTATTAGTTTCTAAAATTAAGAATATAAGAAATTCAATCAGTATTTTTATTAAATACATGAAAAACAAAGATCCGTATTGAATTGTTACATACAATTTTTTAGGGTTAATTATAAAAAAAAATCGAAACTTTTGTCAAAATTTTAATTATAATCCGAACTTTAAAAATAGTAATAAAATATCTAAATTTTTAATTTTTGTTCAATTCTAAGCTGATCATAATGCTATCATTATCTTTGCTGACGTGACAATGTCAAGTATATAAAATCTTTCATTAATCAGACACTTCAATATAATTAGCAAAACTAAGTTAAATTATTGAAACGATGTCGTGTTATGATAATACTAAAATAACGTTGTTTCAAAAAGATTAAACGCTTTTGTTAGCTTAAACGCTTTCATCTAATTCCCAGTCGTCAATTTCATCTGGAAAACTGCTCCTTTAAATTTCATGGCTCTCCTCTCCGGTTCTTCAGGTACTCGTAACTGATCTGCTATGGTTTTAGATTAGCTAAGATTTCAAATAAAGTTGAGTGCTTGTCTTGGCTGAACCCATGTCATTTCTCTTGGTAGCGTCTCTAATTGCTTTATGCGCACCTTTCTCTTCTCTCTGAATATCTAAAACCACAACAACTAAATCAATCTTCTTAGCCCAAATAGCCCATCAAAACAAAAGATCATATTCAACATTCCAAGAGAAAAAAATGTTTAAAAAAATATCGTTAAAGTTTCGGTTTCAGCATGCTCTTGAATTTGTCCATCTTTCTCCAAATTGGAAATTACACAGCAAAAGAAAACGTCGAAATTATTTGGAAATAGTAAACTCGCTTAAGGTAGAAGAAGGTTTACACTATCGAATCTTCTTATACGTTTGTTTGTTTCCCAGGAAGAGTCGTTTTTCTTTAGCTCTCTCTCAAATCGGCCCGGGCAGCGTTTAATTATAGAAGTAGGAGTGCTAACAATATCGACAGTAGCGGTATTGACAATACAATGGAGAAAATCGTGGAGAAGTTGAAAAGGAATGGTTTTATGGATGGTGATGATAGTGAGAAGAATGATAAAGAGCAAGAGAGTGAGAGTTTAATAATCCGAAATTTAAATTTTTTAAATTTGAGTTTAACGTTAGTCTCGTCGTTATCTTTATTTATTATACAAAACTGATAATAAAAATATATAGGTTCATATTTATAAAATATTATTTTCCCTTATCTATTGAAAACAATTTCTCTATCTTAAAGGGACAAGGTTGCATATTATTAAATCTCTCAAAACCTCTTATTTAAGCAAAACTCTCATTGTTGTTATTGTTTATATTTAAAAATTATTTTGCAAAATTTTAATATTATCTAGAAAATTTGTTTTATAGTTAAATAAAATTTGAGAAATACAAATTTCCATTTAGTGAAATATTGTCAAGAATGAATAAATTATTTATTTATAACTATATTAATTATTAATTAATTACATATCTTTTAACCTCAAAGAAATGATTGTATTACATTGATAAAGGTTGGTTGTATCTTTTCTCATAATTTATTTAATTATGGGATACTTCGAACAAGATAAAATGTTATAATATAAAATCAAATTATAATTTAAAATCACTTTTGTTTATTCTAAACGTAAAACAGAAAATCTGACGAAATTTAACTATGCCACGATTCCACAGAAGAAAGGAAAATAAAGCGAGGGTCTGACAATGAAGCAAAGAACAGATTCCCTTGGGATTGGAGCGTGGAGAAAACGCGAGGAGAATATTGGAAATTACCAAATATAGCTCTTCAGTTGAGTAAAAGAGAAAGAGCCACGTGAGGATAGAAGGACGACAGCTCATTGGGAAAAGAAGACAGTCACATGACAGTGATGCCAATTGAGAAACCACCTCCTCGTGGCCCAGCTATTTTTTCTATTGACCTAATCTCATGTTATACGTTCAATCGTTTCCTCACTCACTCGCTTCTTCTGTCTGTGCAAAGTTTGCAAAATTGTTACTCTTCCTTTTTAAGTCCATTCATATCCAACCCTCTCTTATAACTTCTTCCTTTTTAGGTCCTATTTCCTGATATTTTAGATAAATATCTAACCCTCTCTTATGACTTCCTTCACCTTTAGGTCATGTTTCCACCATCATCAAGTAATTACATTTTTGGATAAGTATAGTTACTGAAGGATTCCTAAGGGGCTCCGGAGTATATAAATAAGGTTATCGAAGGATTTTTCAGAGAACGGGGAAGAAACTGATTTAGGTAAATATTACATCTCAAATGAATTATGGACTTTGTTTTTGTATATAGTTAATTTTATTTCGACAAAGCACAATTATTTTTAATAAAATCTCAACATTTGTTCTTATAAGTAATCTTATCCATATCAAAATACTCTTCTTTAATTCATAGTTAATACAAAATAATTTGAATAATAATTTATCATATTCAAATTTATCAATTTTTATTCAATTTAATTTCATCAAAATAAATTTGACATTGTAAAATATTTTAACAACGTCAATAGAAACCATCTTTTAAAATTTAAAATTGAGTTCAAATAATATTTTAAACTCAAACCTCTGGTATTAAATTTGAGTTTAATTAGATCAAATATTCAAACTCAATCACGTCGAGTATGTTAATTGAGTCAGTTGAATATTAAATTTGATTAAGTCAAATAATCAAGCAAGAATATTAAATTATTATTATTTTTTCCCTTTTCACGTGGGTCGTTTGTAAACATTTTTTTTATTAATTAAGAGTAATATTGCGTACTACGAGATTTTTTCAAACTTACCGTCTCAGCGAGATTTCTAATGGGTGTTGTTGCAAGAAGTAAATATAATTTGATTTATTAACTTCAAACATGTTATCTCAATTTTTCGTAATCAATCGCATCTATAAAATATGAAGCCCGAAGTTGATCAAATTAAGTTTAATATATTAAAATTACGTCAGACTCAAATTAATTTATTATCTTTAATTTTGAAAGGATTTAAGAAAAATATATCAAATTTAAGTGAGATAATTATAAATACTATATTTAAATTTAAAACTTTAAGATGATAAATTATAATGTTTATAAGGAGTTTATTTTTATGTTATTTTTTATAAGATAATTTTATTTATGAAATTCTGAAAATTACATATTCTATAAATAAATTTGACGTGATAAATTTGTTCAAACTGCAAGTTTTTGAGACGAATTAAGCATTTAGGCATAAGCATTTTTTAGTAAAAGTCATTTCGTAATTCAAACTTTTAGTTTACGTGTGAGGGCTAAGTAGGTAACAATCTCATCACCAAGCAAGAGCGGGGAATACCAGTTTCAGTAGTTACGTGCATTTTAATACCCATGCCATAGATAGTCAAAGCATGATTTGAATCAAGTTTTACCATCCAGAGCGAGTACGCTTCACGCTTATACACGTGAGAGTGGGAGAATGCGTAATGCCATAAACAATTGTAGGCCACATTTCCCTCCTCTAAATACTTGCCACTCCCGTGCCTCTTTTTTCTCAATCCGAAAATCTCTCTTTCCCTCACATCACATCCCCTGTGAATTTCAGCTCGTCACCACATCACTGTACACAAACGTGACAGTGAATAAGATTGTTTCTCTTACTTTCTAGTGTGTGTGAGAGGGGGAGAGAGTTATCTTTTATTTTCAATAAAGTGCGTCGATAATATAATGGCCGCTCCGGCGAAGTTGGATCTGGACGGAAGGCCCATAAAGCCGATGACGATTTGCATGATCGGTGCCGGAGGCTTCATTGGCTCTCACCTCTGCGAGAAGATCTTGTGGGAGACTGAACACAAGATCCTGGGCCTCGATGTTTACAACGACAAGATCAAGCATCTTCTCGAAGGTGAATCTCTGCCTTGGAAAGGCCGGATTCAGTTCCATCGCATCAATATAAAGCACGACTCTCGTCTCGAAGGTCTCATCAAGATGGCGGATCTGGTAACTGCTCCTCCTGCTACGTTCTCTATCACTCACTTTTTGTTTTATGGTGGTAATGCGGTGGAATTGTGGTGTTTAGACGATCAATCTGGCGGCGATTTGTACTCCGGCGGATTACAACACGCGTCCGTTGGACACTATTTATAGCAACTTCATCGATGCGCTTCCTGTGGTACGTGTGATTTCTCTGTGCAAGAGCGCCTGGTTTTTATACCTAGCTGATCTGTTCTTGCAGTGTCTGTCGCCTTCATTTATTCTAGTTCATTTTGTTGTATTTGATTCAATAATAATTCAATGTGACAGGTTTTGGTGGTTGACGTGTGATTTGATGTTGAAATTGTGTGATTTGTTGTAATTAGGTGAAGTACTGCTCTGAGAACAACAAACGTCTCATTCATTTCTCGACTTGTGAAGTGTATGGGAAAACGATTGGGAGCTTTCTTCCCAAAGATAGCCCTCTGCGTCAGGTAAGCCTTCACTGTCTGCTTCCCCTTTTTTCTTCTATTGTCGTCTTTATGATTCGTGGTTTAGTTTGGCACTCTCTTTCTGATTTTTCGGAGGATGAGATTCAGATCTTTCTTTATATTTCGTTTTAGTTGGAGCATTTTGTATGAACCACCTGGCCGTCTACAGAAGGGTAGGATTTGAAGATAACTGAATTATTTGTATTCTGTTGTTTCTTATCAAAATAATTAGTTGCAGTAATTAATCTGAGATTCGCTGCTCTTGCAGCATCTTATTTAGAATAGGCGGTATTAATAGTTCAAACTAGTGATTTACTGTTAAGACCACCTTTTCTGTATTTGTTTATGCATGTTATTGGATGTAGGATTGTTGACTAGACTTGTTTCTTTGAAGTTTATAGTGTAGGTAGGTGTTGTGCTGAGATCTTTGTTGCATGCACCCTAAGTTGTTTGAATGGCTACATGCTTTGTTGTATAAGTTATTGTTTGAGACGTGTTGCACAGGTAGGAATCTTGTAGCTATGTTTCCATTCTATGATGAATTTTGGATGCTGTAAACTTTAGGATCATCTGATCATAGTCCGTTCTATTTCACTTCTTTTACATGCTTCTAGAATATGGGTAAAACCTTTCATTGGGTCTGACAGGCTTGAACCCAAAGCTTCTGCCTTGACAGGGCAGTGCTCTGTCCAATTGAACTACCGTTTTAGATGTTCATGTAGAAATTCTGGCACTGTAATTGAGATCTTGTCTCGATTTATTTTGGGTTGTAACTGCACAGACAGACCCAGTACCTGAGTTTTGAAAAACTTTTTGTACTTTTGAGGCTGTTCCAGTCCATTACGGCTGATTGTGGTTGAATTATCCGCTGGATGGACTGGAAGAGCCTATGCATAATATTCCTTTTAGCTCCACAGTACTTGCACGTATGTAGCATTGGTGGTAGCTGATGTGAAATTATAAGTTGAAGCAGGTATAGCAAACTCTGAGCAACGTTTCCAGGAAAAGATTCTTAATTGGCTATTATGTCTCCTTGCACCACAATCCATAGGCACTGAATATTACCACTCACTGCCATAGCAACAGGAAAATACCAATATTTTCCATGCTTTCCAAGCCGCTAATCATTTTCTTCAGACTCAAGTTTATTGTTTTTAGCTTAGATATCATAGAATTGCTTAATGCAACATACCTGGATTGATAAGATCCTTAATAAAGTATAAAGATGTCGGTTTTGGTTGCTTATGTATTTCCCTTTAAATTGCTTAGGATAACTGGATTTACATCAACGGATCTCTGTATTTTTAACTAGTTCTGACTTGTGAAATTAAGTAGCTTGCATTTTTTCAGGAATATTTAAAGATTGGATTTTCATGAAAGTTGAGGATGTTATATAGCAAGAAGATGTTAGTGATAACTTACTGTTGTTGAATGTGAATCTTCTTAGCTCTATTTACTAGTGTTTTTGCTTGTTCTACCCTAACATTGAAGTGCTATGTTGTTATAGGATCCTGCATACTATATTCTGAAAGAAGATGCCTCACCTTGCATTTTTGGCTCCATTGAAAAGCAAAGGTGGTCATATGCCTGTGCAAAGCAATTAATTGAAAGGCTTATATACGGTGATTATCTTTTCTATCAATGTTGCTTTTAAGATAGAGCGCATTGTTTGACTTCATTTCTGAAATGGTTACAGGTGAGGGTGCGGAAAATGGGCTGGAGTTCACCATTGTGAGACCTTTCAACTGGATTGGGCCCAGGATGGATTTTATTCCTGGTGTTGATGGTCCAAGTGAGGGTGTTCCCAGGGTCCTTGCATGCTTTAGCAATGTTAGTGCTTTTCACTATCGATTTCAACCCTATATAGCTGGTGCTGATTGTGGTAGTTCTGTTGGAATCTATTCTGATGATCTGTTCTGTTTCTTTCAGGCTCTCCTCCGTCATGAACCACTCAAGCTTGTGGATGGTGGTCAATCTCAGAGAACTTTCATTTATATTAAGGATGCAATTGAAGCTGTTCTCTTGATGATTGTATGTACTCTCAATGATTTCTCATCCCTCTGCTTCCAGATATTCTGTAGATAATGGAGAAGAATTGCTGTGTATCTTTTGTAGGAAAATCCAGCCAGGGCCAACGGCCAGATTTTTAATGTTGGCAACCCTCACAATGAAGTTACAGTCAGACAACTTGCTGAGATTATGACTGAGGTAGGGCAATTTTACTGAGGTGCATAGACTTTCTGCTAAAACAATCGGAAGATACTGAAGTCAATACCGCATAACAGGTCTATTCGAAAGTAAGTGGAGAAGCTCCTTTGGAAGTACCAACAATTGACGTCAGCTCCAAGGAATTTTATGGGGAAGGATATGATGATAGTGACAAGAGAATCCCTGATATGACTATTATCAATAGACAACTCGGTATTGCCTTGAGCTATATCTTCAACCTTTTCTACCTTTATTAGATTAGAACCTAACGTAAATTTGAGATTTGTTGATTGTATTTGTTATAGAATGGAATCCGAAGACATCCCTGTGGGACTTACTTGATTCAACTCTCACGTATCAACACAAGACATATGCCGAGGCGGTTAAGAAGGTTATGGCAAAGCCTACATCTAGTTGAGCGAGTTTACTGGTTGAAAGACTTGATGAGGGTTGTCTTCAGCAGGTGCTACCAATTCTTTTCCAGGAAAGATTTATATACGCAACAATTGTTTTTTTTTTTGTGTTTTGTGGGTAGCTGGGGAGTATGTCTTTTTCGGTTATTAATCTTCAGAAGATATTTAGGATCCTATTTAGGCAAATATATGTTGTTAATTTAATGTGTAACTGAGCTCGACCTTACGTTAATACTAGTTTCCTCTACTTCATTGGAGGTTTGCTTGTTATTCCTCCATTTTGTGGAATCCATTGAAGGTGTTATATTTGAATTGTTGATCCTATCAACCTCATGTTTCTTGATCATTAATTGAGCTTGTAAGCTCTTCATTCTTTATAGAGCTGAACTGTGAGCCATATTTTGTTTAATTTTAAAAAGGGACCAACTTTCTTTGATATTAAAACATATTATTAAGGGATTACAAATTTAATAATGCTTAGTTTTTTATAATTTTTTTAATTCAGTGTTAAATGTTCTAAAGTTTTTAATTTAGTTACAAATTTTTTAAATTTTCATATAATTCAGGTCAAAATTTTGTTTTTATTGATGTCGTGTTTATCAAATTTCATGTAGGTGTTGATGGTATAAGTGAAAATAATATTTTAGTTTGAATTATAAGAGTTTTGAAAACTGATACACTAAATTAAAAATTTTAAAAGATTGAGTTACCAAATTAAAAAATATTATATATGTATTATTAAATAACAAAGTTGAGGATAGTAAGATGAGGAAATAAGCTATTGGGCTACGATTGTTATATTGAACACTTTCTGTAGAAAAGATCTACTTAAAAATCACAGATGATGAGTTGTAATTTATGCATAAATTATAGGCTTAGTCAACTCCATAAAATAGGAAATTTAGTTGTATGATTTTTTTTCCCTTTTTTAGCATCTTGTACTGCCTATAAGATCTGTAAATATACAGTATTCAATATACAGAATAATATTTTTTCTCTGTATGGTATCAGAGTAGGAACTTAATTCTTAACACTCCACTTTCACGAAAAAATTCTTCCAGGGCTTATTCTATGGAAAGATTGAAACCCTAGTCCCTTACAATGTTAGAAGTTACTTCTAAACCAGTCCATATTTCCTCTAGGGTTACTGAAAATCGTAGCCTCACCTCTGACTCCCATTCTGTCCAGATAACCACCATATGTCTCAATGAAGACAATTTCCTGCGCTGGTCCTATTCAGTGTGGATGTATATTTAAGGGAGAGGAAAGATTGGATATTTGACAGGTAATAATAAGACGTCAGATGTGAGGACCCATCCTTTGCTACTTGGGATGCAGAAAATTCCATAGTTTTGGCGTGACTTGTTAATTCCATGGATGAAGACATTACTTCAAATTATATGTGTTATTCAACTGCCAAAAAACTCTGGGATAATGTTCACCAAATGTATTTAGACTTTGGTAGTCAATCTCAGGTGTACGAATTGAAACTGAAACTCGGGAAAATTAGACAAGGGGGAGACAATGTAACCAAATACTTCAATATCTTGAAAAGACTATAGCAGGATCTAATGTTTTCCACGACTATGAAAGGAAAATTTTGGATGATTACAACCACCACAGGAAAATGGTAGAAAATGATCGCATCTACAAATTTCTTTGTTAGGCTGAATATAGAGTTTGACGAAGTAAGGGGACGATAATTGGTCGTGTTCGTCTTCCTTCACTTGGAGAAGTATTCGTGAAGTTCAAGGGGAGGAAAGTCGTCAAAGTGTTATGCTTAGTAAGGAGGAGTCCGAGCCATCAATTAAAAATTTTGCCCTAGTTTTAGCAAATGCAAATGCAAGCAGAACAAAACACATGCATGAAACAACCAACAACTAGCATAGAGCAGAGGACAAGCTGCATGTATGGTGTGATTTCTGCAATAAACCTCGCCATACACGTGAGACTTGCTGGAGAATTCATGGCAAACCTGCCAACTGGAAGAGTAACAAGTCTGGAAATAAAATTGCTCGAGCAAATGAGGCTGATTCAAGTCCCTTTAATAAAGAACAGATGGATCATCTTCTTAGGCAGCTAAAGACCAATTCGCTTTCTGGTATTCCTAGTGTTTCTTTGGCTCAAATAGGCAGAGAATCTAATGCCTTTTCCTACCATTCTACTTCCTTACCTTGGATTATTGATTCAGGTGCTTCAGACCACATGATAAACCTTTCTCATGTTTTTCTTTTGAACTCACCTTGCTATAGTGATAAAAAGGTCAAATTTGCATATGGAAATTTCTCGTCTATTGCAGGGAAAGGATCTGTAAAAATTTCTGAAACAATCACCCTTAAATATGTTCTTCATGTCCCTAATCTTGCTTGTAATCTCTTATCAGTGAATCAACTATCTAAAGATTCTAATTGTCGTGTTATTTTTTCCAATTCTTACTGTGAATTTTAGGACCTGAACACAGGGATGATGATTAGCAGTGCTAGAATGGTGGATGGTCTTTATTACTTTGATGAAAACCTTCTCAAGAATAAACAAGCTCAAGGCTTGACTATTAGTATGAGTTCTCTTTTTGCTAGTTAAAAATTGATGATTTGACATCTTAGATTAGGACATCCTAGCTTTTCATATTTGAAATACTTGTTTTCATATTTATTTTAAAACATGGATTATTCATCTTTTAAATTTAAAAGTTGTCCTTTATAAACAATTCTTCGTTCTACTTACAATCCAAAATTATATTATGCCTCAAAACCATTTAGTTTAATTCATAATGATATACGGGGCCCTCCAAAAATCGTCACATATTCAGGAAAAATAGTTTGTAACTTTTATAGATGATCACACTCGATTATGTTGGATATATTTGATGAATGATTAATCTGAAGTAGAAAATATTTTTAAAAACTTTTTTCATATGGTTGAAAACCAATTTGAAAAAAAATAAAGATAATTCATTCTGATAATGGAACAGAAAATTTCAATCATTTGTTGGGGAATTTTTTAAAAGAAAAAGGGATTTAACATCAGTCCACTTGTATTAACACTCTTCAACAAAATGGTATTATAGAAAGAAAAAATAACCTCTTACTTGAAGTTGCACGTGCTATTATGTTTTCAATGAATGTACCTAAATACTAACGGGAAGATGCAATTTTAACATCCTAGTTAATAAATAGGATGTCTACTAGTGTGTCAAAATATACAATACCTTTAGAGTGTTTTAAAATTTTTTATCCGAAATGTAGACTGTTTTCTGATGTGAATAATAGGACAGGAACATATTAATCCAAGTTTAGAGCTTCATGCTTATGCCAGGAGACGTACTCATCAAGTAAAGATCTATCCACTACTCTAGTGCAAGACCAACCACTATCTTCGGGCGATGGTTCATTCAACAATTCAGGTAATGCTAATCCTCTTCCTTTGACAAATCCAACTCCTACTATTGTTGATTTTGATGTCCGTATAACACTTAGAAAGGGAGTCTGAACCTGTACTAAACATCCCATTGCTAAATATGTGTCTTACCGTCGACTTTCTACTTCTCATAAAGCCTTTACCTCAAATATCTCTAATTTGTTTATCCCAAGAACCATTCAGGAAGCCTTAGATAGCTCGGATTGGAATTTAGCAGTTTTAGAAGAAAGGGATGCTTTAGAAAAGAATGGGACTTGGGGAGATAATCGATCTACCAAAGGAGAATAAAGTGCTAGGATGTAAATAGGTGTTTACAGTTAAGTGTAAAGCTGATGGTAGTGTAGAGAGATACAAGGCATGGTTAGTGGCAAAAGGATTTACACAGATACATGGTATTGATTACCAAGAGACCTTTGCTTGGTTATAAAAATTAACTCAATTTGTGTCCTGATTTCATTAGCTATGAGCTTTGACTAGCCTTTACAACAATTAGATGTAAAAAACGAATTCCTTAATGGAGATTTGGAAGAGGAATTTTTATGAGTCTATCACCTGGTTTTGAACAAATTCTTGGTGAAGGGAAAGTGTGCAGGCTGAAAAAATCGCTGTATGGACTCAAACAATCTCTTAAAGCATGGTTTAAGCAATTTGGAAAAGTTGTAAGGGCTCATGGATATACGCAAAGTCAAGTAGATCATACGATGTTTTATAAATATTCAAAAAAAGGAAAAATTACTATTTTGATTGTTTATGTTGATGACATTATTTTAATAGGTGATGATCTTGATGAACTCAAAAGTCTCAATGAGGCCCTTGTCGAAAACTTTGAGATAAAAAATTTAAGAGCTTTGAAGTATTTCCTAAGAATGGAGTTTTCTAGATCTAAAAAAGGTATTTTTGTTTCTCAAAGGAAGTATGTACTAAATCTTTTTAAAGACACGTCTAATCAAATGTAGGGTAGCTGAAACACCCATTGAACCTAATGTGAAATTTCAACACCCCAAACTACAAGAAGTGAAAAATAAAGAACAATTTTAAAGATTAGTTGGTAGAATGATTTATTTGTCGCATACACGCCTAGACATAGCCTCCGCAGTGAATATGGTAAGCCAATTTATGCACTCTCCAGGTCCGGAACACTTTGAGGT
>JANIIA010000191.1:5248569-5264074 GCA_027478495.1 Erythroxylum alaternifolium | reverse complement strand
CAGAGAGTCTTGCTGGTGCAATTATGTATTATGCAAGGAAATACCTACCTGGTCTAGGCCGGTGGCAGAGTGCACAAGGTGGAAAGAAAAGAACAGTTGCCAGTTTCAGCTTGACACCTGCCGTAGTTGATCAAAGGTTTTTGATAGAAACAATTGAAAAACTTCTTCCAGAAAAGAAGGGGAAGTCCTTTTGCCGATTTTTGCTTGGGCTTCTTCGAATTGCATTGATATTGGGTGTCGATAAAACATGTAGGGACTCTCTAGAGAGAAAAATAGGGATGCAACTTGAATTGGCAACCCTAGACAGTCTTCTCATTCCTAGTTATTCTGACTCTGATACTTTGTATGATATGGACCGTGTGCAAAGGATCATTCATCACTTTATGTCTTCAGAATCAAGAATAACATCTTTTTCTCCATTATCTTTGGATTTGGGAACTTCACCATCTTCGGAGCCCCTAAGAAAAGTTGCAAAGTTGATTGATGACTATATTGCAGAGGTTGCTTCTGATGTTAATTTGAAACCCAAGAAGATGCGCAGTCTTGTAGAGGCCCTTCCAGATTCATCAAGGTCCTTGCATGACGGTTTATATAGAGCTCTTGATATATACTTGAAGGTTTGATTTCCTTATTAGATGGGCCAAATTCTCATATCAATTAACTATATGAATTAGGGACAGCTTATATATAAGAATTATGATCTGATAACTCAATGTTTTAAGATTTTAGGTGAAAAGAATAGGTCTCCTTATATACGAACCATTCATTCTGTAAAATGGAGAATTATGTAACATTTAACATATTTGCTGTTCTACTTAAACAAAAGCTTCTCCTTGATCTTAAAAATTTCCTAATTATTGATGGAACTGTGCAGTCGCACACATGGCTGTCAGATAAAGAGAGGGAAGAACTTTGCAACATCATTGATTACCAGAAGCTCTCCATTGATGCTTGTGCGCATGCTTCTCAGAATGAAAGGCTACCAATTCGAGTCATTCTTCAAGTTCTGTTCTTTGAACAGATGCAGTTGAGAACTGCACTTGCCAGCTGCCTACATGTTTTGGACGCTGAAAATGCTCCTGGAGGACCAGTGTCCGACCAAACTGACATGGCTGGTCAGATTGTAAGGAGAGATGGATGGGTTGCAGTTGTGCGTGAGAATCAGGTTTTAAAGGTAGACATGGAAAATATGAGGTCAAGAGTTGGAGAACTAGAAGAAGAATTTGGTAGAATTAAACAGGAAATGAAGAGGGTTACCAAATCGCATAGTTCACTAAGTTCCCCACGATTAGTGCGCAGGAAAATTGGATGCAAGCTTCTTCCAGGTTCCACTGATGCCCAACCAGACATTGTTAACAGCACTGGACATGCTCCCAGGGCATCAGTTGAACAAGCACGCACTTCTCAGCAATCCAGACACAGGAAAAGTTTTTCTTTTCTTGGATAGCTAATATGTGAAAACCAATCTTCAGAGAATTTTTTTCAGACAAATATAAGCTAAGAGTGGTTCACAGAGGCTTGGCACCTTCACAAAAGGCAGTTGAATCTCAGCCTTTTGTTGTGAAGTGGATTCAAGTTATATGGAAACAGCATTGCAGCTTCTTCCGGTTGACATTGGGGTACTTTTCAATTTTAACTTTCTTTCAGCAATTTATTATAGAAGGAAGAAAAGGGTGTTGTATTTTGTTGTATATGTGGATGTTGTGGTTTTGGCAAAGGTCATGGAAAGTCCTTTGACAAGAAGTTGGAAGGCAGGATGCTCCATCCGGAATCTGGGACTGGGATTGCAGGCAAAGCAGGCCAGATTTAGAATGGAGCTACCGGTACCACTGAAATGGAAAAATGTGCAAACTGTACTTGATCTTGTTTGATGTCTATTTTCTTTCTTTCCTCTTCCCCTGGAGTGTGTATATCTGTACAGGCACCGGCTTGTAGCCACACAATTTATGACGCTATATGACTATGGGCAAAATATAGAAAAATTCAGGCTGTATTTTCTTAAATTTCAGCGTTTATCTGATTTCAGTTGTAGTTTGCACATGAACATATTCAAGTAGCATTGCAGTTGAGGATGAGAAAGGCGTAAAATGTTGACTGGTTTTTATGACGAAATTAAATGAGCTCTCATAAAGCAACCAATCCGTCGCTTTGGCCGAGTGGTTAAGGCGTGTGCCTGCTAAGTACATGGGGTTTCCCCGCGAGAGTTCGAATCTCTCAGGCGACGTTCACATGCTTTGGATTTTTTTGAAAAATATGTATTATTTCGTTTAACATATCAAAATCGGTTAATTATATCTTTTGATGAGTTTAGATTTTGGGATCAAAATAATATTATTTTAAATGAATTTCACTTTTATATATTTCAAAAATATTAACGTTTAAATTAAATATTGAAGTTGGACTTGTATTATAATATAAATATTAACACCTTTTCACTAGCAAAGAAAACTAATTTTAGAAATACAAAACAAAAGTAAGAATAAACCCAAAAGCAAAAGGGGGCACTTTCAAAAGGTGAATCTCTGAGGTCTCATCAATAATCAATTTCAATCCCACGCTTCAATCTTGAAAAGTATATAAACAAAAGGAACTGAATGTGAAATAAAACAAAATATTAGGGGCCAAAATAAAAAATTCCGAAGTAATCAATCGGCGGCATTTCCAAAATCTCTGTTCTTTCTCTCTCAAACAAATGTTTTTCAATTTCTTCTCTTTTTTTTTCCACATCTGACGATATCATAACTTTCATCTCTTAATGTCTTGGTCGAATTACAGTCTCAGATCTTCAAACTCGGCGATCGCTGTAGATTATTTTCAAATGATCGGATCTCTTTCTGTCTCTGTGTGTTTTTGAGTTAATAATAATAACAGTAAGTTGCCGTTGGTGGTGGAGCTATAGAAAGTGTGTGAGAGAGAGTGTTGGTGGATCTGATAGGGAAATGGCGCTTTCTGGGATGAGAGGTCTGTCGGTATTTATAAGTGACATTCGTAATTGCCAGAACAAAGAGCAAGAGAGGCTTCGCGTCGATAAAGAGCTCGGTAACGTCCGTACTCGCTTCAAGAACGAAAAGGTTTGTACCTTCAAAAATTTTTATTGATTGTTTAGGTCTCTTTTTTTTTTTGGGTTTGGGATCATTGCGCACTTATTAAGGGAACGTCCTTAAAAGCAGCTGTAATTGTTTGGTTCTGAAGAATTCTTTTATTGGAATTGAACTGAGTGAACAGTCAGCAAGTCGACTGAGCTAGCGCAAGTAGATGACATGAGGCTTTTTATTTTTTTATGCGATAATGTTATTGGGTTTTGAGCAATGAATGCACGTATAATGGATGAGGAGTTGGGTTGAGTTAGAAACGCAATCGGTTTTCTTTAGCTTTTGATGGTGGAACAGCTGTGCGAAAAGGAAATATGCCATGTAGACCATCTGCGTTTAGACAACTGAATGATACAGATATTTTGCTGAAGCTTTCAAAAGCTGAAGCTCATTTATGTCTTTTCTGGGGGCAAACGAATACTTTATCTTACGAGCTATTTCGTGAGTGGATTATAAGGGATAAAGGTGTATGATCTTCAGCATTATCTTGGTTTTCTCTGACTTTGATAGGGACTCAGTGTTTGGCTTTTGGCTTTGGGTTATCAGCAGTGCTTAAACTTCCAGAGTAATTCCTTTATGGCGATGATTTGATACAATGATTATAGTGTGATCTGGACGGAATTAAAGCTTTTTGCCATTGTTCAAGTGATTACAAGAACTAATGGGTTTAGTTGTCGTACTTGTGTACATACTCCTCTTTTTAATCAATGAGCATTGGGAATAGGCCCATAAGGCATATCTGTTTGAGTACATTAATTAATGACATCAAACATGGCCAAATATTGGCGTACTTACATATGTTTGAGCAGATGTTGCTCTCTGCATTAATTGTAAACTTCCACAGGTGAGAAGAAAATGGCATTTTATTTTGCAAGAAGAGGCTTTTAAGAAATATTGTATTATTGTTGCGTGGTTTCAACATAGAAAGTACTCCCTTTTCCAATCATCTCTTGACTGATTATATTGGGTTTCTATTCTGTTCTGAACTGGTTATAGATCTTTGGCTTAGGGATGCTTGTGCAATTCAAGCAATCCTCAATGCTAGTTTCTTATTGATAATATTGTAAAAGTATAGATTGGAGAAAAGCTACATGGTCAATGCCAAACTCTGATTATGGTTACGCAATTTAAATATTTTTTGTGGCACTTAAATTAATCTATAACTTGTGATAAGGAACTTATTGTATGATTTGTTGAAGGTTGTGCTTTGCCCTTGAATTGGCTTGTTGTGCCTTGTTTGACCTTTAAGATGCTGGTTAGTTTTTCCACTGTATTGGTTTTATCTGAGCACCAGAAAGCATTTGGGTTATACAAAGCTATGAATATGTTGAATTAATTCAATAAGATGATGAGGTTGCAGATATATTTTAAAATTTTAAATTAGTGATATCCTTGTGCTAGAGATTTTTAGAGATGGACTAATCATATGGTTATAGTACCTAGGAATTCCGTGGAAATATTGTGAGGCTATATTTTGATTGATGCATTTTTATTTCATTACTGGAGATTAATGTGATGCTAACATTGTGCAATGTGTTGTCTCTTTTGTTTTTTATGTACCCAACGACTATGTGGTCTGTAGGAAGTTAATTTTGCTTGCATCTAATGATGAGCAATATTATTCACTTAACATGGCTGTACAACCCATTGTTATTCGAAACGCAGAATAATTGAGAAGTACTAGAGATAATATTTTGATAAGGTAATGCTCATTTTATCCTGTAATTGAGGAATAAAATAATTTACCAATTTACTCATCTTTTTTTTTTTGTTTGTAATCTATTTGTTAGGTCAGTTTTGGATTACAAATATTGATGTTGTTATCAATAGATGGAACCTTTTGCCATTTTGAAGCCTGATGTAAGAGTGATTAAACCATTCTAAATAGTCACTCTGATAGATTGGGATAGTGTGTATTCCTAGGACCAAGGAGTTTTGTTTGTTCTTTTGAGTTGATTGCTGTTAACATATACACTTTTACCTTTTGAATTCATTATTTTTTTGTCATAAGTTTAGTGGTCAAAGTGTGGATGGTGCGGTATCCTTCTCACATTTATATTTGCTCTCTAGAGTTAAAAATTCCAATCATGTTTTGATGGAGTTAATATGACGAGTATCTTGTGGAATTGTACTATACTAATGAAATGCCTTTGCGGAGAGACAAATGAATATGTACATCTTTGGAACCAGTTGGCTCTGTTGTATATTGACTGTTTCATGTATAATATTGTTTGTATAAATGCTTTTGACGCTGCTACCACATTGCTGGCTTTGTATAGTTTGTATGTTTTGGATTGTGTGTTTTTGTCCAATAGGTGTTTTGGAGACCATGATTTCCCCTATACTCACTAGAATCTTAATGAACTCCTACTTACTCTACAAAGAATGTTGTGTCTGGTCAATTCTCTTTTCATGTTGAAAATGTGAACTTGGTTTTTAAAGGGTTCAAGTGTAAGCACACTTAAAGAAATTTTTACTCTTTTTTTTTTTTACCCGATGCAGTTGACATTGTTCTGCTGGACTAATTAGGTTAATAATTTCTGAATTCTCTTTGTCTGTCATTACAGGTTATCTTTTGTATTGCATTTACCTCCATAACTTTATTGATCCACTTTTTTCTGTATAGTTTTCTATTCTATTTATGTATTTGAGACATTGCAGTGTGTTCACTCTTATATCACATATGTTCTTACTTGTGTTGTGTGGATTCAGCCAACTTAAATATAACATCTGAAGAGAATTTTTTAACTCGATAAAGCAATTACTGATTGCAACGTTTATGGTTAATCAGGGTTTGACTCCTTATGAAAAGAAGAAATATGTTTGGAAGATGCTATATATTTATATGCTGGGTTATGATGTGGATTTCGGTCACATGGAAGCTGTTTCTTTAATATCGGCACCAAAGTACCCAGAAAAACAGGTATTTTTCTTCGTCGTGTTTTCTGAAATCATCTGGACTTCTAGGGCTTCCTGGAATGCACTATTACTATTGCAACTAGTGGTTGTATTGTCTTGATCACATGATATAAACCTATCCATAACAGATTTTCTGTTTTTTTTTTTTTTGTGAAAACTATTCACGTGTACGAATGGTTGGTGATAAGGCAACTTCTGATTGATAGATGATGATTTGGGCCTTAAAGATCTTTTCCGATGATATGGTTGAATTATCATGTTGTTATAGGGGTTTGATTTTCATGTTTGGAGAGATTGCAATACTTAAATGTTCAACGTAATTCCCTCTTATTTAATACTTGAATTGCAAAATTGTTCAAACTGTTCTGCTTATATTGCTGCTACTTCCTGCAGGTTGGCTACATAGCGACATCATGTTTGCTTAATGAGAACCATGACTTTTTGAGGTTGGCAATAAATACAGTACGGAATGATATCATTGGTCGAAATGAAACCTTTCAGTGCTTGGCATTGACAATGGTATGGCAGTAGGAATCTCTTTTACTTTGTGGGAGATGTTTTTATTTTTGTTATTAAGTTATTATGTATGAATTGCTTAACAAGGGTTCTACCTTTAGTTTTTACTGTCACTTGGCAGTTTAGAATACCACTTGTCTGATCTGAGATGCAGCTGAAATGTACTAAGCATGGTTTGAGAATTAACATTCTTAGCCATAAAGTAAAATTTTCCTACATATTGGTTGGTAGTCTGATGTTTCTCTATAGAACATGAGCAGTGCCTATTTGTGTCATCCAGTTGTAGTGGCTAGATAGTTAGAAACATTATGGTATAACAATTGTAATCAATTAATTTTTAACTAGTATATTTTAGGTTGATACATGTGTACTAGTACATCTTAGATTACAATAACTAGCCGTCTGTTGTTAATTTTTTCCAAAGCAAAAGGCTTCCCACTCACTGTTGGTCAGAAGACGGGATGCTCTGGCATTGGTAAATGAGGATCTGGAGAATATTGATCAAGTCGTTCAAGAATAATGCCAGTTTTTGCATTTTATAAAGCTACTCAAGTTACTTTTAAAGTGTAAAACCTTTTTATTTAAAATTTTGAAGCCATGATATTAGGCAACATTCATGTTATCAAGTCTGATGACCAAAAAAGTTGGGAAAAGCTTTGGAATTTTCTGGTTGATGTCAGTCCCTTTCTGTTTGTTTCACAATGTGTCATCTTAAGATTTTCATTAGAACTTTGCATGACATGATTCCAAATTCAGAATGCAGTATGACATGATCATGAATACGAAGCATGATACTTCAGCCACATGCACTGAAATTTCATTTGGTAATTTGTAGGTTGGAAACATTGGTGGGAGAGAATTTGCTGAATCATTAGCGCCAGATGTCCAAAGGCTAGTGGTAAGTTATGAATTATTAGCTTAACACGCAACCGGCTAATATATTATTTGACACAATTTACTCTTTTTCTTGATTCAGATTTCTAGTAGCTGTAGACCCCTTGTGAGAAAGAAGGCTGCTTTATGTCTACTGCGCTTGTTTAGGAAAAACCCTGATGTTGTAAATGTAGATGGCTGGTATGTTTATTTGCTGCATGGTGGCTTTTATATTCAAAACAACTGCCTGCATAAATCCACAATCCACTTTGCCTTGTGTTATAGGGCGGATCGGATGGCACAACTTTTGGATGAACGCGATCTTGGAATCTTGACATCTTCTATGAGCCTTCTTGTTGCTTTGGTGTCAAATAACCATGAAGCTTACTGGAGTTGTCTTCCGAAGTGTGTAAAGATATTAGAGCGACTGGCTAGGAACCAGGATATTCCACAAGAATATACTTATTATGGCATTCCCTCTCCTTGGCTTCAGGCCTGTATCTTTTTGTTCATTATCAATTCTTAAAGGTTATTGGTATAGAAATGAATTACTGTATTTAATCTGGTTTTATTATTCCAGTAGTAACTCTTCTTTTATTAATTATTCTTGGATGTTGTACTGAGCAAGTTATTGTTGTATATATCGTTAATTTAAGTGATGCCATTTGGGTACACAGGTCAAAACAATGAGGGCTCTTCAGTATTTCCCAACTATTGAAGATCCTAATACAAGAAGAGCATTATTTGAGGTCGTACTCTACTTGATGAACTTATTTTTATAACAATTGGTTTTTCCGACTTTAATTACATCCAACTTCAAGTTTTCAGGTCTTGCAGCGGCTATTAATGGGAACTGATGTCATGAAAAATGTGAATAAGAACAATGCGTCTCATGCTGTTCTATTTGAGGCCCTGTCTCTGGTAAGTTTTCTTTAGTTGTAAACGTTTGGGTGTGAGAACTATATTTGTACTTCAACTTGGATGCTTTTCAATATGCTCTACTTATGTTTCTTAATTCTTTCGTTTTCTCCCCAATGACTGTTGCAATATAGGATTTCTGAAATTCAAAATTTTCAAAATATACATATATATACACATAAGATTTTGAAAATTCGAAACAGTAGATTATTTTTGCAATGAAGGGTAAATGAGACAAGCTTTTATCTCAATGTGCTCAATCTGCACCTCCCAACGATAATGGAGATGATTGCATCCTGTACCTGTTGTATTAAGTTGATCCTTCAATAATTAATATTGCATCTGTATATAGCATTTTGATGACCTACATGTTGTCTATTGTGTATTCCGATCTCTTGACTACAGGTGATGCATCTTGATGCTGAAAAGGAGATGATGTCTCAGTGTGTTGCTCTCCTTGGGAAATTTATTGCTGTCCGTGAACCAAATATCCGTTATCTTGGCTTGGTAAGTCATGGTAAACATTTTATTCTTTGATATTTCCTTCCCAACTTATCTTAGTGAGGTAACTCAATGTATTTTCTGAACTATAACTTTATTGTTTAATATTTGATGGTTAGGTCTAATTGGTACTCTATATCTGCTTAACTGAACATTACTGTTTGCTGTTACTTTTATGCAGGAGAATATGACTCGGATGTTGATGGTTACAGATGTCCAAGATATTATTAAAAGGCATCAGGCTCAGATCATCACGTCATTGAAAGATCCTGACATCAGGTTTATTTGAAGTATATTGCACTTTATATACTGTCACTTTCCCTTACATTCCTGATCCATATTTCAGGTGTAGTTTCTGGGTCATTGATTTGCTATGGAAAGATGTAAAATCTGACAATTTTGAGTGTCAAAACTTTCATGTCAAACATTCCTATATCTTAGCTGTTTTTACGCAGCAGAATTATGTGGCTTAATCTTCTATGGTACAAAATAGTGGATTTGATCAATTAAATGCTGCATTTCATGTTAACCATTATGATGCCCTTAGTTTTGCTGATCTAATATTCTTTATCCAGTATTCGACGGCGTGCCCTTGATTTACTTTATGGTATGTGCGATGTTTCAAATGCAAAGGACATCGTGGAAGAACTGTTGCAGGTACAAGTAATTTCTTGATGACTTGTTCTGCATAATGAGTGTTCTATTGCAATGCTGTGAAATTAGAGGTGTGCCTCTGACATTTTTCTGATGTTCAGTATCTCAGCACAGCAGATTTTGCAATGCGTGAGGAATTATCTCTGAAAGCTGCTATTCTTGCAGAGAAGTTTGCTCCAGATTTGTCTTGGTATGAACACTTTCCTGTTGCAAGATATGGGAAGGATTGGACTTAGCACATATAGATACAAACACAGAACATACATGAGATAGTCACTAATCCTAGATGATAAAAAAAAGCATCAACACTTGGACAAAATGAGATGGCAGTGATGTTGGAGAATAGGAATTTGTCACTTTTCAAACGTATCTGCTAGAATACTTGACTGTAATGGAGGTATTGGACTCAGGTCAAGCAGGGGTGATTGGCCTTTTCTGCAGGAATGACCTGACAACATCCTTTTTTTCTACCTTCAATTACCTAACAGCTATTCTCCAATGGCTGTTAAACTTCCTTTTGATTGCGAACTAACTTGGGTGTTCTTTCTGGGCCACTTACCCATCTCTATATTCATTGTTTCATCTGTTTGTATCAAAGCTGGATAATAACAGTTGTAGTAAGCTTGTTATTTGGACTGAGAATGCCAATATGAGATGACTGGATTTTCTCTGTATCTGTAAAAATTGCAAAAGCATCCAAAATTAAACAACTATTTCTAGTATTTATTATTCTTCAATTAATCATCTACGTGGACCTTTATGGCATTTGTACAATCATCCTTGGTTTGTTTCCAAAACCACTGGTATGTAATGTTGACTACTATATTCTTCTGACATTTTTTATGATTGCAGGTATGTGGATGTAATCCTTCAGTTGGTTGACAAGGCAGGAGATTTTGTCAGTGATGATATATGGTTTCGTGTTGTGCAGTTTGTTACAAACAATGAAGACCTACAAGTAATTAAGCATACACTATAATCTTCTGATTATTTGTTGGTGTTTTAATTTAGCGATTCTCGATTGAGACTTGAAAATTTGATCAGCCTTATGCAGCAGCCAGAGTGAGGGAGTATCTTGACAAGCCTGCTGTACACATGACAATGGTTAAGGTGTCTCTTTACTACAAACATTTGTTGGTCTTTATGCTGAAGTTAAAATTCATGCAGTGTCCAATTACTGTTTATTTAATGCCTCCATGGTACAGGTCAGTGCTTATCTTCTAGGAGAATATGGCCATCTTTTGGCCAGAAAGCCTGGAGGTAGTCCGAAGGAAATCTTTAGCATCATACATGATAAGCTTCCTACTGTATCGTAAGAACAATTAACAATTGCCCTTCTCACGTTAAATGTATTGCTTGTGATCAATTCACATATTAAAAGATATGCACTTGTATGCAGTACTTCAACCATTCCAATCCTCCTGTCATCCTATGCTAAGATTTTAATGCACACTCAGCCCCCCGATCCAGAACTGCAAAACCAAATCTGGACCATATTCAACAAGTGAGATTTACCTTTCCTCCTCTCATCTTTAGTTTTTTGGTTTGATATTTAATCCTTGTGGAATTATTGGACCTAAGTTCACAATTCTATAGGTATGAGAGCTGCATTGATGTTGAGATACAACAACGAGCTACAGAGTATTTTGCATTAAGTAGGAAAGGTGCAGCTCTAATGGACATACTGGCTGAAATGCCTAAATTTCCCGAGCGTCAGGTAGTCATTCACTCTACAGGATCATTTGAGGATACTGTTACTTTCGTCTGTGGTTGAACTCTTGTCAATGATTAAATAGTTTGGTTCCACACTGTTTCTCTAAAGTGTGATATTGTCTTTGTTTGATCCAGTCTGCACTAATTAAAAGGGCTGAAGATGCTCAGGTTGATACTGCTGAGCAAAGTGCTATTAAGTCAAGAATGCAGCAACATATGTCAAATGCGTTGGTTGTTACTGACCAACGCCCTGCTAATGGGATGTCACCACCAGTTTCACCTTTTGCCAAACTTAGTCTAGTGAAGGTTCCTGACACGACTGGCAATGCGGTTAGATTTCTCATCAATCTAGTTTTTTATTATGTATATGCTTGAGACTTGTGAAATACCTGTATTGCTCATTTTTATGATTTGCATTATGCAACCTACCAGGAGGAAAGTACAGCAGACCAATCCTCAACACAACCAAATGGGACTTTGACCAGTTCAGCAGATGTACCTGGTGACTTTTTGGCTATTGAAGGTCCTCTGGCATTTGACGTCCACTCTCAGCGTGTTGCAGTCTCTGGAGTAGAAGGTGTTCCAGCTGAAGCAGATGCTGCAGCTATTGTACCTATTGGAGAGCAAACCAATTCTGTTCAGGTACTTAGCTTGTTGGTCCTTTTTGAGAATTCCATTATTGATTCCTTTCTCAAGTGACGATGCAGCTCTTACTTTTGGAAATTCTTCAGATTTTAGGAAATCAGATTGTTGGAAAAACCTGGGAACAACTTTGATCAGTATCGGTTGAACTTACGTTAGGACATTGATTCACTTCTAACTGGCTATTTTCTTTTGAATACTTTCAGCCAATTGGGAATGTTAATGAAAGATTTTATGCTTTATGCTTAAAGGACAGTGGTGTTTTGTACGAGGATCCATTCATTCAGGTATTATTTTCTTTCTTTGGTCATTAACTGTTCTCTTAACTTGTTACCAAAGTCTTGTTATGGTTATTTGTTTGTATTGAAGACACAATGCTGTGTCGTATACATTTCTAGTTGGTAGAAACCGTGAAATTTTTCTGTCCACTATTTCCAGGTTGGTATTAAAGCAGAGTGGTGGGCACATCATGGCCGTCTTGTTATTTTCTTGGGAAACAAGAATACTTCTCCTCTTGTTTCTGTTCAGGCATTAATATTACCTCCGTCACATTTAAAGATGGAGCTCTCCCTAGTACCTGAAACTATTCCTCCCAGGGCACAGGTGAATGTGCTACCTGCCTTATGACAGCAGTTGATAATCTTGTTAACCACCTTTCTTGTGTTACTTTGTCCCTGTTTGTTTACTGATTCTTTTTCTTTGGTTATGTAGGTGCAATGCCCACTTGAAGTGATAAATCTTTGTCCGAGCAGGGATGTGGCTGTATTTGACTTCTCCTACAAGTTCGGTACCAACATGGTACTGTTCATTTGTATTTTGTGTTACATTTTATCGTAAGGGATACTAAATCATAGCCTTGAGTTGCAGTTGACATTTTGGTCCTTTAATTAGGTCAATGTCAAGCTTCGTCTTCCTGCTGTCATGAACAAATTTCTTCAGCCTGTATCAGTGTCTGCTGAAGAGTTTTTTCCTCAATGGAGATCACTTTCGGGGCCTCCCTTAAAGCTTCAAGAAGTCGTAAGTGTATTTTGCGTTATGTTTGATGCAAGTTTTTCTGAGTCTTTTTTATTGCATGACACAAATTCTGGTTCTTGTGATTGGCTATGCTTGGGTCTAACCCCAGTGGAAGCAAGTTTAAATAAAATTTACATACTGGGATGCTTTATCATCTATTTTAAACTAGAACTTTTGTTATCACAATTTTTTGTTTCCTTCCAATTAGAATGTAAGAATTTGATCAACTATGGATGCTTTCGGAGCAGCATGATAATCTTTTCATCTATTTAGAATGAAGGATTCGTAGTTGTCTGTCTGTTGTTCTAAACTTTAACATTTGAACTCATTTGACAATTCCTATGCTTGGAAATTCTCTGTATGAACTAATCTCTTCTGTAAAATTTTCTGAATAATCCTACAGGTTAGAGGTGTAAGGCCACTTCCCCTTCTTGACATGGCGAAACTATTTAACAGTTTCCGTTTAATGGTTTGTCCTGGGCTTGTAAGTCATCTGATCTAAGTCATTCTAGCAAGCACTTTGCGGGAATATAATAAGGATTCTCACTTTTCCTTCTTTGTTTTCTAGGATCCAAATCCTAATAACCTCGTTGCATGCACAACCTTTTATTCGGAGAGTACAAGGGCTATGCTTTGCTTGGTAAGAGATTGGTTTTTGTTCCATTTTATTTGTTTTGCTAAATTATAACTCCTGTGCTTAGTGCAGTATCAGCTGTTATTGGATCTTTTTGGCATTTATGTATTGGGCTTTGGAGCTAGGTCTTGGAGGATGATTACTATTGTTTCCCTCGATTGGAACTTTACCTAAAATTACATATGCAAAGTGAAAATAATCGTGTTGAGTTAGTGCCAAAAGTTTTGAGTTGCTGCTGTACAAGTTGCTCTAGTTTTCTTGGATATTTCAACTGAATATTAATTTGGCAATAGAGCGTGAGGTGGATCCTTTTGTACAAAATTTCAGGCAAGAATTGAGACAGATCCAGCGGATAGAACACAATTGCGAATGACAATTGCATCTGGGGACCCAACACTAACATTCGAGTATGTTTTTGACTTCCAGGCCAGATTCACCCTACCATGGACATAACTTTTCCACATGTTTCTGACAGTTTGATGTGCAGGTTGAAAGAGTTCATTAAGGAGCAGTTGGCTAGTGTTCCGATAGCAGCACCGGCACCGGCACCGGCACCGGCACTGGCACCAGCTCCTGCACCTTCAGTAACACAGCCGATAGCTCCACATGAGCTATCAAATGATCCTGGGGCTATTCTGGCTGGGTTGCTGTGACATGGAGGAGATTTATGTAAAAAGTTTGTTGAATATACACTTGTACAAACTACCTGATTTATACAGCTGGCCCACCCATCTTTCACTTGAATTAAAGCAGTGGATCAAGAGTTTCAGGCTGCTAGGGCTGGCGGAATCGAAGGAGTGAGCTGATATCGTGATCAGCTTAAAGAGAATGGGGTTTCCCAAGGGGTTGGTCGGGATTTTGATAATTCTTTTTGCACAGTTCTAATGTGCTTTAGTTGTAGTTTCTCTTCTGGAAAATTGGGGTGAGGGTTCACTTTCTTTTTCTTTTTCTACCTTTTAATTTTCCCCACATCCAAGTTGAAGTATTTTTCACATGAAACAGTGTAATAGTTTGTATTATTCCATACGATTATCAATGCATTGGAATGAAACAATAGAAGTGAGATTGAGCATTCTTCTTTATATATTCCATTTTTATTAGCCATTTTCACAAATGGCAGCTTAATTACTTAAAGCGCCTAAATGACGCATGTAAAGATGTCTTCTTCCCTACTAAAGTTTATGACCATTTTGTCACCGCCATTTCCTTGGACATGACAAGCCAATGCATTATTGTGTTCAATTTTAACATTCAAATTACCAGCAAAGGAGTCGTATTAAATTTCCGAAGAATATTTAAGACTGATTATCATGTTTGTATATGCTATTCTTTTCCAGTCTTTAGTTATTTTATATCTTATGTAACATTCTATTTTTTGTTCACTTTTTCTCTTTTTTTTTGGTTTAAGTATATTTTGAAAGTCAATGCTTAAAACAGAATATAACTTAACCATAATGTTTTGAATTATTCAAATTAAACTTTAACATTTTTAAAATTTTTAAAACAGATTTTAAATAGACGGAAAATTTGAAAGAATTAACTTCCTATTAGTTAAAGTTAACATTATTTTTATATTTTAAATAAAAAGTGAATTTGACTATTACATAATTATTTTTTAATTAATAATAAGTGAATTCACAATCACTCACGTTAGAGCGAAGGCAACTGTTTATCCACTTCAGGAGTTTCATTTGTCACGTGCCAATTAGGTTCATATTTACATATTTTAAACAGTAAATCTTACTCTAATATACCCACAATGTTTAATTACGAAATGTCAAAATTTTCATCCACTTACGGGGTGTTTAGAAACCTTTGAATTGAATTTATTAACGAATTGAATTCAATTATATTAATGAGATTGAATTGAATTCAATTTATACTGTTTGGAACAAATCCTGTAATATTATAATTGAATTCAATTTAACTGTTTGGAACACAATCAAAATGAATTCAATTATTTTATATGACACATTTACCCCTGACTAAAAAATAATTTTATTAACTAATAAACATTCACACTTACATA
>JANIIA010000191.1:5163468-5177143 GCA_027478495.1 Erythroxylum alaternifolium | reverse complement strand
ATGAGTAGTTTTACCTTCGGATTTGAGAACAAAAAGGGCACCAGCGTCAAGTTTTTGCTGGTGTAGAGCTTCATCAAGCTGTGGAACCGGTTGTTCATGCTCGGATACCATACCCGTCTCTGTGTTTTACCTTTGAACGAGACGGTATCCACCAGATACTTGCTGAGGATAGAGAGGAGAAACGGGTATTAAATACAACCTCGAGGGGATCTTTCTATTTTCTCGGGTTTAGTCGACGGACAAGACTCGAGAAGCAAGTTGTCTCTGACTAGGCAGATCAATTATGAGTTGCTCCGAAACCTATAGACCATTTTCTTACAATACACATGGTAAATGATTTTATTAAAACATAATGTTTCTTCGTGTTTAAATGAGATCTAACACATTAAAATACTTCAAAATGGACTTCCTAGTATCTTGTCTAATCTCCCTTATTTAATATTTTAAAAATTGAACCGAAATTTAAATCAAGAAGAAAAAAAGTTTACAGTATAAAAAGATTATCTTTACATGATCAAGAATTTAAATAATAATTGAAAAAAGAGATTATTAAATAAAATTAATTAATTAATTTTGATTTATAAAAATTTATTAATGTATAAAATTGACTTATTAATTAATAAACTCCTGAGTTATATATATAAATTATTTAAAAATGTTTAAAAAATTAAAAACGGAACTAAAAGTTTAATTGTTTAATCCTATCTCTAATTTATATATCATTTGTCTTTTTGCTTAATGGACCCTTCCACATTAAGTGTGGCAGATTTAGAATGACTGGTGAAAAAAATAAAGGGGGGCTTAAGTTTTGTTGACATGATTTTGGTATTAATAATTGTAATAATTGAGCATGAGAGTTAAATGAATCGAAAGATTCGTGTTTGGTTCGGGAAGAGATCATGGAAGTTTTGCAATTAATGAAAAAAGAATCGTCCTTTCAATTTGTCAGCCGGTTTTGACTTACTAAATCGTCTAATAATCTATTTAAAATATATAATTTAATATATATTTACAATTTATTTAAGCACTATAAAAAAACTGATTAATATGAAGAGAAAACTTATTTATACAAAATGGGGATTTTTTATTCAATTTTACTATGTTTAATATTCAAAACGACATTGTTTTAATCATCGGATAAAGTTGAGCAATCTCTAAATTCATATCAAATGGTCAAACTGACTTTCGTTTTGGATATTTGATAGGGCTAAATAAGGTAAAATTGGACATTATGAACTCTTTTTCTAAATAATATTTCAATATACTAACATTTTTATCCCTTCCAAATAACAAAATTTTAATATTACATTCATTTACATTTTATTCCATTATAAATCATAATTTCATTCAATTAAAAACCTCACGTCCAATCAAACATACTCTTAGTTAGAAAGTTTATCTGTATATAACATTAAATTGGTTAACAAAAGAATATAAAAAGTTTTTTATTGTGTCACTTAAGTTATATAGGGATTCTTAAAGTTAAGAATTAATAATAATCAACTTTTTATTAACTAAAATATAATAAATTCTTAGAATAATGAAATAATTTATATATGTTGAGAAATGCAAAATTATATAGATTTTAGTCAATTGGATCGGGTTTTTTTAGATTTCGATATGAAACTTTCGTAGATGTATTTTTAAGTATTCTTGTACCACTTCATCTAAACAGAAGAGTTTATCTAATTTCATGAATTTTTGAACAATATTCTTTTTTAATATCATTTAAAAGAGCTTTCAATTTATTAATATTCCACCAATTAATAATCCCAAATACTACATTTTATCTTCATTGTGAATTATACTCCAAATTCAGTGGAGGATGTTTTTTTGGTTTAGAAGTGTTTGCTTTATAACTAGTACAAAAAAATGATAAAAGGTTGACAGTTAAGGAACTGATTAGTAAATTTAAACGAGGATGACAGTTTTGGGCCGCTTGATGCCCTGTTGATAACAGCAAAACCGCTTTGTTTTGATTTTTATTAAAAAGTTTTGAGGGTTAGGTAAAAAATTATTTTTTAAAGCATGATATTTTTAGTTTGTCTCGACCTAATATGAATAAGATATATTTGAGTTGATTGAATTTAGCTCGAATAAAACAATATCATTTTTATTTAATAACTTATAAATTAACCAATTAAATTTATATTATTTTAAATTTATATTATTTTATTTTAGTTTAAATTTGATTAAGTTTTAAATAATAGACCTGACTCATTGCTATCTTTAATTAAAATTTATACTTGACGTGCTTATTAATTTAAAAGTTTCACTTATGAATTGCAGATAAATAACTACTCCTTGATTCATTTATTTAAAAAATAGTAGGTTACGAGTATAAATATGGTGGACTTATAAATATAAATTAGAACAAAATTATCATTTAAATAATATAGAAATATATTCAAATAATAACATTTATAATTTTATCATTATTAAGAAAAAGGTTATTCAATCAATTATTCATTAGGTCTAACTTTAGAAATCAACTGGATTTATAAGTAAGGATGTCAATTAATCACGCTGAACCTAGGCTGCTCCTGACCCAACTTTTTTTTTTAATTACATTAGGTATTTCAGTTTAGTCGGACTAATCTTAAACCCCTAAAGTTTTACTCTAAAAACCTTAGAGAATATAAATTTAAAACCTCAAGATCCCTCAGGTTCTTATGTAGCCTACAACATTTCTGCACACAAGGAGCCGTCACATATTTGATTGATCAACTGCTGATTGATCGTTGGCCCTACTCAGCATCAGATTCCCAGCGACCCTCAGGTTTCTTAGTAGCTTCAACTTTCACACTGCAGCTGAAAGCGAGATGTCTGTAATTAATCTGATTAAGGAGCTTTGCTTAGGGAACTAGAGGATCATCAACAGGAAAACTTCACATTTCTCCTTCTTTTACGTGACTTGAATTCAAGACCTCATAAAAAAGAAAATCTTAAATGAGAAGTTTATATCGTCCTGACTCAACTCTTGATTGGATGGGCAACTCGACTTGTAACTGTACCCATCTTTTTTTTCTTAAAATTACAAAATAATGTCATTTTTAATATTTCGATCGACCCACGAATCAGATCGGGCCAAACTATCTTTGCGTGACCTGTATCAAAATTGTTATCCTTATTTATAAAAGTAGGCGTAGAATGAGGTTAATCTTGATTTTCCTGTCATTTTTTAAGCTGAGGCTGATCTTGATTTTAAAGTTGACGTTGATTTTTTCGTTTTCCCTGTCATTTTCTTTAAACGAAGCGTCGTCTAATCATTAAATTCTCGAGTCCTACTCGGTATTGCTTGTCGTCCAGTCAATTTATAAATAAAGAAGTAGGTTCTTTATTAGCCAAAATTTTAAATTAAGCTTAATGTGCTAAATAATGGTTCATCGCAACCATCTAATCTCAAACTTTAAAAAGTTACTATTGAAGTATATGTCACAATGAGGTTCTCATAAGAAAAGGTTCGCGTTAAGTTTTTTTGTTAATATAAATGCCGTGGCTTGTAAATCCAAAATGATATATTGTCGTACTGAATTATTACATATTATTTTTATGTCATGTATAAATTTTATTATTTATTAAATTGAAAAAATCAAAAACCTTGAAATAATTATATTCTATTATACCCTTTTATATGTTTTACTTTATAATTATTTTTAAAGTACTTGATATTTTAATTTATTAAATAATACAATTTATAAGTGAGAGAAATATAATATGTCACAATTGCATAATAAAAATAATAATATGATGTGGCTGACTGTGCCAATGACATTAACGAAAAAGTTAATGTCAAGTTATTTTTATTAAAATTTAAAAGTTAAAATATTTTAACACTGCATTTTAAAGTTTAGATTAGTATTGTAAAATTGAATAAAGTTTGAAATTTTTTAATTATTAGACGCCACATAAATATATAGATGAAATTTAATAGAACATGATTAAAATAGAATAACTGGAATAAAAAATTTTATGTGGACCATTGGTATGCATACTTTTAATGTCAAGTTATTTTTATTAAAATTTAAAAGTTAAAAATATGTTAACACTGTTTTTTTAAGTTTAGATTAGTAATGTAAAATTGAATAAAGTTTAAGATTTTTTAATTATTAGACACCACATAAATGTATAGATGAAATTAATAAAACAAG
This sequence comes from Erythroxylum alaternifolium, assembly GCA_027478495.1. NCBI lineage: Eukaryota > Viridiplantae > Streptophyta > Magnoliopsida > Malpighiales > Erythroxylaceae > Erythroxylum > Erythroxylum alaternifolium. Next base: position 5,172,992 of record JANIIA010000191.1, on the reverse strand, counting down.
ATTGAAACAGAATAACTAGAACAAAAAATTTTATGCGAACCATGGTATGCATATTTTTAATTTGTGTCACATCGTTATTTAAAGTTAACTTATCTAATATATAAAGCTCTTTATTTTGTAAGAGCTAGGATCCCGATGTACGCAATCTTTTTTAATGTCAACAGTTTAAAATTTCGATTTGCTTATAAAATAAATAATTAATTATATTCTCTCTTTTTAACTTTAATTTTTAAAAATAATTACTCATCTCTTTATAATATTATATTATAATGATCGTATTTATCATATTTTTTAATTTTTCATTTACAAATTTTAAAATGATATTATATTAAAATTTATGTTATTATAAATAGAAAAAATAAATATTATAAAACGACTTGTGTAATAAGTAAAGATAAAACATAGAATTAAAATAAAAAAGTTAAATTATAAAATGTATTTAATTATGAAATAAAATATTAAGAAAATATTTAGCATTTAAATTCAGAAGCCCGAGCCCAGTTTTCTACTGTATTTCCAAGATGTTAACGATAAACGGTCAAATAAAGAAACAGGAAACTCCTTAATTTCACAGAAACGCCTTTCCAAGAAACGTAGGTTTCGAAGCGGCAATTAAATCAGTTTCGGAACAACCCCAATTTTATCGTCACCTGGTAAACTAATCATCTCTTATCTTTTTCCCTCTCCAACACTCGATGACTGTTAATTCTTTCAGTTTACCCTAATTCACAACGTGCTCTCTCCGCTTTCTTTCTCTCATAGTTTTGACTTGTACGAATTTTCAGTTTCTTCCTTTCGAGTTTCTAGAGGATTTTGATGAGAAAATTGTAAAAGGGTTTATGGAATTGTTTGATTCCTGCGAAAAAATGTGTTATTTTTTTCAATTTTGTTCGTTGGGACATACAGTGCCATGAAATGTTCTTTGCTCTTTCCGTTGAAGACGTGTACTTTTTTACATATGAACGCCCATGATAAATTTAGAGTTTAGATGTGAGCAAACAAAGATAAAAATTAATGCAGAGAGGCTCGGTTGAAAGTTTTAGAAGTTATATGAGCTACCGTTGTTTCAGTTCGGGGCATCGAAAGGATCGCAAAGGCTTGATAACGAGGCCAACGTAATGAACAGAAGAAACATACGTTCTAATTGTTGATAATTTGGCGCAATGCTTCGATTTCAGTTTTAGATAATTTTACCTTGCAATCTGGGACTTGATATATTTTTTGTGCTTGTGCAAAAGAAATGCTAGTTTTAGAATTTACTTGTGCAAAAGAAATGCTACTTTTAGAATTTACTTTGCTTTAGCCATTTAATTGCTTAAGTACAGAGGCTTAGAAAAGTCGCCTCCTTTTTTGTGCTCACTTTCTATTTTAGTACTACATTGGAAATTCCAAGTTGAATGATCATGTGGCACTGACTGTCATTGCAGTATAACTAATTTTTCATCCTATGATTCAGTTTTCTAATTGAGAAATGAAGCTAAAGCTTAATGGTCCATTACCAAATGAATCATTAGAATGGCATAACTTTGTTACATCCCATAATTATGAGAATGAGCTATTATACAGGTAATTTTTTAGCTAGTTTTCTAAGTAAATGATCAAACTTTTACAAGAAATAAGAGGAAGGAATAAGTAGTTGGTGTTAACTGCTCCTACTTTGGAAAATAGTGTAGAGTGTGTAGGTAAGTTCTTAATTAAATCAGATTTGAAATTACAAATTCTCAGTTGTTAATTGTTCAGGCTTGAATGAAACTTATATCTTCTCCTGAAGTTTAGCTGAAAAATGACATGTCTCTTGGTTCAACAGTTGCTGTGCTCTATTATCCTAGCTATTACTGCTTCATTTGTCCAGACTATAGTATATAGAGCATTAATTTGGAGAATATGCCATTGGAGTATGATAAATGGGGTTGGGGACATGATAAGTGTGTTTGGTGGCTTCCACAGGGGAAGTGGAACAAAAAGATGGAAATGCAATCACTGTAACCTTCGATATAATGGTTCTTATTCGCGTGTTAGGGCCCATCTCCTCGGCTTCTCTGGTCTTGGGGTCAAAAGCTGCCCAGCAATTGACAGGTCACAGAGAGAAGCATTTCAGATCCTAGAGGAGGAACGGGTTGCTAAGAAAAAGAAAAAGAGTCCTCGAAATGATAAGCCAAGTAAGCACATTCAGACTTCACAACCAAGTCTTGTCACCAAAGAAGATGTAGATGATGCGGTTGCTAGATTCTTTTATGCAAGTGGGTTGAATATTGACATTGTCAATTCCCCCTACTTCAATGAAATGGTCAAAGGAATTGGTTCTTTTGGAGATGGGTATGAAGCCCCATCGACGGATAAGCTTTATGATTTATTTCTAAGGAAAGAGAGAGGAAGAATTGAAAAATCGGTATCTCAAGTTAGAGAATCTTGGCCACATACAGGGTGCACAATATTATGTGTAGGCCATGTAGATGGTGAATTAGGCAACTTCCACATTGATCTATTTGTCTCAAATCCAAGGGGACTCGTATTTTTAAAAGCTGTAGATGTGGACATTAGTGATAATGGAGATCAAGTCTTTACTGCTGCACTCTGTGATACAATTGTTGAAGTTGGTCCTTCAAATGTTCTTCAAATTATTTCACAATTAGGTGATGCCTGTAAAACCTCTGAGTCCTATGTATTGTTAAAATTCCCCAACATATTTTGGTCAGGTTGTACTTGTCATAGTATCCTCAAAATGATGAAAGAAATAGCTGAACTTGAATGGACAAAGCCTATCATCATGTGTGCTAAGGCAATTGAGGAACGTTTGATGGCATATCCGAGTACTTCCTCATGTCTTCACTTACAGAACCTTGAATCATCTTCTGATACCACTGCTGCCAAGTTTGCACCTTTTTATTGCTTTCTTCAAAAAATCGTTGAACTGAAGCAAGGTCTTCAGGAGTTGGTTGTCAGCGAAGACTGGAAGATATGGAAGCATAATTTCAACGACGAGTTTGTAAGTATTGAATCTGCCATTCTAGGTGATGATTTCTGGAACAAGGCTCAGTTATTATTTGAGTTGTATGAGCCATTTGTAAGATTGATTGATGCACTTGATGTTGACAAATCTGTGATTGGAACTGTATATGATTGGCGGGTTCAAGCACTTGAAACATTGAAGAATAAGGCAATTGATGACAGTGTATTGAATCAGTTAGAAGAACTAATTGAGAACAAATGGGATCTACTGTTTTCCCCGCTTCATGCTGCAGGTTACATTCTGAATCCACGCTATATTGGAAAGGGTCAAGCCAAAAATAAGCATGTGATGAGGGGCTGGAAAGCCACAATAGAAAAACTTGAGTGTGAAAGCACAGCCAGACGCATACTCAGAGAGCAGCTTAGCTCATATTGGCATCTAGACGGATCATTAGGAGAAGAAGATGCTGTGGACTGCAGAGATAAGATGGATCCAGTTGCATGGTGGGAGAACTTTGGTTCTGAAACACCCAACTTACAGACACTAGCCGTAAAGGTTTTGAGTCAGGTTTCTGGTGTTGGAATATGTCAAGAGATTTGGAAAACTAGTGACTTCTCATACCAAGAAACACCAAGTAAACTAGGAATCCACGGAGTGGAAGATCTCATGTTTGTACGAAACAATCTTAGGCTTCATGGCCATAGAAATGGCTATTTAACCCCATTTGATGGACAAAGAAATGGCTATTTAATCCAATTTTTGCAAAAAAAATGTTGCTTTGAGCTCTTCATCCTATCTCAGGACATGATCCCAGTTTCATTATGATCAAACAAAGTCTACAGGAAATGTTTTTCAGTGACATGGCAGGTTCCATATCTAAAGTCATGAAGGCTGTTTTGTAGCCAGCAAATGTTTGGCACTTGGCTTATAGGCGTGCGGTTCATTCATCAATGAGCAGGTGATTGCTTTTTCTTTTGAAAAATAAATGCTGCTATAAGTCCCGATGTCATGCCGAAGATTGCAAGGAGCACGTACTCCATTTCTTTGGCATTTTCTGTTACTAATCAGAAGGGTATTGCTCTTTCCCTTTGGAGGTTAGTTGTGAGTTTTACATACGATGTAAATATGGAATCTGAGGACTACATGCAATACAAATTAGGACATCTAATTGTTCTGAGTTGTCGCTGTATGCAATATCAAGAATGTAAATCACGGCACTTTCTTTCACCTTAAATTATTTTGCTTATAAAGAGAAAAGGCAAGTGTCCACTATAAGCACTTGATTAGCATTTGTATGAGAGAGATTAGAATCTAGTTTCCTAGGTTAGATATAACAGCTTGGGCCTTTTGACCTTAAGATTGTTTGGAAACTTTCGAATTGAATTCATTAATGAATTGAATTTAATTACATTAATGAGATTGAATTAAATTCAATTTACACTGTTTGGAATAAATCTAATAATATTATAAATGAATTCAATTTTATTTTGGAATGAGAATGAATATAGTGAGTAATGAAAATGAATATTATTATTATAATTATGATGGTTGGTTAAGAGGAAAGAATGATTATCATTATCATTAACAGTGGTTGATTTGTAAAAAATATTGAGAAATAAAAATTTATTATATTTTAATTAATTTATTATATTTAATTAATTATATTGTAATTAATCAATTAAAATATATTGATTAATTAAAATATTATAATTAATTTTAAATAATTATATTGTAATTAGTTAATGAATTATATTTTAAATAATTATATTGTAGTTAATTAATTATTAATAATATTTTAATTAATAATCTTTGGAATCCAATCAAGTGAAGTACAAGAGAGTGAGAAGTGAAATAGTCTAAAGAATGAAAGAGCAAAAGAGCAAGACGTTACCTTTGAATGACACAGAGTAATTCTTGATGAGAAATGCAGAGCAAAGAATTAGACTCAATAAAAACTCACAATAAATAAATAAACTTTGATAAATGTCTGATTATAAATTCGCAACAAATAACTGTTTTTTGTCCAAAGGTGTTCTCGTCAAGTTTCAATGTAATTGAATTCTTATGCTTGGAGGAGTGAATTCAATCTATAAAAAAAATATGTTTCAATTATATGCATGAATTGAACCCATTTTTTTTTTTGTATATCCAAACACCTTTAGTATTGAATTCAATTGTTCACAATTTTCCAAACACCTTAGGAGCTCGGGCTTTACGATTACTTGAATGAGAAGCATGGTTATCCCTTGAAACCAAGAAGTGGATTAAACATTCTCATCTTGACATGAACTCCGTCTTCAATCCATTCAAGAGAGGTGAGCAATTAGTCTTTGGTAAATTTGTGTCAAAAGCAAAGAACTCAATGGATTATAGGGTCAGATCAAGACAAAAAGCTTCTTGGAAATGTCACTAAAACTCAAATGACCAAGAACATACTATTATCATATAAAATTGAATGTGGGTGTTACATATCTAGAAAATCTTTGACTCATTACCCTTTATACAACATAAATCACGGAGAATAGAACAGATGGGTTTGCTTTATTGCTAGTGGAATAAAGTATTTAGAAAGGCCCATTACTTAAAAAAGCTCTATGAGCAGCAGATTGTGAATTTCAAGAAAGAATGGAAGATAGGGGAAAGTAAGCAGGCGTTTGCCAAGAAAAGGAAGAAACTAAAGAGATGGAAATGGAAGATTCTTGAGATACAAAAACAACAGATGACATGGAAACGAAATCCAAGATTCAGCAACTATGCCGACACCATAGACAAATCAGGCTGTTTAAAGTGTAGTCAAGTACCTAACTTTGCATTGGCTTAAGTGGACGCATTATTCAATCAAAACAAATCATAAAAGTAAATATAAAAAAAATTAATATACGTAGTCTTTTTGTATATATTTTTTTATAAAAAGGTTATTTTTGTAATTTAATCATGTAATTTTATAATTATAAAGAAACAATTTTAGCAGGTATTCCAACCTTACCCTCTCTAATCTAATTTTATATATCTGGAAAATAAAAATAAATAATGTAAGTAAAATAATAAAATACATGGATTATATTACGGTTCGATGGGTTAGGTCTAGCATGTAAACCATAAAATACGAAAAACCCTTTCACTAAAACCATTAGGATAGGAATGCTTTTACTGTTGTGCATAGGCAAAGCCGACACTGTCAGTTGAATCAGCCACTTTTTGTTTATGCCTCGTTGATTTCGGATATATATTACTATAAGATTATATTAAATATCTTCTATATATTTATACGTAAGTTATATATAAATATATGAATAAAATTTAATAAAAAATTAGAACAGAATAACTGAAACAAAAAATTTAAAATTCATTGATTTACCTTACAACTTATGATTATGTATTTGTATAAACAACAAAGAAAATTATATACTCATATTGAAACACCCTATTCTGATTGATTATTTCAATTCTGTATTATTTAATTTTGTTCATATATTTATATAAACTTTATAAAAATATATAAATAAATTTTAATAAAATAGATAGGAATTAATTAACCAAAATAAAGAATACGTTCCTATGAACTTGAGAGTATAGTTTGGTAGAGTTAGGCTTTATTTGGGAGGAGCAGTGGCAGTTGATAACTTGCTAAAATTAACCTGCTGAAATGATAAGTACTTATTATCAATAAGTACTTATGTGTTTGGAATTGCTATTTTGGTAACTACGAAATGTGAAAATAGGTATTTGATAAGTGCGGTTGCAGTCGCTGAAAAAAGATAAAATGACTAAAAAGCTCATTGATTTAATAAACTATTAATTATTGTACAAATAATTAAAAAATATATTATTAGTCATATAAATTTAAAATTATAAATAAGAAAATATTAAATTAATATAAGAAAATATAAATAAAATAAATTTAGTAAATAAAATATTTCATAAAAATATATTATTAGTCACATAAATTTAAAATTATAAATAAGAAAATATAAAGAAAAGAAATTTGGTAAATAAAATATTTCATAAAATATATTATTAGTCATATAAATTTAAAATTATAAATAAGAAAATATAAATAAAATAATTTTAGTAAATTAAATATTTCATAAAAATATATTATTAGTTATATAAATTCAAATTATAAATATTAAATTATTAAATTAAAATAAGAAAAGTATAAAAAAATGAATTTAGTAAATAAAATATTTCATAAAAATTATATTATTAGTCTATCAGTTGAGGGTATAATAGAAAATAATAATTATTAGAAGGTCATTAATAGAAAGTAAAATTTTTACCACAGAAGCACTTTCCTAGGACAATCCTCTTTCTACTAATTGATTTCTGTGGTGGCACCATACTTTCCTCCAATCTTTGGTGTTCACCCGTAGATCTAAACATGTGACTTCGTTTGGAAACTGCAATGAATAAGTATTTATCCCTACTGCAACACACCGCAGAACTAAATACAGCCTTAGCCCATACTGCTAATTTTGTAAGATTTCAAACTAATTGGAATAGAAAAATATTTTTATTAAAATAATAAGTTACTTTAGTTTTATATATTAAATTTTAGTTTATTTGAATTGAAATAAATTTCAAATCGAGAGAAAATAAAAATAAATTTTATACTTAAAAACAGTTATGCTCGATTTATTATCTCTCTTAATTGTTATTTATTTACTAATTCAAATATTTAAAATTTATTCCTCACATTAATAACTTAAAAATGCAAATGATATTTAATTTTTTTCTTATCTTAATAATACGAGATAATAGATTTAAAGTGTTTAAGTGTTTGAGAATTTTTTAATTTAGTAACAAACTTTTTAATTTAGTGACTGATATTTTATATTTGAATATTAATGTAGTATTTGATGGACATACCACATTAACAAAAATAAAAATTTGACCAGATTTATATAAATTTTAAAATATTAGTTATTAAATTAAAATTTTTAAAAATTAATAACTGTTTAATTTGTTATCTTATATTTGATTGTCAAAATATTAGCCACTTTTTATATCCGTTTATGAATAGGTATATTACTTTTGCGTCGGCCCAATTTTAACCTGAATTAACGGAACCATAAGAGGTCACAGGTTAAAAGTGATCGCCCGACCAAATTACGGGTTACCTAACCCGGATCCTGCCCGGTCGAATGGCGTTCGTATTTATGATTTGAGAAGATTTCTGTAGCAAACAATGTAAATGAAAGAAAGGAGAAGAGGGAGAAGTTAGCGGTGGCTGTGACACGCGGCTCTATGCTTGAAACACGTATTGGATTCTCCCTATGTTTGTTCTATGCTGATTCTATTTCTATCGTTAATTTTAAGAAATTAATCTCATATTAGGAAGAGAAATAAAGATAAAGGTAGGAATGATAACGGAACAGTCCATGGGTCTAGATTAAAGTATTTTTAATGAGCTGATTAATGAGCCAAATTTAAGACTTATATTAGTTCGAAATTTAATTCATCTAAACAAAACGATATTATGTTGATCACTCAATTAAAAAATATTGTTACAATTTTAATTTTAAAAAATTGGCTTGACCGGCCTACGGGTTGACCCATTGTTATCCTTAGATAAAGTGAGTTATATAGAAAATAAAACTCCTAACTTATTACTTTAAGATTTTAATTAAGATATGATATCCTGGTTGTAATAAACTTATTTAAATCTGATCCAATTTCTCCCAAAACTCTCTTAAAATTTTTCATTGGTATCAAAATTAGATTGGCTAAATCCAATGAATGGAGTTCGTGTTAGCGAATATATAAAATCAATTAAGTTGATCTCACACAACAGCTTAAGTTATTATGATGAAAATATCGCTTAACATGTTATCAGAGCCTTTATGACTAAACGATCTTAAGTTTAAATCCTACTACTCACCTATTTATCATCAAATTAATTCAGCACAAGGTAGAGTAGGCATGTGCAAGTTTCAAACCTAAAGAACTTTCACTTGAGGGAGTATATTAGCGAGTATATAAAATTAATTAAATTGACCTCACACAATAACTTAAATTATTGTGATAAAATGGTTGCTTAACAGTTTACGACGATGATTAGAAGTTTATAGGTTTTATACACAAAGATAAATGCATTAGTCGTTGCCTTAAGATTTTGAACTTAGATATGATACTTTATATATGGATTCCAATTTCTCATCTTATTCGTAAGTAATGTCATCAACTTCACATTCGTTTGAAGCAACAAGTCTTTATATCATTTAATTAATTTATTATTTCTTACATAAAATTAAATTAGGCCTGTAAGCAACTTTACTTATATATAAAATTTAAAAAGTATACGTTATTTATCCTAATTATTTTAAAAAGTATACGTTAGGTACAAAAATGAAGAATGTGTTATTAAGAACATAATCGTAAAGTCTACAAGAAGATATATAAATTATATATACGACACTGAAGTCAAGAGAGACTAAGGGCCTATTTGGTTGAATGTTAATTAATGGGACGGAAGAGAACGGAAGGGAACGGAAGAGAATGGTTTATAATGGAATGGAATGTAATATAGTGATACGTTGTTTGGGAGGGATGGAAGGGTTCATAATGTAATGTA
>JANIIA010000191.1:5145321-5163368 GCA_027478495.1 Erythroxylum alaternifolium | reverse complement strand
TTAGGTAGTATACATTTATCAGTTTACGTTCCATCCTAAACCCTCCGAATCGGAGGTTTTCTATTTTCACTGTTTAGAATGGAATGGAACGTAACATGAAACCCTCCGCTTCCATCCTATTCCATTCCATTCCATTATAAAACCTTCTAACACGCTTACATCGTTAACCGCTCAACCAAACAGAGCCTAAGGGTCGTCAACCTCCGGGCAAGGTTCTTTTGTTTTTGTCGGTTAGAATTACTTGTAAACGACCATCAGAACTCACGAATTAGCGGAGTGATTAGTGTAAACACAATAAGCTTGTAAGTTAAATTACTTGATTTTCTAAGTTAGAGACGTATAAATAAAATTTAAATTCAGATAAATATATCATAATATTAATTAGTTAAAATTAACAATTTTCTTTTTTTTGTTATTTTATAATTTAATGTCAAATTAAATTTATAATTTTTCTTTTTAAATTAAATTAATCTAATTTAAGATAGATTAGTCATTCATTCAAACATATATATGAATGATAATAGGTTGAATTGAATCCAAATTATTTTTAAATTGAAATTTGGTTGAAATTTTCAAATTCAATATTGTTTTAATTAATTGATTTTTTATTATTAAATAAAATAATATTTTGTTAAATTGTAACAAAATAATATCAAAATTCGATAATCGATAAATCTATCTGGTTTAGCCGATTTAACTATAAAAAACTGTCATACTTTTTAGTTTGATTTTTAACTTTTCGTTTGATTTATTTTAATAACTCTTGTTGTTAAAAATCTATCGATTTATTAATTAATTAGTTAAATTTTATAAATTAATAAGCTCTTATAAATTAAAATTAATTAATAATTCTTCTTTACTTAAATTTAAATTATATTTTAAATTATTTAATTTTATTTAATCTTTATCTAATTTATTACGGTCTAATGTCAAATAAACTCTTTGAACCAGACCGAACGGACTACAAAATCACTCTTTTCTCCTCTTCCCCTGTTTATATCTAGTCTTCTTTTCTCTCACAAACAACCTGCACATCTTCTTTCTCTGCCTCATTTTCTATTCTGGCTCTCTTCTTCGTGTTTACGAGGGAGAGAGGGGGCTTTGCAACGGTGAAAGAAGTGATTGTCCAACATTGATAACAATCAAAAACTAATATTGTATACATTACTACTGTTGTTTTTGTTGCTGCTGTGTGTTGGTTTTTTAAGCTCAATTAGCTTTTCATCCATCCCCTGTTTCCCTCTGTTTTGATAGAGAGAAACAGAGATGGCTGAAGTCTCACCGAAAATCATAATACCAGAGTCATTTCAGGTGTCCAGTGATGATCTTTTAGGTCATTTGTCTCTCATTTGGGACCTTGTCAAAGCTCCATTGATAGTTCCGGTCTTGAAACTTGGAGTTTATGTCTGCTTAGCCATGTCGCTCATGCTCTTCATGGAGAGACTTTACATGGGTATTGTGATTATCCTCGTCAAGCTTTTCTGGAAGAAACCTGATAAGCGTTACAAATGGGAGGCCTTGCAAGACGATTTGGAATCTGGCAGTTCGAACTTCCCCGTTGTTCTTGTCCAAATTCCAATGTTCAATGAAAAAGAGGTCTCCGCTTCTCTCCTTTCTCGTTTTCTACTTCTTCCCGCTTTTACTCATTTTGTCTCCTTCTGGGCACTTTATCAGAGGTTGTATAGATTAGTGCAAAGTTCCATGCTTTTTCTTCTCTCTCTTTACGTTTGCTTTGGTTATGTAATGATTGCTGTCCTGTGCACAGGTTTACAAGCTCTCCATAGGCGCAGCTTCTAATCTTTCTTGGCCAGCGGATCGTCTTGTGATCCAAGTCCTCGATGATTCAACTGATCCTACCATTAAGGTACTAAAAGTAAAGGAAAACACAAACATATGTCTAATGCAATTTCGAGGCATTTGCTTTGTTTCTTGATACATGGTCCTTTCTCAGTTTTATGCCACATTTTGAAGTAAAAGAAAACACTCCAAAACGACTACTTTTCTGAGCTTGATGAGTCTATACTTATGTGAACACTTGTGTCAGGATCATAAAACAGCCAAAAACAAGCAATTAAACACAAATCACATTAAAGAGACGCCAAATTCCTGATTTGGATTCTGCTTGCATACTCCAGAAAGACCTCATTCTTTTATTGTGTTGGCAGCAAATGGTGGAGCTGGAGTGCCAGAGATGGGCAAGCAAAGGCATAAACATAACGTACCAAATCAGAGAGAACAGAACTGGATACAAAGCTGGTGCTTTAAAAGAAGGACTGAAGAGAAGCTATGTGAAGCATTGCGAGTTCGTATGCATCTTCGATGCCGATTTCCAGCCTGAACCTGACTTCCTCAGGCGCGCCATCCCGTTCTTGGCCCACAACCCCGACATTGCTCTTGTCCAGGCTCGTTGGAGATTTGGTAAGTACAATTACTTCTACTACTAGTCTGCTTCTAAACTAAACGAAACCATTACTCGTTACTAGACACTGCACTTAAACCCTTATTAAACCCAATAATCACTGGCACTGAACCGGCTACCGGGTCGATTATCTTAGCCATTAGCAGGTTTTAGGGAGTGTCGGTGGTCTAGGTGGAGTGCGCGTGCCGTGTGCGTGGATGGATATGTAGTAATCGCGGGTGTTTAGTAGTGACAAAAGAGTGATTGTGCATGTGGGATGATGCAGGGGTCTACTGGAGACCCACCAATCACGGGATGGGAACCCCATCTTCCTGACTGTCTTGGCTACACCAGATCACAACACCTAGTGGCCTAAACGAAGTCGCGGAGCCCACGTGGCGAACAAGAAGTGAAAACTAAATTTGTTCTTTTGGTTATTCCAACTAAACTCTGTTGAACTGACGTAAGTAGCCTTAACTTACAGTCACAATGGGACACCAATTTTAGGAGTTACAAGCGCGATACTTTCCCAATTATCTGGGGGTAGTTTTGTCCGTTTATAAGAAAATAACAAGAATGGTGGTTCCCGTATTTCCTCTATCAACGACCCCATATGTTGGGATCACGTGGCCGCCGTCGTGTGTTTTTTTGTTTTAGAAAACTAATACAGAAGAAGGGTAAAAGTGTCATTTGGGATCTCACTTTCACTTCTAGGTCACGTGCTGCTTTTGTGGGTAAAGTTTACCGGTGGGACCGGCGCTATAACTGCCGACACTTCCTTAATTTGTACTCATTCGGACGGTACAAAACTTACTATTGAAATTTATTTCCGGAGTTAATTACTTTTCCAGTGACGGGTCCAACTGAAAAGAGAAAGAAGCCCGTTATGTTGGGTACAGATTCTTCCTCGTGTACCTTGTCAGGCTCGGATGTAGAGAAAAAGCTCACAGGAGATGATAAGTTGGAGTCACTTTCAATCTAAATAATATATAGCTTAACTAAAATTAGTGTGAGTTCTACTAATTAAGGGTAAATGTTCTTGTTGATCCGGTAGTAGGGGTCTTCTCTTTTTTTATTGTTACAGAATCCTGTGCTACAGAATGAATCTAGTCCGATTTAACTCTTTTGGTGTGGACATGGCTTAAGGAAGCAAATGACTTGGGTTCAAGTAGTTCGGCTAAGCTGGCAAGAGAGATGGAGTCACTAAACCCTAACCCTAGATCCTTTATCTCACAGAGTCCGTGTATTATTGAACTTCTCTAAATCTTAAGCAGCAGCGAAATTTACGTTGAGTTTTATTGTTGATATTGTAGTTGTAATTCTTATTAAAAAGATTTTAATAGTATCGAATTTCTGACTTAAGTTAAAAATCAAGGTTTAAGTTTGCTAATAATGGTTAAAAAGTGCAGTGAATGCAGACGAGTGCTTGTTGACAAGAATGCAAGAGATGTCATTGGACTATCACTTCACTGTGGAGCAAGAAGTTGGGTCGGCTACTCATGCCTTCTTTGGTTTCAATGGTATTGTTTCCAGCTTTCCCTTCTTTATTTCTTCTTCTATATAATTTTTAATTATCTTCTTCACAGCTTTATACTTTTTATGTTGTTTAAATGGAAGTTCACGCAAACTACCTCTCTTACTGAGAATTCAAATCCTTTTGAAAGTTGAATTAGACATGCAATATGGAATGCTCAACTGTACGATTCATGCCAACTTTAACTGTAATCCCATTTGGATAAGCCTGCAGAGAACTGAGGTCTACTTGGCAACACCTTGATTGTTCTTATGACTATCCCTTTAAATGAAGCACTTGTTATAACTTTAAGAGTTTGCAAGATGCAAATTAGGATTAATTAAGAAAGTTTTTCATATCATTAATATTGTCCCTTACCAATACTATGAAAATGACCTTGTAAAATAGGGACTGCTGGGGTATGGAGGATTGCTGCCATTAACGAGGCTGGTGGGTGGAAGGATAGAACTACTGTCGAGGATATGGACCTTGCTGTTCGTGCTAGTCTTAGAGGCTGGAAATTTGTTTACCTTGGTGATCTTCAGGTACATAACTAAACCTCATATTATTCTGAAATTAGCAGAGAGAAATTCCAGGACCTAATGATGTTTCATTTATAATTGACTTGAGATTAATTTAAGTCACCTTGCTGGCAGGTGAAAAGTGAACTTCCTAGTACTTTTAAAGCTTTCCGGTTCCAGCAGCACAGGTGGTCCTGTGGTCCTGCTAATCTGTTTAGGAAAATGGTGATGGAGATTGTAAGAAATAAGGTTAGAACGTTAAAAAAATCAGATAAAATGAGCTGGTCGCTGCAGTTTAATCCAAATTATAGTTCTAGATTTCTGAATTATGTACGTATGAATGTTTCAGAAAGTGAGATTCTGGAAGAAGGTGTACGTAATCTACAGCTTTTTCTTTGTTCGCAAGATCATAGCCCACATGGTTACCTTCTTCTTCTACTGCGTTGTGCTTCCATTGACCATTCTTGTTCCTGAAGTTTCAGTTCCTATCTGGGGAGCTGTTTATATTCCTTCTATTATTACCATCTTGAATTCTGTAGGAACTCCAAGGTACATGTTCGGGTGTTCATGTTTTTCTCTTGGTTACAGGTTTGATATCAGAGATATCATACTTATGAGGATGTTCCTGAGTTTTTGCAGGTCAATCCACTTGTTGTTTTACTGGATTCTGTTCGAGAATGTGATGTCTTTGCATCGAACAAAGGCAACATTAATTGGCCTGTTAGAAGCAGGACGAGCCAATGAGTGGGTCGTCACTGAAAAACTTGGAAACACACTACAGAAAACAGCAGAAGCTGCCAAGAACAAGGCTAAAATTTAAGCCCCTAAGAAACGTCGATTCACTTTCGCTAACAGGTACATATAATATAACCATCTTTTGTACCTTTAAAGTTAGTTTCATGTAATAGGATTCTAACAGTCTAGTATATTCCTGAAATTGGATTAACAGGCTCAACCCCGTGGAGCTTTGGTTCGCAGCATTCCTTTTCTTGTGTGGATGCTATGATTTTGTTCATGGAAAGAACAACTACTTCGTCTACCTTTTCCTTCAAACTCTCACCTTCTTCATCACCGGAATTGGCTATGTTGGGACCATCATCCCTAGCTCTTAGACACGTCTTTGTTTGTGGTTTTAGACACCAACGTAAAAAAGTTGGAACTCAATGAGCAGATTGAATTGTAATTCCTAGTCATTGCCAGTAAACAACATAGGAAAAAGAGTGCAAGAAAATATATTATATATATGCTTTTAGTTCATTTGAAATTAGAATAGATTACAAATACATGATCACATTTTATCAATTTAGCCTTTTAAAAAGAAGTAGGACATAACATAAATCTCGAGTATTATGATTGTTAAAGTAAAATCACATTACATTTTCTACTTGTCCAAAGAGATTTTCTGTTTTGTCCAAATTGATTTGGAAGAATTACAGTGACAATTTTTTACTTATATTTAATTATTATGTGATTCATTTTGTAAATAATTAATTAAAATAATTTGAAATATTATTAATTAATAAAAAATTTTATTTAATAAATAAATGATTAAAATTATTTTTAATGATTCAATAAATTATTAATTTTTAAATAATTGATTAGGATTTTTAAGAATAAAACTAAAATTACCATAATAAACTTATTTTATAATATATAACCATTGAAATAAAATAAATTAATTATTAAATAAAAGAACGTCCATTGTTGATAATAATATATTCAATCAAAATGATATATTATCTAAATAAATAAACGAATTTTAAAATTTTAAATATAGAGTTTAAGTTAAGATGAGACAAAAAGAAGACAAAAAGAAGTTATGTTTCTTAACGACTATTTATTACTATTATTTTTTGGAACGAAGAAATTTGCGGTCGTTATCTTTTAGATGTACATTGGGTAAATCTTTGGATTGACGCATTGAGTTAGCCTACAAATTACGCTAAACAGGCAATCCTGTATAACAAGCTTGATGGAGAGAGTGTAAGTAGGGAGATTTAAACATAGAACCTTTTAGTCCCATGCCCCCCACACCACTAACTCCACCACCCTTACAGAGCTGACTATTTATTTGTTATCCTTGACATTTGATTTTAGGTTATACCCGCACCTGAAATAAAAATTCAGGATAATTTAAAATTATTTTTAGATTTGTCATGCTTATTCTCTGTTACTAACAACTAAACAAACAAAAATTAAGGATTATAAATTACGTACTCATTCTTACGTCTTCATTTTTAGTTATAAAACGTATGCTTAAATTTTAAAGATAAAAGTTTTGTCCTTATATTTTTCATTTTATAATTACATTCTTTTTAAGAATAAAAGTTCTTTAAATTTTATTTATTCTTATTAACTAAGAAAAAATTAAAAATGCATTTTTATTTCCACCTCTTATTACCAACCTAACATGACCTAAAGGATAGACATGCAATTATATGAACTATGAAGTGTCTTTCTGTTTGGAAGTAGGATGGCCTTGTTTATAAACACAAATTTAGTTAAAATATTAAGTTTATAAAATAATATTTAAATTAAAATTTTCAAATAAATTACTTTAAAAAATGATTTGAATTTTAACACTATGTATTAAAATATTGTTGCACCTTAGCAAGCAAGGCGTTTGTAGTCCAACGGTTAGGATAATTGCCTTCCAAGCAATAGATCCGGGTTCGACTCCCGGCAAACGCAGTTTTAAGGTTAATTTTTTTTAGTTTTGTTTTGGTGTTGAACACTATACGGCGCCCATTTGTATATTGTTGCCATTGAGCATTTGAGACGAGGCCCAACGTCAGGTTTTTCGTATGTGCTAATATGAGTTTTGCAGGCTCAGGAATCCTGCTTGACAAGGCCTAGTGGCTGAGCGTGTGGTGTCGTATTGGAGGATTGACTTGGCAAGAATTTAGTCATGCAATAGTACGATTTAGCATGTACTAGTGTTTGTTCACGCTTCAGAATGTCAGTGCCGTCAGCATTGTTTTGTTGTGTGCAACTTCAGTTTTGCATTCTTTGTTGGATCATGTAACCTAAACTTAATTTTCCTCCCCAAAATGAAACCCCCATATTTTTTATCATCAAATCTCTTCGAACTACTGTATTCCAACGCTTCATGGTTTTTTGGTTCTGCCCATTGAAGGATTCAGAAACTGAAACCCCATTTAAGTACAACGGGTTTCTAGCTCTATAGGTAGGCTAATTAAATCATAAGTATGCAAGAGAGGGACGGGAGTTGAGAAACACCAACACTTTTTGAAACAGAGACAGGGAACAGGGCTTGCTCAACATACTTCTGCGAAGAAACTACCAATTTCAACTCTTCAATACATTAGGCTTTACAACCTCAAAATGTGATATGTACGAGTTCAACTTTGCACCAACCCTTCCTCGCTTCTCCACATTCAACAGGATGTCACTTTTAACTTCAAAAACTGGGTCATAACAAAGCTTAAAACAAAATTTCAAACTGAGGGTAGAACACACAAAGCAACTAGCAATTTCTTTCGAGGCAATCCAGGTTTAGTTTACACTAGTCTCCAAGACGTACTTCTAATCATAGGCTGATATTAAGGTCGTTATAAAGATCATTCAATTGGAGACACAAGGCACTCGCAATGACAGAGAAAGAAGAAGCATCACAAACCCTCGTAAGAATTAAACTAAAACTGTGGATCCAAAATATTTCTTGGTTGAGTGGTAAAAATCCCGTCAAAATTTTCAAAGTAAATTACTTATAGGATAAGGCTCTCTCATTTACGATGCAATCCCCTACCAAAATCTTGGAAACGGTACGTTACTCTTCCAGATATCATGCCAAAACTAATTCCATTTTACTTCCCCTCGTGCTTGGCCTTTGTGTGGGACTGCAGAGCAACATCTGAGCCAAATGACCTGACCGTGGTAGGTCAATCAGTTATAACTCATATAAGAGGCTACAACAAAAAATTTATCCATATTTCAATTGCATTTACCTATCACAAGATTTGCAGGAGAACTGGCCACCTGATTTTGGGGTTTGCGGCTTAGCAACCTTTCCAGCATTCTTTGCTGGGTGAGGAGTTGCGCTGTGTCCACCCTTCTTACTGTCTGATCAACAACAAAAGTTCATTTACTAAACAATGGAATTCACAGAGAAGTATCACAACAAATGGTTATGAAATTATGGAGAGAAAACAGGGTGAAGCCTTTTTTTGCAGCTCTGGCAGTTGAAAAACCAAGACTTTCTTACTAGGATAGGACAAAAGCAAGGCTTTCTAGCTCTCTAGAAGCCAGATTAGGAAACAATGAGTGAAAGGTATCATTGAAACCACAAATGTATCAGGACGACAAGTTTCATAATATATCATTGAAACCACAAATGTCCAAGCATAACTGCAAACAGAATCGTAAATAGCTAAAAGGGCTACCTGTCTTCTGTGGAGTAACTACTTTTGCCTTCTTAGAGGACACAGGTGTCTTTGTCGCAGACTGATTGGGTCTTTTCTTGCCTTGTTCAACCTTCAAAATGAAATATAGGTAAAGAGTAGAGTAACAGAACTAAAACTAGTTGCTGTTGCTATACCTTCTTAGGAGTCTCTTCATCTTCACTTTCATCATCATCCTCATCTTCGTCATCGTCATCGAGTGACATACCCTGCAGATCATAACCTCATAAATTCAGTTGCAGCTAACAGACTTCGATAGTCAGAAATGTCATCCAAATCCCAACAAGATTTCTTCCATTCAGTTGGATGAAAATCCTAAAACACTCAGAACCAGCATTTGTTATATAAATTCTCCCATTACATTACAACCCTCTGAATCACTCTTCAGTTGCAAAGATTCGTCGATATAGACCAAGTTACCTCTTCATCAGAATCATCACCCTCAGATCCATCCTCTTCATCAGAATCATCATCATCCTCATCTGAATCATCATCCTCATCTGATCCATCCTCAGCTTTGACTTTGCTTGGCACTACAGCATTAGCCTTTGGCTTTGTTGAAGATTCAGGCTTACCAGCAGCAGCCTTCCCAGCTGCAGCTTTTGCATTCTCAACCTTTTGCTCAATTTTTCCTGAAGCATGTGAGCCCAACACAGTTACATCTGAAGCAATATACATAAATTAAATAATAATTTGAAAAACATAAAGATATGAAAGTAAAATGGAAACTACCATTGTCTGCATTAACCACTGGGAGATCTTCTTCATCTTCAGAATCTCCATAATCTACACAACAAAGTTAATATCAAATACTTGAAGTTGAAAGATCGTAGATTGTTTAGCTAATAGTGAACTCACCAGAAAAATTTGTGCCAACAACAAGACAGCAATTGGTCAAGGAAAGAACAAATGATAATCAAAGTAATAGCAAACAATTATCAACACAAAAAACTACAGCATCAGACTAATATAAAATAGAAAAATCAAAGTTAATAGGAAAGGATATTCTTCAGGTAAAGGAGCTTGGTAGCCGCAGAAGTAGACACTCCCATTTTTCCAGTTATGAGATAGCTCAAACTCTTTCTCAAAAACCAAGTCAAATGACAACTGGGGGATGTTATCAGAAGAAAGAGTCCCTAATACAAGCTTCTTCTCATCAAATTTCACAAAAAGGGGCACGGGCTCAGTTCCTTTGTCTTTCTTGAACTCACCAAGTGCAGCCTGGAATAAACTCTCTCATCAAACTTCATACAGAAGCACTGGGCACATTCTATTAGATAAATTAAGCAAACAGTACTTAATATGAGTACAAGTAGAAAAACATTTACCTGAGACAAATGAATAATAGTATCCTGATCTGGTTTCACTTTAAGAGGCTGACCGCCTTTGACTTCAACACCTAGAAAAAGTTAATGGAATTACATTACATCAAAACTTACAAAAAGCTCTTACAAGCACGTAGTGCACACAGGGGAGGGCAATCATAAAAAAGACTAAACTTTTTATCATTATTTTTTTCAGTTCAGTTTAGTTAAACACTACGACGTCCGACACCATCAAAATGTAGGAAATTTTATCGATAACGAACATCTAAAAAATAGAATTTAAGAACCATAACACTCCTTTGTTCACAAACATCAACACGCATTACATTGTTACAAAATATACAGAAAAAGAAAAGAACTTGAAAGAACACAGAGAAACAACAAATACCAATAAGACAAAGAAGAAAAAGGGCCAGAAGCTCAACAAAATAAAAATAGACCCATAACAAAATGAAAATAATAAAACGATGAGGAAGAAGGAGAAGAAGAAGGGAGGAGAAAAAGCCTACCCCAGAACTCCATTGCTAATAGGAAACAGAGAGAGCAAAATGGCTTCCCAACTAGCTAGGGTTTTAGGAGATAGCGTCAGTGAACGAGGCAGACAACTAAGAGGGGTTTAGGGGGACTTTATTTATAAGGGATCAGCAGCTCAGCGTCAACCTTTATTCATTTTCTTTTAGGGTTTTCTTCTTTATTTGGTTTTACTTTTTAGACACTCAAGTCAGAGCGCAGTGCGTCATATGCACGTCCGTGTTGTGATCGTTTTGGGCCTCAACGTGTTTTGACGTCAAGACCCTTCCAGTTGTCTTTTGTTTCCGGTTAGATTTAGCGTTGAGTATGGGCTTCCATGTTTTGTTTATTTCACCGCCCCCACAAAATTTTTTATATTTAGTAATGTTTTAAAAATTAAATTAATAAAATAAAATATTTAAATTTTTAAAATTTTTAAAATTTAACCGATTTTATACCGTTATAAAATTAAATAATGATTTGATAAAATTAAATAATGATTTGATAAAATTAAATAATTAAAAATATAATTAAAAATTGTCCTTATTTATCAAATAATTTGAAATTTAATTGAAAAAAGAAATTATTAAATAAAAATTAATTAACTAATTAAAAATTTATTTTATAAGAATTTACTAATTAAAAAATCAATTGATTAATTAATAAACTGATCGATTTTTTACCATAAAAACTATTAAAATAAATCAAACCAAAATTTTAAAAATCAAAATTAATTGTTTTCAAATTTTTACAAATGAATTGAATAAACCGATCAAATTTACTAATCATTGATATTTAGGTCAAATTTTCAAAATTTTGGGTGAATGATAACGTTAGAGATAAGTTTGAGACTCTAGACTTGACCTAACGTGTTGTCGTCCTTTTTGTGAGCTCGTGAGCTACGAGGAGGCCTCATTTTGGTTGTGTCTGTGCTAACATGACAACATTTCATGTTCGTCCGCGTACTCAGCCCGAGCGTCTTGCCATCTCTATTTTGAGCTCTTGAGACACGAGGAGGCCTCATTTTGTTTTTTTAGTTTTTTGTTAACACAACAACATTTCATGTTCGTGCACGTACTCTCTTCCTCTTTCTAACTTGATGGAACCTATGTTGGAACGTCTACCTAACTAAGCGTTTAATGTTCTGCTCTTTTAGTCTTAAACAAAGAAAAAAAAACCATCATAATTTAAATTTAACATTACTAACAAGTACCGAAAGTTTATAGCTGAACTAATCGTATAATAGAGTCTTATATCTGGATATCATGTACTCATATTAACGTTTGTTGAATATATTAAACTTATTTGACAGTTTACAACCTAATATGTTGAAATGTTAAAAGGATAACAGTCGAAACTTACAAGTAACTAATCCCATTGGCCAATTAGTAAATAAGCAAGTGGAAGCAGAAATTAAGGACAGTTGATTGGACACAACGTAGCCTGTGGATAGTGATGAGATTTGCTAGGTCAGAAAGGAAATTGCATTTGGACAGTAGTTTAGGATATTTTGGGTGACAGTTTCACGCACGACGCGTCGCTTCTAACACAAAATCCTCTGATCATCGTCGATACCAAATTTGTTTGATAAATAGTTGATTGCGAAGGCCACTAACCAAAGGCTTTTATTATATGCCTTGATGATGGTTACTTTGAAACAGGCACACCTTAATTCGTACTTCAAACTAATTCTTAGCGAAGAAACTACATTAAAAACCCAAATACAAGGGCAAACCAGTAGAGTAGAGCTGACCAAATATCAAAATAGGAATAGAAAACTATGTACAAAGTTTCAAATTAAGTAGCAATAACAAGTAAAGACAAGGGAGGGATACAATTTTTCCTTATGAAGAATTGAACTCGTCAATTTTCTTCATACCCCCACCCCAGATCACGCGATAACAATCCAATTTCAAACAATACTTTCTTGAAATTATCACATAATTCCAGATTTCAAAAGGGACAATTCATGACCGTACAAGAAATTTGCAGCCATTTACCCCAGGAAATCCATGAATTTTGGCCACGTGAACCCACCTTTGCTTGCTGTTTCAGCTTCTTTCGAACATGACGGAGAGGACGTCGTTGCAAAGCCGCCACTGCCTCTTAATGTGTCGTCTGCCACCGTTCTTTTTGGACACAGGAAAAAGTTCCTCGATCCAAGAGCTGCCAGTTTCTCCTCCCTAGCCAAATCTGAACCCCGCAACAGATTTGTTCAACCAACCATCAATTTACACGTGTTTAAACAAAGATAAGCGTAAAAAAATAACCAAGTTATGTTGACTACTGACTAGAGATTAATCTTACTTTCTAGGCTGAACTGCGAGTAATGAAGGTCGAATTGGGAAGGATCAGCCGGAAGAATCGGCCGGCGGCGTTCCTTCGTGTGCAGCTGAACAGTTGCGGCGATCAGGTCGCCGACCGTCGACTCCGGCGATATCAGCACCTGCACTGCACCCACGCTCCCTTGGATTGTCACATTAAGCAGTAACTTCGTCAGTTTCGGCTTCGCCTCAGGAAGAGCTCCGGCGTTGTTGTTCTTCACGCCGAGTAAGTCCGGTGACGTGTTTGGCCTCCGCATCCTTGACTCCGGCACGTCCACCGGTAGTCTTCCATGAAACGACCAAGATTTCCCTGTCAACGTTTTCTTTCTATTCCTCTCCGGTTTCTCCGGTTCCTGTCCTTTACGGTTACTCTTTGAAGTCCGCATAATACTATATACTGGTACTGAAAGTATTGTAGACTTAAATACTATTAAAAAGAAGGCTCGCCGAACGGAGACGGTTACCTCAAACGGCGGTATCGGAAGAATCGTTGGCGAGGGAAACCAAGAGCTTGGGAGCAACTAAAGCTCTCAGTTTCCGTCGCAGCAGCGGCGACCATAACACGAGTGGCAGTATTGTAAATTAATACAAAAACCGCTAGCAATAGCCTAATCTTAATAACTGACGCAACAACATGAAAGCCTCAATGAAACCTTGGGGAGTTATATAGAGCAACAAGGAAGTGGCGGAGAAGGTCTTAGGCTTTATTATTTTAGGACTTGACTGATTATAGCCGGTTGCAAGGCAAGAGAAAGGTAGGTCCTCCCAGTCCAACTGCTTTTTTTATTAGCGTTCGACCGCCGAAATGGACTATGATACCGGGTATTGCCGGTGGATTAAAGGAATTGAGTGATCTGCCTGGGACTTTGGTGATGACGTGGAAAGATCCTGTTTGTTCGCTATCCGATAGTAGACACGTGGAGGATGATTGATGAGAGGGTTGCTTCGAGGTTTGTACATGTGCGGATCACTGGGACGTCAAGTAGACGATTATTGCCCTAAAAAGACGGCTGTAATTCTCACGGTCACTCGTTTCGCACGTGCAATAGTTCCTTGGGTTTCAATTATTGATTGAACGGACTGTGGCAGCAGGACTGCAGGAGTCCTTCGCGGAAGCTTCCTCCGGACTCGGAAAAACAAATTAAAAAAAGACAATTTTAACTGATTTTAGTTTTAGTAATTAGTAAGATATTTGTGTGTGGAGTGGACACTCGAGCTGTGGTGATACAGATATAGATTCCACGTGTAGATTCATCACTGGTCTGTCATTGACACCGATGCTGACTTGCATGCAGGAGATTACCGGCATCACGTACGTGCAAGGATTTTATGGGACAAAGATCTCCACCTCATCTGCCAGGTGTGCTAACGAAGGATTTGATTTCATATGGAATACGCTTTCTAGTGCATGCACTCCGACTAAGAATAGCAATAATTAATGTAGTTTGTCGTTACAATATTCATGTCTTATGAGTTAGGACCAACTCCACTTTTAGAGAAAGGAAAAAAAGACTCTTGAGTCACCGTAATGGGAACAAGATGGCTCGATGCATGGCTTGAACTTGTCGTGAGATTGATTAGGGCATAATTTCAAACATCGATTTTTTGAAAATCAATTCTTTATTTTTGGTAAAATATATAGGCTTTCATAAATACTTCTTAAATTTAAAATTATCATAAAAAATTTACCTTCAAATAAACAGATATATTATGAATGAACTAATCAAAATATTAATTATTTACATGACAATTATATCAAATTACAAATTGAATTAATTAAATTTAAATTAATTTAATAATTTATTATAATTATATTAAATTATTAATTTGAATTAATAATTTACTATAATTATACGTTGATGTGTTGTCGTTGTGGTTGTTGATGTGAATTTGATTAGTTTATTTCAAAATTTTGTACCGCCGGTGTTTCTAAATTAAGTTTTATGGGAGAAGTTCATATTAGTCATAACTCATAAAACCTAATCAATTTGTCCATGTTAACGTTTGGTAGATGAGAATGACAGGGGATTAGTGATATTGAAACTTTCCTAACTTTTCTACTTATGATAGAACATGACACACAGCAACGTAGGTCGGAGTTGGGTACGTCGATACGTCTCGTTTGTTTAAATTAAATACGATAATTCGTAAATCCTGACCATGTGTGTATATATATACATCTGTTTCTTACGTACAGAAAGCACATGCGATATAAAAATGGTCGAATGGAAGCAAAGTGGCTCTTCGACTTTCAAAAGCGTTAGGTATTGGGACATGCGACGATAAGAAACAAGGGCGTCATTTTGTTTTCGCAATAAATAATTTCTGGAGGAGAATGTTAGATTAATATAGTATTATAAATAATAAATGTCTAACAAGTATGATCGTATACAATAATAACACTAACAAAAAATCTCGCCAACACATCGAATTTAGATAAGTTTAATAATATACAACTTATCCTTAATTAATAAAAGGATTATTCTTAGTGCCTGTTTGAATGAGCTTATATTAGTAAAATTTTTATCAGTAGAGTTTTTCTTATAAGAGTTTTTTTTAAGGAACTAGCTGACTATTCGACTGTCATTTAAAAAAGTGTTTTTTGAAAGAGGTTCATTCAATAGACTGTTTGGTAACATAAAAATAAAAAGCACTTTTAATTTTAACTATATTTTATTTTGTAATAAAAATTATTTATGCATATAAAAATTATTTAAAATATATTAAATAATATGCAAAGCACAATATATTAATTATTATATAATTTTAAACCATATGAAATATAAATGAAATTTTATCTAACCAAATCTTTTGTATGAATTATAACATAAGTAAAACTAATATTAAAACATATAAAAAAGTCAAATAATATTATATAAATATCAAAACAAACGTGAAGATTTGTTTGTGAGTATTGTGGAAATTATGTGTAAAACATAAGGGTAAAGGGACTAAAAAATAGGCTCATGAAATGATATGAAAAATTTATCTGAAAAAGTGTTATTTTTAGAAGCCCCAAATTTGAGCTTCTTAAAAAATTGTATTTTAACTGCCAAAAAAGCTAGATCTACTAAAAAAGTGTTTTTTTTATTTTACAGTCAAATACTTATTTTTCTTAAAAAAAGCTTTTGTGGTAGAAAGAAATGCTTATTTACCCTCCGAAAACTCAACTAAAAAGGCACTAAGTTGAAGATGACAATTAAAATGTGAAGTAGGAAGTCAGCAGACTATTCCAACGTCCTTATACTTATTTTTTGGTATGTTGATGGAGTAAAGAAGTACCTTCTATGGGATTCCAGTCTAAGGTTATTGTTAGTAGTGACTTCATCATTGTAGAAGATAAATTAGAAAGAAAAAAAGAAGACAATAACACTTCACAAGTTTAGAGACTGTAATATAGGTGGAAAAAGAATTTCTTTATTTTGAAACAAAAAAACATTTATTTTTTCCAAAAGAGAAGATTACTTGAAGAAGATTTTATGACGTTTCAACATCCAAAATTTAGTTCCTGTTGTCCATGCATGGCAAAAATGTGATAAAGAGGTTTAGGTTGTTCGACATAAATACAGAATATCCTATACCGAATGACTCATCCTCATATTTGGTGAATACCTCTAGTAACATTGCTCATGGCACAATAGCTTTATCCTCTCCCCATTCAGCTTCCTCATCTTTCCAACTTCTCCAGTCAAGATTACCCACTACTTTCATGACTCCAACAATGCAAGCTAAGCTTTCTAAGAAAAGAAAGACTTTGATTTGGATATATGATCATTAAAAACACCATAAAGTGAAGAACAATAAAGAAGACAACTTTTGTTAATCCCTATTTAGTTTTTTGCAATAGTTTGTTTTCACATATATATCCATTGTCTAATTCTTGAATATGTAAATATAAATAAACTTTTATTTTTATTTTTTCTTTCATTATTATTTTTACTATCAGTTTTCTCAATAATACCCTACAATATCATCGTACTACAATCATCTTTTCATGTCATTAAGTATATATACTAAGGAAGAACGGGATGGATGACCACACAATCCATCCCGTTCATCCATTTAATCTAACGGTTATTAACGTCTCTCCCCCTCCCTCACCTTTTCTATAATGAAACTGTTCAATGTTCTGTCTTTATTATTAATTTCCATCTTTCATTCATTCACTCAAAGTTGCAGAAAGTTTTCTCTCTCATTCTTTCTTTAGCTCTCCGCCCTCGACTTCCTCTGCTTTTCCGCCTTACCTCTTCCACTCGGCAACACAGAACCTTTCTTTCTTTTCTTTTTCTTCATCTTAAAACTCTATACATTGCATCTTTCCAAATCTCACGGTTTTATTCAACATTTAGAGTTTCTCTTCGACAAAGGCTTTCAGGTTTACAACTGTGGTAGGCTCTCCCTTTTTCTTCGGCGGTTTTATTTCAGTCATGGTTTCATCGATCTTTTATTATATTCAGTTTTATTTTTTCCTTCGACTTTCATCAAGCTTTTATTATGAGCAGAGATGGGTCAACTGGGTTAAGGAGAGAAACGATCGATTTTTTTTTCTGCTGCTTCATCATTTATGAGTTAGTTTAGCTGCCAAAATTTTTTTTCCCTCCAATGGACGGACTCAGTCGTGTTGCTTCTCATCTTTTCTGAAGTTAAGTGTATCTAAACGATAACTATGACTTCTTATACCTTCCTATGTGATTAAAGATTTACGCTTTTAAGTATGGTTACTATTTGATCAGTTGGTATAAAATTATCAAAGCTGGAGCAGGGAAGAGCCGCACTGTTGTCCTTAGTAAATGAGATTCAGTCCCTTGCATTAATGTTAGTATTTCATTGTATCTCTAACCGCTAATTAGACATCTTTCTTTATTCTACCCATCTTCTCCTACGCATCAACATTTGATAATTGCTTGCGATTCTGCTTGTGTAGATGGGGCTTTCGTGGTTAGGGAAGGTATGTCCTCCTTTTCTGTAATTTGCATGTCCTTGTTGAGCAAGATTTTTTGAAATTTTGTTATTGCTTAGGTTTATGCTGAATTGT
>JANIIA010000191.1:5059006-5085230 GCA_027478495.1 Erythroxylum alaternifolium | reverse complement strand
GTATTGATCTGACCCTTCGCACATAGGCATATAATACTCCTCATACACTTCTCCATTTAAGCGAACCTAATATGATACAGTAAACTATGTCTTCATCAATCTCTCCATTGATTTGGAAGATATATCCTAGATACTTAAAACACCCTTAATGTGATATAACTTTTGAACCCATCTTTACCTCCACATCAAAAGCCACCCTTTTCCCAAAAATTTACACTCTAGGTACTCAATCTTAGTTCTACTCAATTTAAATCTCTTCAAGTCCAATGTTTCTATTCAAAGTTCTAACTTGACATTGATACTCTTTTTTGTCTCATCTACTAAAATGATATCATTAATAAACAACATACACTAAGACATATCTCTTGAATAATCTTAGTGAGCTCATTCATCACTATTGTAAACAAAAAGGAGATAAAAGAGGAATCTTGGTGTAGCCCAATATCAATAAAAAATGATTTGTATCTCCTCATATTGTCTTTACTCTAGCCTTTATACCTTCATATATATCCCTAATAACTCTTATATAGGTTATAGGAACTCCCTTAGATTCTAAGCACCTCCAAATAATTTCCGTAAGTACCCTATTATATGCCTTCTCTAAGTCAATAAGTATCATGTGTAGGTTATGCTATCTTTCTCTGTAATATTCCATTAATCTTCTGAGGAAATGTAAAGTTTATGTCATTAACCATCCTGACATGAAGCCACACTGGTTCTCTAAAATAGGAGCGTCCTTTCTCATTCTCTTCTCAATCACCTTCTTTATGGTTTAACTAATAGTTTAATGTCTCTATAGTTATTACAATTTTGAATATCCCCTTTATTCTTATATAGAGGAGTTAGTACACTAATTCTCCACTCATCCACTATTTTGGTGGACTTAAGGATCAAATCTTGGCTAGCCAAGTAAGACCTCTTTACCTAAACACTTCCACACTTCTATGGGTATCTCATTAGGCCCTATTGCCCTTCCACTCTTCATCTGCCTCAAAACTCTTTTAATTTCTTTTCTTGTAATCTGCCAGCAACAAGTTACGATGCCCATCGGACGTGCTAAGATCACCAAGTAGATGATCTTTTGCACCTTCATTAAAATGGCTATAAAAGTTTTTCTGTCATCTTCTACTGATGTTATTTACAATTACAAGCACCCCACATTGCTTCATATTTTATACAACAAACTTGATTTAAGTCTCTCGTTTCTTATTTCCTAGCTCTCACCAACTTAAATATATCCTTTTCTCTAGCTTTAGTTTCCAATATTTGGTACACTTTCTCGTAAGCTCTAATTGTAGCTTTTAAGATTATCTTCTTCGCGTCTTTCTCTTTCAGTTTGTAACTTTTTTTTACATATTTCCTTTACACACTAAACATATTTCCTTTACACACTAACTTATAATTATTATAACTACAAACAAGTTTGGTTTAATTCATAAAACAAAATAAACTATTATTTATGGCGATTCTTCTTCAACCTAGGATCTAAGTACAATTACCACTTTCGATTAACCGATTGGTGGAAATGGTACAAAACTTCTTAAATTTTTCCTCTTGAAGTATTTATTTTCCCCATCCATAATATTTATTTCAAAACATAGATGAAAGGAATTGATTTTATATATGCACACATAAATGTTATTTACATATAAAGCTTGAATCTCGAGGGAGCTCCAGTGACAAGTGGGAATGAGAGGCATTACTCTATATCGAACAACTTCGATAATATTAAGGAGAGTTAGAGCAACAAATGGAGCCCAAACTTTAACAGCATGCAGCTCTTATTGTACTGTCACCGGAGACGGTGGCGGTAGCGGTGGAGACGGGTTGCAAAATTCGACGGTTAAGGTTTTCGACCGTCATCTCAAGCGAAAACAGGTAAAACCTACCTTTCTTTTCCTAATATTCTCAGAAGGTAATGCAAAGTTGCTTACTTTTTCTTTTTTTAATAATATTTTTGGGTTTGGTTGAATAACTCGATATAAATGAGTCAAGAGAATTTATTTGTAGTTTTGTGTATGAGGATGTTGGCATTGGCATTCTGAGTTTTGGCGTGACTGTTCTAAGCTTTTGGTGGCAGCGTGATAGAGCAGCGTGGTTGATGAATTCCAAGGATCCGTTGATGGATGCCGTTGCTGAGAACTTGTTGGACCGGTTGGAGGTAAATGTCTTCTCTTTTGTCTAAAACTTATTTAAAGTTTTCATTTTGCCCTTGATGTGGAAGCTTCTTGGCTCCTGCAGAGTTGAACAAGTTTCCTGTTTATAGAACTTATTATTAATTTCATACGACTGTAAAGAGAGACGGTGGAAGCTGCTAAAAATAGGCTTCTCTAGTCTTTTTTTCTTTTTTCTTTTCCTTCCGAGAGAATCTGATTTGACATTTAGCATTTTGCAATTCATTGAGGTTTAATTGGAAATTGAGGACTTTTAACCGACCTTTTCAAGTTTGAATTATGTCAAAATTACATACCTGAAAAGGAATAAGATTGTTCAAGTATCTGGGTTACTCGAAAGTTTTTAATTTCATGTTCTCAATTTGGGGTGTTCTTGCCTTCTGTAGGATTGTAAGAAAGCATTTCCCACAACATTATGCTTGGGAGGTTCTTTAGAAGCCATCCAGCGGTTATTATGTGGTCGAGGTTAGTCTGATGCTGTTTTTCGTGATTAAATGTGTTGAGTTAATCTGAAGTTGTCTTATGAATCTTCTTATCGTTCTTTAGTTTCCTTTTTGACAATTGACAACTTATCTACTAAGTAGGTATATTCTGAATTGATTGCAGTTTAGTTATTAAGCTTTTCAATTTTGATGTGCATGAATTAGTGACATAATCAGTAAACATTTGATTCTAGTGAAAATTTGAATCAGTAGTAGTTAAAAACTGAACAAAACTGTTATATGAAGACTTGAGCGACTGTAACTCTCTGTGCTCTTAGCGGTGTTGTAGAAGGTGATGGCCTTACTGGACAAGGAGCTAAAAGAAAGTTGGTATTAGGCGCAGTACCTATTGAACTAAGAATGAGTCATCTTTATTGAGGTGTTTGATTCTGATGTTTGGATATTGCCTAGTGTGATATTGAAGATGCTAGAGGGGAGTGACTCAATCAATGCTTTTCTTTTCCTCAGTTCAACGGCAGCTCAATGCTAATTAAACATGAAAACCTATATTTATTGAATAAAAAGAGAAAGCCATATTCTTTTGGAGATTATGTGGATTGTTTGTTAGAATTAGATCTTCTTCTGCCCTCAACCACTAGTGCTATTTAACAAAGTAGAAACAAGGTCTTGCTCAATATCTGTGTTGATATCTTTCTTTGCAACATTTCTTTAACTTATGTTCACTCTCTCAAATGTGTGTGTGTGTCTATATATATATATATATATCATTTAATGGAGAAGATTTACCTTTTCAGCTGTCCATTGTCTGGAGCTAATGCTATATAAACATCATTCTCAGGATCCATTGAGAAGCTTATAATGATGGACATGTCATGTGACATGATTAACAAATGTAGACATGCTCATCAAAATATGGCCAACAGTATCGAGACATCCTTTGTGGTTGGTGATGAAGAGTTCCTGCCTGTAAAAGAAAGGTTTGCCTACTTTTCATTTAATTCTTATGAGGTCTAGTTGCTATGTATTTTTGGTCTAAGTTGCTGAGTTTGTATATATGCATTTGAAGTTCTCTAGATCTAGTAATTAGTTGCCTGGGACTCCATTGGACCAATGATTTACCAGGGGCCATGATACAGGTATCCACTTCCTTGAGCATCTGAATCAAATATGATAGTGTATGTGACAGAATTTGGTGAAGCGTATGAAAAAAATATATGATCTAGGAATAGCCAATTAAACTACTAATTTTAAACTTCTTATTCTCTGTCTCATTCTGACCCTATCATTTAAATGACACTTATTCTTCTTCTGAACTAATGGCAGTGTAAACTAGCACTGAAGCCAGATGGGCTATTTCTAGCGGCCATTCTTGGGGGAGAAACGTTAAAGTTGTTTATTTTTATTGCCTTTTAGCTTCAGTTTTCTTTTCTTTTTTCTCCTTTTCTTCCTTATTTCAAGTTCTATAGTGCTATGGTATAAACACATTTATTAATGTTGTTGCTTTCTAATTGTAATTAGGGAGCTGAGAATAGCATGCACTTTGGCTCAACTAGAGCGTGAAGGGGGAATTAGTCCTTGTATCTCCCCTATGGCACAAGTATGCTTGCATGGAATTGCCATAATTTTATTTCTTGAGAATATGTGCCCGTATATGATCACCTGGGATATTGCTTCACTTAAGTTCAGAAGATTTGGCTCAAAGTAGACGATAATGAACCAAAATTATTTTGTTTTTCAGGTCCGTGATGCAGGCAATCTTTTGACCAGGGCAGGTTTCACACTTCCTGGTGTGGATGTTGACGAATATGTAGTTAAGTACAAAAATGGTGAGAAGATTTATCTTGCAAATATTAAGTGTTGCTTTGCTCACTGAGGCTCTTAAGATGATCCATGCCAATGAGGCTGTCTGTTTCCGAGTGTGATTTGAGTAGATGTTTGTTATCCACGAAATTTTTGGAGTAAAGGAGTGATTAATATCTGAATATAAAATGAGGCATTTTATGTTAATTGAATTGATCATTTATCATCAGCCTCTACATGAAGTCTTAAAACTGTTTTTAATAATTTCTCACACCAATGTTCTTGTAATTGCCTCTTTACTCAATGGTTCTTCAACTTTTCTGATTGGCAGGTAAGTGGTTGCTTATATTTGCTGGCTTTTGTTTCTGCTTGTGACTTTGTAAATCATTTTTTGTTCTCAGTTGGTGTTGATGTTTGTATTTCTGTTCTGTTTCATATTCTTTTGGAGTCTGTACTAACTGGCAAGCTATGAAGATATCACTTCTAGCTCCCAAAGTAAGGGGGAGTAGAGATGGCAATTTTTGTTCTCCAAGTCCGAGCTCGGCCTGAAGCATTGTATTATCAAGTTAAATGATGTTTTTAAATTTTAAATTAAAAATTCATTATCATACCACTCTGGTGCCTAGAATGGTTACATTGTGCATACTTATTTTGACGCAGATATATTGATGAACTTTGTCAATAAGCTAGTTTTTTTAATTAGCTACTGCTGAAAGTTTTGGTGGTTAAGATAGTATCTTTTTGTATTAGTCTTAATGTGGTTGATCAACTAACAATTCTTTTCTTTAGGTCCTCTCTCTTGGTCAGTGTTCTCTCAAGTCTCAACCTCTAAACTCATGATATGGTTTCTTGACTGATCTTTTTTTACATGTTTTTCTCTTTCTCTTTGACTGTGTTTTAGCCCTGGAGCTGATGGAGCATTTACGTGCAATGGGTGAAAGTAATGCTCTTCTGCAAAGGAACACTGTATGACTTTTGATGGTTTAAGTTTTTAGTTTTACAATTCATCCTTATGCAAAGTTGCATTTTTCTGTTTAATCGATTCTACTTATTATGAATTGGATCAGATCCTAAAGAGAGAGACAGCCCTTGCAACAGCGGCAATCTATGATTCAATGTTTGCTGCAGAAGATGGAACCATCCCTGCAACATTTCAGGTGAGCTTTCCGGAAAGCTAAAAATTATGTTTGATGAGTAGAAAAAAATTTTCATTTATGTGACAGAGCAACTTCTGTATCTGAGTTCACTTTTATGCAGGTTATTTACATGACGGGTTGGAGAGAGCATCCCTCACAACAGAAGGCCAAAAGAAGGGGGTCTGCCACCATATCCTTTAAGGACATCCAAAAGCAATTTGGTGGTGCCGATTGACTTTCAACTCACTATCCTTCGATACCATCCTGTACCATTTTGGAAAATAAGTCAACCCTGCAGCCGATGAGAGAACAGATTCTTTTGGATTGGGGATGGCTGAGAGCAAAGGTGTTATGTGTTTAGTATTGAACAAGCAATATCTTACATTGCTTGCATTACTTTTAAAAGGGGTGTTCAAATATTTTAATTTTTATAAAAAACGAACCAAAATTTTATATATGGCAAGTTGCAAGGCAGATGATAATCTCAGTAAATTTGCGACCTACTTCCCGTTCGAATGTCCTCACTCCCTTGGCTTGGTTTTGCGAGTAAACGAGAATTGCAATTTCTCTCTTTCCAGCACGACCACAACAAATGAACTTCCAAAAAAGCGCAGCTGAGTAGAAGTCTCAAAATTTCAAGTTTATTCTAGCTTCATTTTCACACAATTAGATGAGAAGTAGTAGAAAGAAACACAAGTAAGTTTTAACTAAGTTATGTGCCTCGCAAGTTATTGCTCTCAGTTTTGGCTTTCTGAAAGAAACCTTTTAGAGGCAATACATCTAAAATAATTCCCGATTCAAAATGGAAAATTCTCTAAAAGAAAGAAGAAAAAAGAAGTTTGTGCATAATTTCCTCCCTTTTCGTTCATTCATTCTTCAAGATTAAATACACAAGGTTGTTACTGAATATTCTGATCAAATAACACCTAAACTACAAATCATAACATACTAGCTATTGTCCCACTAATCTACAGCTCGTATCATACTATTGTCCTACATTATCTTTATTTAACTAACTACTGAATAGCTGAGAGATGCTGGTGGTGACAATAAGCAATTTAGCTCTTAAAGGTATATTTTCTTTGGATGTAATCAAAGAGAATATGTTCAATGAAGAAATTATAAGAAAAGAGATGAGAGTTGACAACGTGTAGACTTTTGTAGTATAAAGCAAGGGAATGAGTAAGATTAGGGGTCTCAAAGACGTGACAAGTCTAAGAACTGATCGAAGTCCAGAGGTGACAAAATCGTGAAGACATGCCAATATTGCAACAAGCTAAGACACATTAAGAGGTTCTGTTAGAAGTGAAAGAGGGATAAGAAAAAAACACAAGATCATCATGATGAAGATGATAAGAATATTTTCGCAACAACTTTAAGCACGAATGATGAGGTGTCCCTAGTTTGTGCAACAAGTGAATGCTTCCATATCAATAATTTGGGTTTTGAGTGGCTGATTGACACGAGAACTTCGCATCATTGTATTCCAAAAGTGGAGTACTTCTCAAACTACAAGAGCGGAGACTATGAGAGTGTAAAGATGGGAAATCAAAGTTCTGCCAAGATTGTCGATATGGGTGATATCTGAGTTCAAACAAATGTCAGACACTTGTTGACACTGAGAGATATATGACACATCCCTTATTTAGGCTAAATTTATTATCGACAAACATGTTAGATCAAGAAGGATATAAGTATACTTTTGGAGATAGGAAGTGAAAACTATACAAAGGAGCAATGAATGTTTCACGAGGAGAGTTATATTGCACATTATACAAGACACACATAAAGGTATGCAGTGGTAGAGAAATATACACAATTGAACAGGAAACTTCTCTAAATCTACGACATCGATGATTGGGGCATAAGAGTGAGAAGGAAATGAAGTTGCTGGTTAGGAAAACCCTTATTCTAGTCTAAAACACTTTAACCCTTAATCCTTGTGATCATTGTTTGACAAAAAAGTAGCATAGAGTCTCTTTCAAGAGAAAATCATGTCATGGTAGGAAGGAAAGCAGAGAGGAAGCTGAAGTGCCTAAGAACAAATAATGGAGGTGAGTATACTTCTAAGGTGTTTGAAGATTACTAGATAATGCATGGCATTATACATGAGAAGATCGAACCTGGTACTTCATAGCATAACGATATTGTTGAGAGGATAAACGAAACCATTATGGAGAAGGTTCATTGTATCCTGTGAATGTCCATATTATCGAAGACATTTTAGGGTGAAGCAATTAGCAATACAATATATTTGATCAACCAAGCTCCCTCAATTATAATAAAATTTGAGATTCTTAAGAGAGCGTGGAATGGTAAAGATCTCACATATCATCATCTAAGAGTTTTTAACTGTAAGATATTTAGACACGTTCCCAAGGATTAGAGACAAAAGCTTAAATTAAAAGTAATGCCTTGCATCTTTTTTGGCTATGGTGATAATCAGTTTGCCTTTAGACTCTATGATCCAAAGAAGCTTAAACTAGTCAGGAGTATGGATGTGGTATTCTAGGAGATAAGTCCACACATAGTCTTAGAGAGTTGTGTTGTTGTTTCCCTGCACAGATAGCATAGGTTTGAAATTGCAACTATTATAAAGGCAAAGTTTTATATTTAAATTAGGTACTTAAATACACAAAGATGCCATAACTGGATTGAAAATCCTTGAAATTTGTTAATATAGTTCGGCATACCTTGCCTACATCTGTGGAGCTCTCACCTAACTTAATCACTTTCACCTAATGACAATAGATTTATATAAGGCTTTACTGAGTCGACTCACCCAACCCTTGACACTATCCCTCGTTGATGGCGTGTCAAACCAGCAAAAATTAATTCCTACTCTAGAACACTTAAGCGAGTAAAGTGGTGAATAGGGTCGAACCACATAGACCAATGTAGTAATTGTTTATTTGTGTGAAATCAAATCAAATCAAATCAAATAAATAAATAAATAAAAATAAAAATAAAAATAAAAAGAATTGATTTGGGGATGATTAATTTTAGAATACGAAATCACGCAGAAAGAAATTAAAAATAAAGATTGAAAACAATATAAAGAAAAGCCTAGTCAAGGTTCTCCTCCGTTTGATACTGTAATTCGATTATAGACTCAAAAATATAAATTTCGTTCATTATTATGGACAAAGTTATAGTAGACAGTGAACAACACATATCGACCAATCCATCCATAATTATTTGATAACCCCGAGTAAAGCTCCACAAATTATTACCCTAACTAATTAGACTATTCCCGAGTAAAACTCCGCAGAATATAATCTATGGTAGCAGTAGGCTCTAATGGACCTTTGTCTTAGTCAACAGAATCAGAAAATCCGCAATCTATTTAAACTAAATTATTTAATCTCATTAATTTCTTAATTGAAATTAATTTGCCACTTCGATAGACAGCAATCACGAATTAACTAATCTATTCGTCAATTTATTACCAAGTCAATCAATTAATAGGCCTTGTTAATCAACAAACCCGACAATAATAAATCGATTAAAGCGCGAAGATTAAACAAACATAAGAAATAAATGAAAAAAATTAAATCAAAAGGAGTTTCACAAATTACATATATCAAACGAAAGGTACCTTGTCTAGATTCAAAAGATTAGCCACGCATAGCAATATTAAAAGATAATGTTGTAGGAGAATTGTTGTTGTCTTTTTTTCATCCACTCAAAACTACTGCCGTCGTCCCACTATTCTAAATTTGATTGTAAAAAATCGTCCTTACAAGAGTTGCTGCTGTCGTCACCTCTAAAATCCCCAGGTGTTGCCGTCGTTTTTAAGTGAGTTTAATTTTTGTCTAGGTTTTTCTTTCTTTTAATAAATGAAGTGGGCCCCTTATAATGGTCTAGATTTTCCCCTTTTTAATAAACAAATTGGGGCCCAATTAAATATCAAAATAAAGTTCCAATGGGCTACAAAATAACTTGACTTCGTCTAGCAAAAAGGGTTGTGTCATTTAGGCCCAAATCTCAGGATGATTAATTCAAAATTTGCAAGTAACAATCTACTAGCATCGCGTCACCTTCAACATGATCATGTTGAAATCCTGTCCAGTTCTAGATTAGCCAAATTCACTCCAAATCGCATCACTTTGGTGTTTCATCACCTAGAACATACAAAGACAAATTACCATAGAAACACAAGCAAAACATCACATAAGTCTATCAAAAGAACATAAAACACACACAATTAACATGCACAAAATGCAAGTTATCATTTGTCATTCCCATATCCATTGATATCTTCCAAACCGATGAACCAAGAACCCTTTATTGTTAATTTTTACCGTTTTATAAATACGACATTATATATATATATATATTTTTGTATTATAATTATTTTGCATTATATATGGATCTATCGAAAATAAATTTTTTATCAAATAAATTAAGGTTGTATATTATTAGATCTCTTTAAACTCAGCATTCCAGCTAAACTTTCGCTGAATTTTGTTGTTATTGTTTTACTTTTTATATATAAATTTAAGCAAATTAAGATATTCGTATAAAAAATGATGTGAAGAATTATTTTTTAAAAATATTTTTCTTTTGATTCTTATATTTTTTAATTAGTTCAAACACTTTTATTTATAACACTTATTTTTATAAATATTTTATTTATTTCATATTTAATTAATTTTAATTAATTTATTTCATATTTAATTACAAAAATCTAACAATTTTGTAATTGTGTTAATATCATTTAACACTTTCAGCAACATTAACTCTTCCATTTTCTTGTATAAAAACAAAATACCGATGTAACAAATCTGTTTTAATAACTAGTATACGAATTACATCTGATGTACATACCAAATGATTCCACTAACAAAAGATGTAACTTTACATTAGGAAGACCTCAATTTCTGCATCAAGAACGAAGTGTGTTTGCAAAAGAAGATGATGGGCAGTAGAAATGGGAAAAGATATACAAGATGAAGGTATCCTTCTCAATGTTTTTCGAGTTGAATGACTCAAAAACTAAATATTTGGTTGATATTACAAAATTACAACAACCGGATCCGCTTGGATCCTTGAATATAATATACACATTAGCTCATTTCTGTAAGAACCATCGTCCCAAGAAGGCTCAACGTTGCAACCAAAGTTAATTCCTTGCTTGCCATTACCAATATCATCTTAATAGACGTGTAAATGCAGTCACAGGACAAGGCTGCACAATCAACCCTTGAGAAGGCTTATTAATGAGCTTTGATAACGTAATGCATGTCTATACCTGGAAAACATGCTCTCAAAGACCAACCCAATTTACCCATCTGAAAATTCGACCAACTCGGAATGGCAACTCATAATCCTTTGTAACAGCAGGATCCCTCCTTGCTGCCTCAAGTTCAGACCACGCATACACGCCACGTTCTTGGCTACTACCAGGCACAGTGTTGTCCAGGATGACAGCCACAAGAAATGCAATTACCATGTTCAGTGATAGCAGTGTGTTCAAAAGGTAGTTTAACTGTTAAGATAAAACGCAAATACCAGAAAGGGTTAGCAACCACAGATATATGCCAGTAAAAGTATATTGTAATGGCACGTTGCACCATTGACTCTCTTCCGAGATAACCAGTAAAATTTGACCATGACAATGCTAATAGCGGTAGGAAAGAATCAATACTTAGTGGCTTCAATTGGTGAAAACTGAAAAGGAAGTCTAAATGAAATTTCTGCATTTCTATGTTCTATAAATCAAAAGATCAAAAATATCAGAATTAGATGGCTCATAGAGATAGAAACAAGTTGAAGCAGCCGCAAAGAAATCTGATGTGAGCTTTATATCTTAAACCCCCAAAACTTTGTTGTGGTACACGTAGAGACTGAAGGGGATAATTTTGATGAAAATGTATAAAGATGAGTACAAGCATACAAATGAAGACAGGGAATGGTGAAAGCGATTGGTGCTTTAAGGCAGCTTCTCAATTGTATGAATATTAGATCCAACCAAAAACATGATGAAAAGAATGGGTACGAACAAAAAGCATACCCCTCCATATTTGCTGCGGATTGGTCCATGAGAGGCCACAATGTACGGCTGAAAGTAGCTTGGAACGGACAAATTGGTGTTGGGAGAGATATCATATTGCTGAAAGTACGCTGGTATCGAAAGCGAAAAGAACAATGACAAACCAACTATAATGATATTCCTAGAGCTTCCAGCTTCACTGTAACGCAGGTTTGACAATCCTAATGCTGTTAGCATTGCCCACATGAAACAGAGAAGTGCAGCTACCATGACTTGTGGAATTGAAGCTAAAAACCCTCCAACCTTACCTGTAAGTATACCACATATATCATCAAGCAAAAACTACAGGAATATGTTCTGAATAAACATGGTGTGAGTCAACAGCGCTTATCCATGCATCCCATGGCTTTTATTTGAAGTAGACAAGGAAAAATAAATTGTATGTTATGCCTTCTATCCAAAACGGGATCATAGTTTTATGAACAATTTCTAATTGATGACCACTTACCTACAAGTGATAAAAGAATCAAAATGCAGGCACCAACTTCAATTGCTCTGCGGCTTCCCATTTTTGTCACAGCAATAGTGTGCACATTCTCTGTTAGGGTTGTGGAGCCAGTTCCTGTCCCCCAGAGACCAGCCAAGATGCTTGAAAGGCCTTCAAGACCAATCCCTCGACTAAGAACTCCTGGAGTTGGAGGTCTAGATGCCACCAACAATGACGTTGCATGATATGAGCCAACCTATATTTAAAGTTATAGTTTATCAGGCTAACAATTGTAGCAGTGGACTTAAAAACCTCAAAAACATGCAGCAATATACTTTGAAATAATTGATTACTTGCAGAGAAATCAACTACTAGGAAAAGAAGTATGTGAAAATTTTAATTTTAATAAGACAAATGTGGCGGTGGAAAACAAAGCTCCATTCACAAGTTCGTACTTTCCACATAACAAACAATGTGCATCCTACCATAAAGTAAGAGACGCTACAGTCATGTTACTATAACCAGATGATCACTCCAACCCCGACTTTAAACTTGTAGCAGTACAAATCTGATTTTCTTCCACTTCTATCAGTGACATTTCAAATTATTACAGATTGTATTTAGTACACATTTAGATAACTAACCAAGGGCAAGATGAAAACATATAGCAAGAGCTAATTAATAGGGAAATGCATATCTATATGGTATGAAAGATAATAACAATTGACTGGAAACTAACCGAATCCACAGATGAGATGATGGACACAAAACACATAACAAGAGCCATTTTCCAGGTGAAGATAGGAGTACCCCACTGCAGTGGGTATGGAAATCTAAACCACGGGGAAGATCTCAACGCATGAGAAGTATCCACTCGACAATATTTCATCCTGGAGACATGCTTTCTGCAGTGCTCACTCACAACATTTGATGCAGGAACCTTTACATCACAACCTTTGTAACTATAAGCTCCTGCTTCGGTCAGGAGGAAGGCAGCTGCCCATGTGATTGCTAGGCCTAATGGAACCTGAGAGGGAAATAGTAAGTAACCATATTAAGTCATAAATAGATCAATATGAATCAACAATTAGCCCTAAGACTTGACAAAGCAAGTTTAACCATCAGACATACGAAGACATGCTGGTCGTCTAGTCATCAGCCTTACCACCCATAGCATTAATATGAAAACTACGTGATGAGGCTAGATGATCTTGGTCAACATGATATTTATACAGAAGGTCTTATCTAGACCTTATAATCAACAGTAAAATTTGGGACCTTCAAGCATGAGAGAGTTTGTCAAGGATCCCCACTTTTGTAGGACAACTGGCATCATTATGTGCCAATAAAGCAAAATAAGAGAAACAGTACATAGACAAAGAATAAGAGAGCTAGAAATGAAAGAGAAGAAAGGGGCCAAGAAACGAAGACAGAAGAGAGGAGATGATTAGGGGAACTTAAAGAGACAGGGAACAGAAAATTCAATTTTCCTGATATGTCAAAATAAAATTCATACCACTTTGTGAATGTTCATAACATTGAGAAGTAAAATTTAAAACAATAAAGGCCTGGAACAATAGGGTTGTAGAGGCTTATGAAACAGGTGGCGGATCATGATTCATAATTCTTACTATGTTGAGGTATAGATTATAGAATCAACAATTACTCAAAGTTTCTACGGAGTGAGCTGTTACAGAAGAGGGAATTCAGAAGCAAATCAAAGGCTGGGGCGAAGAAAAGAGCTAGGCTCATCAGTGCTCTGCATACCATCATATATAAATGAGAGAAATAGTAGTCTTTGAATAAGCTCTTTCTAATTCAGGAAATTTTTTTGATCAACTTCCTCTTTGTGAAGCATAAAGCAGTTAATGGACCTAAACTTTCCAATCAGTTCAACATATTGATGTTAATTTACTAGTTTGAGTGCTGTATGTGGTAAGCAGTTCACCTGCTTAGTTTCTCCTTAGATAACTGAAATTACTGATTCATCTAAGGAGGATAGTCTGTTAAATGACATCGAAGTGTGAACATAAGGTCTCCTGCTCACAGAGGTGATAGAGAGAGAGAGAGAGAGAATGGGGGAAGAAATGGTTTGCAGGAGGTGCTAGGTAGTCAAGAGATGAAGCTACTAAGAAAATCCCAAATACGTTTCACATTGAGGTCCTCAAACTTCTAACTTTGAGAATAGGACTTCTGCACATAATAAACACGGCAGCTTACAGGTATGCTCATCCACATGGGAATGACAGAACCATCAAAATGAAAATTTGAACGTACCGCATAAATTAGAAATATCCGATGACCGATCACAGATACCTTCCGCAGGTACTGCAAGAGATATAAAAGATATAGTAAATGCTTCTATATGCAAGAGAAGAAAAGAAAAATGGATTGCCCAAAATTCAACAGTGAGAAGTTTCAACATCAAATATGCAATTGAATGTAATTTCTCAAGTAAGAAGTTGAATATATTTTCACCCAACTTACAAGAGCAAATATAATAACCAGAAGGATTTGAACTGCACCAATCTCAACACAGGTACCAACTATTGGGAAACCATAGCTATAAAAGGAAAGGCCAACAGCAGCAATAGTGGGGGCAACGACCACCGGATTGATTAACCTGAAAAAAGGAATGGTAGGGCAAAATTGAGTTTGAGTTATTGGCAATATGCTGCCAAAGGCTCTTCCTGGACAAAAATTTTACTATTTTATTAGCATTATCAATCAATGACATATTGACGTTCAAATGGAAACCATCCCCATTTATAAAAACTTTGCAGCAGTCATGGAACGAGAGAACACAAGTTACAAGAGAATGGATTTCTGCATCATATCTCAAAATTCACAAACAATGTGACTGCAAGCCTATATGGCTGAACTAAAAGGTTGTAATTATTGCAAGATTGCATAACCAATAGCTCCAACAATGACAAACAATTGTAAGAGTAAAAACCATAATATTCATAATTGCAGTGATCAATCTCCGAAGTCCTTTCGTTGAAGATTGAAGCAAATTGATTGTGAAACAAAGTGTGCAAAACCTAATCAATCTGCAACTCATGCAAATAAGATTTTACCCAAGCACGTTTTAGTATCAACCATGAAAATGAAAATTTTCCTCTTTAGAGATGGACTAAAAATGTTTTACAATGCAACATTCAGTTACACTTGTTACATGGAAAATAGCATATTAGTTTTTAATTGTGAAAATACATAGCTGCCTGTGAGCAGAAGAATCAATCCTGAACTAAAAGTGTTTCCAAGCTAAATAGATATAAGTAGAGTCGTATACATTTTCTTTCATCAAATATCCACAACAAAAAAGTGCCAAGGGTGCACAGAAAAATATAAAGATGCATCTCATGGTCCACAACATGTATCACATGTAAGCTTCTTGTATTAAATCCAAAAATTGATGTTCCTTCTATATCCAGAGTATAGAACTACAGCTATTTAGCAGATGAATGTGCTTTCTAAGTACTG
Source organism: Erythroxylum alaternifolium (assembly GCA_027478495.1). NCBI lineage: Eukaryota > Viridiplantae > Streptophyta > Magnoliopsida > Malpighiales > Erythroxylaceae > Erythroxylum > Erythroxylum alaternifolium. The sequence goes on along the minus strand of JANIIA010000191.1, from coordinate 5,069,709 downwards.
TCAGTCATCCCTGAGCCTCATATGTACGATGCTTAATAAAATCATATGTAAATATAATCAAATAAGGATATTAAGGAAGAAATACTACTAATCAACTGAGTGACAACTTGTGCATACCAAAGGTGATCTTTCCCAACAACCATGAGAATGTTAACTCAACTTCGATTAAATAACTTACATGTAAGCAGGCAGTGAAACAATTGTATCCAATCAACGCAAAAATCAAATGTTCATACAGTATGTTGAAATGACAATTTATCATAAAAAATGTGAGAAATAAGATGAAGAATCACCTCAAAAGCACTGACATGAGTCCACTGTATCCAAGTAATGCTTGAAAAGTTGAAGCTATGATTACAGCACCTTGTAACTCCTTCATGATATGCTTGAAGTTCTGACATTTGAAATAATTATTCAGAAGATTTTCCAACACAGAAATAAATAGGAGAAGGAATCTTCTCTTAGAATTATGCTGAAATTGCTTTAACAAGTTTCCTGTATCTATAAACCATAATACCAGTAATAAATATTACAAATCAAAGACACAGATCAAATTTCAGTCATATACTATAATCAAATGACTATAGCAGTCCCACAAAGTACTCTACAAGGTTTTTGAGGTCCCAACAAACAATGAAGACAATTCAACCATTTGTCTTAAAAATGGATAATTTAATGTTCAAAGGATAGGCACTTTAACCAGTCAACTGTGTTGTGCCATGACTACTAGCAGTTCAATTGGCACGAATCATATGAATGCGAAAATAAAAACTTAAAAGGAATGCCAAATAGCATTATTTTCCAAAGTCTTCTCATTTATAGACAATAGCACAAATTTACATGAAATGCAGCATTTTGAGGGCATATACACGTTGCTTTATCTGTATTTTTTCAACCTTTTTGCCAATATTACTACATCAGACAGTCACTGAATTAGCTGAGTTGTATATCACAAATATGAAGCAGCAAAACTGCAGGTACCATATTTACGTCTTAAAAGCATGTTGATAAAGATCAGTAACCACAGTCCAGTCAACTTATTCTTGGTATTGAGATTCCCGAAGAATATAAAAAGATATGTGAAAGAAATTATCATTACCAAATCCTGAGATTGCCTTATGTAGACAATTCAAGTTATTTAAACCAAGAATTTCCACATTACAATATCTTAGATCAGAAAAACTGTGCCCTTTTCCACCTCAAACTATCAAATGGTCAGATAATTCAAATAGATTAATTTATTTTGACCAAGAAAATAGATTAACTAATCAACATGGGGCACATCAGCCGTATAGAAGGGAAGCATATTTGACATAAGAAGTAACAAGCATAACAAGACAAAGCTTCTACTCACACGCTAGATACCAAACAGGAAAGGGCAACCACTTGCATATCCAGTTAACAGAAACTCGGAAAAACAACTTACATTTCCATTTAGCCCTATCAACTCTGGGGAGTTGATTATTGCTAATGCTGGTGCAAGGTAAACAAAAGATGGACCTTGTATCAAAGGTAACCTTGACCCAAAAGATGTATGCAAAAGTGTAGTCACTCCCGAAACAAATAGGACAGTTGACACCACCATTGCACTATCCTCCTACACCAACTAAATCCAATCAGATCAAACTATGGTGCAACATCTCCAACCAAGGAAGAAGTATAATTAAAAAAGAAAATAAAACATGAAACATAAATCATAAATCATAAATCATAAATCATAACAATATGCAAGTACTCACGTGAGTGCCACCCATTGCAGGAACTATTACGAGTGGAATGAGAATCAACGAACCTATCATAGAAAGGTAATGCTGGAATCCATAAAGTCCGATGGGCACTGCAACGTTAAAAAAACAAACATAGGCCCACATAAATTGACAATAACGTAGATAATAACATATTATCACACTAACTGTTCATAACCAATAAGTTATAAAAGCTTAATAATTTAACGAACAATTTTTTCAACCTGCCCATCAAGTCTCGTGAGAAAAGACAATCCTAAGAAGATCAAGTTTTGAAACCTTCTTATAGAAGCTCATATACAAAAGATTCTCATACAGCATAGAATTAAATCAACAGTAATCCCAAAGTCCCTAGCAAGCCACAAAGGAAACCTCGTACACGGGTGATATTTTTTTAAGTCAAAACTCCCAAGTCTACGACTTCAAGAGTACCCAACTCGCATAAACCAGAAAAAAATGAAAAACTCACCAAGACCAGGCGAGTCTCGAAGTTCATACTTCATATGAGAAGGTCTTCCAGGAAACCCGTCATCCTCCACAGTTTGCGGCAACACGTCAACTACTTCCTCGTTCCTCGCAGTTCTTCTCGGAGCATCAGTCGGACCCTGCCCATTTGCTCCATTACCCGATACCTTCTTCGCCACCCCGCCACTGTCAGAATCCCTCCTCTTCTTCACACTCTGCTCTTTATTCCCCTGACCAACGGTCCCGTTCACCGCGGCCGATGCCGGAGACGGCTTAGCCCGAACCTGACCCGCTTCAAGGTCCGGTTGGGAATCCGGTTGCCGGTCTTTGGGCTTCGGTGCAAGGGAAATCTGGCTGGAATCGCTGGCATTAGTCTCGCCGGAGAATTTTGGTTTAAACCCAGTTCGCTTAGCCCAGGAGGACGGCGGCATTGGGGATGCTTCCGGCGGTGGCAGATATGGACCCTGCTTGGGTCGGGTTTTCGGGTCGGAATTGGACATCGAATTTCACTCCTCCCTCTCCTAGAAATGCATTAAAAATGGTAGATGCAGCGTAGATCTGACAAGGGTTTTGGGAGTGTTGTAGGATTTTGTGGTAGCTGAAGCTCGCGTCTTGAGAACGATGATATACAAGACTACAGAGAAACAGAGGAGGAACAGTATTAGTGAGCTGAAGCTTGAGACTGAAGAGTGAGAAAGGAGCGACAGAGAGAGAGAGAGCAAGTGTTGGAAAATGAAGTACAGTGGTGGAGGAGTTAAAACCGCGTTTTTTTCTCATTTATTTATTTTATTATTTCTTCCGAAATTATCGGGGACGACGTATTTATTAAAAGTTTATGTCTTGTAATAAATGACACAAGACTTTTTTCTCGGACATGATTATAAATTACAGATCCTTATTCGACATGTTATAATTGACTCATTCTTTGTTTTAAATATATTTTTAACCTAATTTTCCAAAAAAAATATTTTTTTAACCTATTAGTGGAATGGAATAGTAATTCATACGTAGACATACATATTTATTTATTGTAAAAAAGTCTTTCTATTAGTAAGAGGCATAAAACTAAAAGGTCTTGTGTTCGAATCCCTATATTTACGCTCTCTCGATCAAGTTTGTCGTACAGGTCATACCTAGTGCAAAATACCCAATTAGCTTGATTTGTAAGTTATTGCGTCAATTCTGATATTTATCCGGTGTGCATTCAAATGATATCAACTACAGTTATTGTTTAAAAAAAAGAATTGATAGACCTTTCTAAGGAAAAAAGATAAATAAAATTGATACATTTTAATTAAAATTTTATCTAGTTGATAAAACTTATCTTTTATATATATTTATTGATGATTTACAATAATTTGTAAATATTAATCAAGCTAAATATGTCACTTAATTTAAAGTTATTAATTAATTTGTTAAAAATATATAATTTATAAATTATTACATGTATTAAATAAATTATTAAATATGCATTTAAGGAGTAATAATTGCAAGGAGGAGGGTGAGGAATATTAAGCCGTAACTTTTGGGCGTGGGCTTTAAATGGGAGATGAAATCACAAAAGCATGGTTTTCTGGTGACAAAAGTAAAAGAAGGGGTTAGTCACAGAAATTCACAACTTTGAATTGATATCTCAATAGCCAATGGGAATGGAATTTGGAAACCTAAAAGTATAAAAAAAAAATTGGACTTTGAAAAAAATGGCATTCAATGCCTATTGATATCAACATTTAGTGTAAAGCTTGCCTTTTCCTAGTGCTAGTCGCTCAATCAATCCAAAGCCCCTTTCTTCCATGACCTTAGAAAGTGTAAAAGCCAAAAATGTCATGCAATGACTTTAATTTCCCATGCACAAATCTCATCTTTCCAAGTACTTGAACGTTTATTTACTTTTTTATCCATTTAATGATAGTAAGATGCATATTAGTAATGTTTTAAAAATTTGACTGAAAGTTAAACCGTTAAGATACAAAGTTTAACCAGTATTATGCCGTCATAAAATCGACTAAAGATTGAAATACAATTTAAAGAAATCATCCTTACCTATCAAAATTTTTAAAATTTAATTAAAAAATATATTATTAAATAAAATTTAATTGATTTATTTTAATTTACAAGAACTTATTAATTAATAAAAACTGATTGATTAATTAATAAATTGATCAGTTTTTAACAATAAGAGTTATTAAATTAAATCGAACAGGAAAATTAAAAATCAAGCAGAAAAATATAATGATTCAAAATTTTTACGATTGAACCCGCTAAATTAGTTGGATATTTTAATCATTGCATATTGGGCATCGTGCCTCCTAGGGGGTTGTCGACATAGTGGAGTAGGGGACATGGGACCAAAAGGTCCTGTGTTCGAATCCTCCTATCAATGTTCTCTAGATCGAGCTTGTCATACTGGACTTGCTTAATACCAAATACTCAGTTGTCGTGATTTGCAGATTATTGCGTCAATCTAAAAATTTATCCAATATTCATTCAAAAGATAATAATTGTGGATTCTTCCGTTACAAAAAAAAAAAGGGCATTGTCTACATTAAAGTTTACCTAATTATAATTCATAAATTTATTGTTTATTTAATAAAGGTAAAATCTAAATTTATTAAGTAAAATTTTAAAGAAATTAATGGATTAAATTAAAATTTTCTTTAATGAATCAAGATAATGTAATTTTAATTTTAACCTATAAAACACAACTTTCCCATTTTGCTCTCCCATGATAAAGATGCCACACTTCAAATGCAGTTGCTGTCGTTGCTTCCTTTTACTGTCGTTTTATATACGCACAGTTGAAGGCATTTGGTACGTGTTTTGCATCCTTACGGATAAAGGTTACATTTGCTCATCATCATCGAACGACTCAAGAAATTCAACCGATTTAACGGTCAAAATCTTAAATTATTTAATTTTTTGATTATTTTTTAATTTTATGGTTCAATTTATTTAATAATTATTATTGTTAAAAATTAATTAATTTATTAATTAATCGATCAATTTTTTAAAATTAATAAATTTTTATAAATTAAAATAAATCAATTAATTTTTATTTAATAATTTTTTAATTAAATTTTAAAATTTTTGATAAATAAAAACAATATCTTTCAATCATATTTCATATTCTTAAATTTTTTAATCTTTATCAGTTGAATATTTTTAAACTTATCTTATTAATTTAACTTCCGTTTAGTTCTTAAAAATTGATCATTTAATATGTGTTGAGCATCGTTAAAGATAACAACGTAATGGTTTGGATTATATATTAGTTTTATCGAATTTCAACAAGAATTAAAAACTTTCAAGTTTGTCAATTTTAAAAATTTAGTCATTAAATTTTTTATTTTCAACTTGTTATTATACTTAATTTCAAATCGTAATAGAAAAAGAATCCATAAGGTTTGGGAATGGAAATGGCTAATGCATAAGCATAAGTGGGTAAAGATGAAGAAGCATGCTTGGAAGAGAAGTACGAGTTTCTGAAAACGTGCTAAAGGGGACAGGACAAGCTTTGCCTTATAGGCCTGGCGTGGGACTGGGATTGCAACGTATCGTCACCATTTCACATGTCTCGTCAATCGCTTTTCCTATCTTGTATTCATTCATGTAATTCCACCTTAAACTAAAACAAGGAATTTTTCTGCAACCTTTTATCTGCAATGATTGGCCACAAAACAACTAAGGATAACAACAACTTGTATCGTCCCAAAAGGTCCAGATATTTTTTCGAGCTTGAAATTATTAAACATATATATTAAAATTACTTTCTTTTAGATAAATAAATTAATATGATATAATTGTTAAAAAGAAATTTCATATTTTTAAAACAATATTATGTAAAAAAACTTAAATTAAACTTTAAATTAATTTTTTACATGTGAAACTATTCTAAATAGTTCAAATTTATTAATATTAAATCCAACCAAGTCGAAATTATCATAATTAGTAATAATAATAATTTCTTCAAATGTAGCATCATAATATTATTTAAATCCACAGGCCATTTTACTGTTAAATTTGCTTACCATCTGGCTGCTCATGTTTCTAACGTGTACGAAGGCAAAATTTGGAAATCCATATGACAATTGCGGATTCCGAAAAAATAAAGAGCTTTTATGTGAGTGATGGGTCATGATAGACTTCTCACTAATTTGAAAGAGTTTGACGACATCGAAGCTTGGGGGATTTAGGCCCTTTGTGCCGCCAAGCACCAAAACCTCTCTTACATTTATTTCAAGATTGTGAAGTCATTGTTCATGTTTGGAATACAATTAAGAGGTAATATCGTTTTTTCTTTGTGCATGCTGATCAGAATTTTCTTCAATAGTTGGAAGCTCACATTGATTGTAGGGAGATAACTCATAGGGGGTACCATGGCCCTTTTTTTTCAGCTTCACTATGATAGATATGGCATTTTCGGAATGAAATAATCTTTGCAAGGGGACATAATTTGCCGATTCAAAGTTTGGGATCTTTGATATTAGATCAAGCTTGTTGGGCATGATATAGTTGGCAACAAATGTATTGTACATGCAATCTCTCTCCTAAGCATAATTGCTTAGTGGGGTGGCGCCACCCGGTTGAATTGTTGAAGACGTGCTAAAACTCAATGTGGATAGTGCTTTGTGGGAGAATCCGAGTGAGGCATCTGCTGGAGGAGTATTGCGAAATAGCAGGGGGCAATGGATTAGAGGATTTTGTTCTGATGTCGGTTTTTACACTTGAATGAGGGCTAAACTTTGGGCTCTTTTGAAGGGACTTAAATTGGCCTAGGAATAGGGAGCACGTAATTTGGTTATAGAGATGGATTCTAAAATTATTGTGGATATGATAGGAAACTATGTGGGTGTAGAGCATCCCCTCTAAACTCTTATCACTGAGTGCAGAGTCCTATTAATGCGGAACTGGAAGATTGAATTAAGACACATCTACTGGGAGTCCAATAAGGTGAGGGATTTCCTTGCTAACGCAGCGTTTGAGATGCCTTTGGGATTACATGTTTTGCAGGAAAGCCCAGTGGTTGTGGGAGAGTTGTTGTGTCAAGATATTTTAGGTGTTGTATGGCCACGTTTAGTGCCTCATGAGGAGGTATAGTTTTTACGTTTTGTTCTATTAGTGGCTTATGCCCCTTTCCTTACCAAAAATTTATTTAAGTCTTATTTTTAAAATTTATATGCTAAAATTACATTATTTTAGATAATTATATTAAGATGACATTATTTTTGAAAAAGAGATTTAAAAAATAAGAAACATTATTTTAAAAATAGAAGTTTAGACTGCAAAACTTTTCAAGATTAAGTTTAAACCAATGTTTGAAAAACTAGACCAAAAGTTAACTGACAAGATAGAAGGTTTAAAGTTTAAAAAGTTCAATCAGTATTATACCGTCATAAAAATAGGCAACATTAAATAAAATTAAAGAATTTGAAAATTGATTAAAGAAGAATATTTTTAACCATTGATTTTTAAAGTTTAATTTAAAAATAACCGTTAAATAAAAATTAATTTGTTTATTTTGTTTTATCAAAACTAATTAATTATTTATGCAAAATTACCATGCTTTAAGAAAATTAAACAAATGACAACAACAATAAGAATTTAGTAAAAATCTCGCTGAATGTAGGGCTTGAAAAGGTCTAATAATACATATCTTTATTCCTAAGTAATAGAGAAACGAGCTAGTTTTTGAAGTAACTTGTTCAGTACGGGCTTAAAATTAAGGAGACGACAATTACTACTATTGACTTTATTATTTTTTATTAAATAAGTCCAAACATGCCCTTGCATCACTATCCTGTACACCTATGGCTTAAACTATATTAGGAATTTAAATGAAATCTAATATCATTATTATCATCACTCAGTCTAAAATTTCACAGCGAAGTAGAGTTTAGAGAGATCTGATAGTATATATAGCCTTATTTAGTAGAGTAGTTGTTTATAGTAAACTCATACGTGAATGTGACAATAAAAATGTGACATAGATTATACGAGTAGATATGAAAACTGATATGTTAAAAGAGTATCTGTAAATAAAAATTAAAAAGTAAATAAATAAATAAAATAAAATAAAACTAAATAAGATATATGATATAATGTGGCTAAAAAAAATATCGTGAAATGATACAAGTTTAAAAAAAGTTATTAAAAAAATACATATGATAAGATAAATATACTTTAAAAAATTGTAAAGTTCTATTCATATCTGTTATTAAATGAAAACTAATATGTTTTTAAAAAATTGAAGTTTCAATATTTAATTAATTCAGTATAAAGCCTAAAAATAAAGCCGAATGAAGCTCCAAGGCAACACCTTGCAAGTGGAAAACAAATAATATCTTGCAATTCTTTTATTTAAAAAAAGAAAAAATAAAAGGGTGATAGCTGGATGTTAACGAGCAAAGTTCGTTATCATAACAGTAGCACAGCCACATAAAGCTTAGGAAAGCAACGGCTATTTTATTTATTTATTTATTTATATTGTTGTCATGCAAATGACCAGAATTTGATGGTGACCCTAAAGACTTTGCAACAACTAGCCGTTGGGCTTGTGAAAGTGAAACGGGCGCTGTGTGGACCACGACCTCTAATGAAGTTTGAGCTTGAGCTCAGGCTTAGCTGTTCTTCTTTGTTTGGATTTTGACGTGTCCTTTATATATGTAGATATATATTGCACATATTTTTCTATCTTTACGTGTGCGTGAAGGATGGGAGCATGATATTTTCATTAGGGTATTTTAATTATGTGTTATTAAATTTAGTACATATATCTACGTAAATCTCACGTAAACGTGTGAATGATATTTAATAAAATTGAGTAAAAATTGATTAACTGAAACAGAAGTTTTGATCCAGTACGTGAATACTTTGAAGACTTTGAACAATTCTTTGCTTGATAATAATATATTTGTGTCCATTTTAGACTTTGAAATAATCTTTATCATATTATTTCTAAACCTTAAAGGTATGATTTGTATTTTTAACATTTTATAAAAAAATTAAGTCTATACAATTATCTTTGGTATCATTTTACATCATAATGCTGTTAAAATAGTATTAATTATACTTTAACGTTATTAAAATAGTGCTCGTTACATTCTGAACTCCGTAATAGAGATAACGATAAGTGTTTATTTAAACCTTTAATAAAACGTTAAGGTGAAAATCATGTATTTAACAAGTGTTTAAATAAATTATTTTTAAGATTACATGAATGATTGATAGTTTCGAATCATCTACTTATAACATAAATATAGGCTAAATTAATTTCATATATTAAAAGTTGCTAAAAACTTAAATAAATTAGGATTTATCTATTTATCAATTTATTCCCTGGTTTTTATTTTTATTTATTTATTTACTTATATTATTTTATTCTTTCTTTTCTAATTTTATGGTTATTTGTTTACTTGTTCATTTATTTATATTTTATTTGTATTCTTTTTATTATTTGTATTTCAGTCGATAGTTATTCGATGTAATATGAGTTATATGGAGGTAATTGAGTGACCAAGATATAATTCACCAACTTAAAGTAATTAAGGATAATGTTTCATTATTCTTAATTAGTATTGATTCGATAAATCCTTAACCAAGATGAAATGATATTTTGTAAATAGGTTACAAATGTCATTAATTGAATCAATATCTAATGGTGGAGAACTAATATGATTAGACTCAAAATATAGTAGACATTAATTTCATACTTTATGTATAATTGAAACTTTATATGGTGAAAATATTGAATTATACGAAAAAATCATGTATGGAAAGATTAGTCAAAATCACTTTGATATTCCAAAATATTTGGATGGTCATGATGTATTGCTAGACGCTAATCATAAATTATGAATATAAATTGTTTAATTAGAAGATTAAAGTTAAATTAAGGAATTTAATTTATCTTATCGTAAATATGATTTACGGTTATAATTTGTATTAATTGCCAACATATTTGTGAACCTAATAGGTCATACATAAATAACAAGTTGTGGAGAGAAAGATATTTTAATCAAGTTAGACTTGATTGTAAAGTTTGAGAGACTTTACGGTTAAATATGAGATATTTAATAAATAAAGATCAATATGAGATAGTGAATCTTATTTGGGCATAATCGATATTTAATTTGAATTATTTGTAATTCTAATTAAAGTTTAACTAAAGTTATAATTTAATTTTAATTAAATTACTAAAATATCAATAACCTATTAAGAATAAGTTTAAGTTCTAAGGCAGCTATCACTCCGTGCCTAACCATCTTTACAACAGTTGTAGTGTTAGACCCCGATTCTTTTCTTACTAATAAGCATGTGTTCAGTTTATTTTCGAGGTTTAATTTGATTAATTTGTCGGTTAGGAATTAATTAGAATGTCTTTGGGTGTAGAAATTTTTTTTAATTTGATGGATTAAAGGGAGAAATTAAGATTAAGTTAGAAAATTCTTATGGTGTTAGTTAGATTAAAAGAACAAGGTTATATGAGGACATTTT
>JANIIA010000191.1:5045313-5057857 GCA_027478495.1 Erythroxylum alaternifolium | reverse complement strand
GAAAAATGTAGAGGATTTTCATAGTTTTCCATTGATGTATCATGTACTGATTTTGGATGTGGGAGTTGAAAGATGTGAGATGTTGAAGGTTGCTGCAGGTGATGTTGAATGGGTTGTGTCTGCTGGGTTTTGAAGCAAATTTCTGGGCTGATGTGGATTAAATTGGGTTAAGTAGTCTTCTGGAAAGTTATAGAGGGTTTACATAGCTTTCCAATGAAGTGTCATGTGCTGCTTTTGGATGTGGGAGTTGAATAATATGGAGTGTTGAATTTTGGTACAGATGCTGCCAAATTTTCAATTTTCTGGGCAGAAACTTCGAGTAACTTTTGACCCTCTTAGAGTTTGAAAATTGTTCTTGGAGTCTTCATAGAAGTTGTATATTTTCTTTTTCTCTTTCTGATGATATGAAGTATGTGATTTTTGGCCCACAGAGTGAAAAGTTATGATGTTTAGAATTTCTGTGCTGTTTAGGACATTATTATTGGCAGATTCTTTGCAGTGGATTTTAAATGCCCTTAGAGACCTAATTAGTTTTTGAATCCTTCTGGAAAGTTGTAGAGTTTCCTTTTAGCTTTTTATTGATACCAAATTTACGAATTTCGAAGTTCTGAGTAAGAAGATATGAATTTTTGAAGATTTCTGTTATTTTGAGAGGTTAGACTCGCAGTCGCGAGCGCGCGCTTTGAGAGGTTAGATTCGCGGTTGCGAGCGTGCGCATCCAGCGCGCTCGCAGGGCTTGGACTCGCGGTTGCTCGCAAGCGCGAGCGCCGAGCGCCTCGCACCTCGCGAGCGCAGGCACGAGCGCTTCGTAAGGGCGAGCACCTCGCGCCTCGCGCCTCGCGAGCTCCTCAAGAGCGCGAGCGCCTCGCAATCGCGAGGACGTCTCCTCTGCACGACCCTTTCCAAATCTGAATTTTTTTCATTTTTCTTTTTCTGAAATTCAAAAGGATACATTTTGATTTTTCTACCAAATTAAATATTCTTTGATTATTTTTGGACATGGAAATATTTTTATAAATTGTGGGAAAATATTTTGACCCTTCCTATTTTGACCCTTCCTATGATTTTAAATTATTTGAAAGTCATTATTAACTATTTTAATTAAATCATTGTTATCTATTAAATTGTGTATTAAATGTTTTTCTGAAATTTTTGTTCTTGATTGATTTATTCTATTGTCTATGCTTATTTTACGATTCCACTGCGCATTTTTTCCGGGGTCAACACTTATTGAATTTTCTTATGATTTACTTCTAAATTTTGTTCGGAGGTAAGTTAAATGAGTTATTTGTTTTAAATTTGACCTGGTGGGGAATTCCTCCCTCGTGGGGCACGCGCTCAGATGTCATGTAGGAAGTCGGGCCCGTGACCCGGGGAGGGGTTCCAGCATGTAGAGTTCTCTCTTATTTTGTGGATCCCGTTAGAGAGTGTGACTATGACGGTTGAGATAAATCAGTTTCAAAAGCAGTTTGAGAGATATGACAATAATATAATCAAACTTTGAAATAAGATACTAATTAAGATTTATGTTTTATTATAATTTAATTGTTAATCATTTTATAAAATTTTAGTAATCTTGATTTTTGAGAAACCAAATACGAAAAAGTTTTGTAATTATTCAGTTACATGAGAGATGACTGATATCTCAACGTCTATTAATATTTAATCTTAATAGAACAATGAATAAAACTAATTTATGTTACAAGTAATATCAAAATATAGCAATCCTTGATATTTTGATGATCTTTAAATTAAGTGACCACTTATATAATCATCACAATGAGAATTTTTATAGACATAAAAGTAATGTTCTATATAGATTTATCATACGAGTCAATTTAATAAACTTGTTCTCTAACAAACACTCACATATTTGTTTAAATAGTTCCGTACTTTTGTTTATAAGATTGACTACTTCCTTCGCAAGGAAAAAACATAACATGTGCAAGTCTTTTGATATTTTATTAATGTCAAATCTTAATAGAATAATAAATATTAACAATTTAGAGATAATATATAAATACAATATGAACCTCATAATACTAATCTTACCGTAATTTTATTTGCAATATATTTCATGTCATGGACTTTATCATATATATATATATATATTTGAATATGTAAAACATAGATTTTTTTAAAATAATTATGTCATTCAATTATAACTAATTGAAATATTCGGTAAAACCATCCATTATCATTAATTGTCTTCACCTAAAATAACTAACCAACCAACTAACTCCCATAAATACTATATATTCAAATTTGATCAGAGTCAAAAATAAAATATTTTATTAAAAAATAATTATTTTTTACTGGACTTGATTAATAGTGTAAGTAAAAATAATAAATTTGATTCAATTTAATTTAAAATTAATAAATTAAGTTTCAATAGAGAAAGTCGATAACAATAACTTGATTTTTAAAAATTGAAGCCGTTTTAATTTAATTTTTAAAATTATATTATATTAATTTAAATTTATAAAATTTTAAAATAAAAAATTTAAATTTAAAAATCAAATCAAATTAATATCGTTTTAAGTGGTCCGCCAATCGTAAATGTGAGATGTGAGATTTGTTGTAAGCGTATTTGTTAGCTTTGGAATACCGCATCAAATCTTTTGTTTCAGTGAATTTATTTTAATCGTGTTCTATTAAATTTTATCTACACATTTAAGTAGGATCTATATAAATATATGGATAAGATTTAATAAAACATGATAAAAATATTATAATCGGAACAAATATGATAAAAATACCATAACCGAAACAGGAGATCTGATCCCTTAGAATACGAAGGTATGAAATGCATAATTAAAATGAGGGAAAATAATTTGTAGTGTTTATTGGGCCAAAGGCCCATGGGCCTATGTGTTGCTAGCAAGAGAGGATGGAAGAAAAAAAGAAGAGGTTTAATTGAGGTTTTAGGGTTAATAAGAGAAACAGAAGCCTCAGGAATGGCTGGTGGGATTATCGGAGGAGGGAGAGGTACCTCCACTGTGATGCGAGCAGTCTGGAGAGCAACAGCACCAAAAAAAACAGCAAAAAAATCAGCAACCGTAACAAACCCAACAAGGGTCGCATTGTCTTCCTCGATTCGCTTTCAGATTCGTCCCCAAAACTTGACCTTTCGTCATTGTCCTCGATTCTCTCCCAGGTCTTACAACAGCTCCTCTAATATATTATATTTACTTTTAATTAGTTGGATTTGTATTTTTGATATGTTGTTTATGAATTGAAGGTTGGTTAGGAGGGAATTGAGCTCGCTTGTCCCATTGCATAGCGCTATTGCTTCTGCATGCCTTGTCTCCAATCTTCCTAGTGATGTCAGCTCCTCTGCCGAAGGTATACCACATTCTTGTTTCTTTGTACGCACTTTAATTTATATCCGTGATACTGAACCGAGGTACAGAGGGCCTTTACTATGGAATGGATAAGAAATTAGCTACATTTTAATGATCTAAGTACTAACTTGAGATGTTCACTCGTGGGGAAGCATTATTCTCCAACGCTGATAGACGTGGCCCATGTTTATTGTTTAATGTCTATGAATCATTAGTGTAGCAGAAGATCTGCTTAGAGGTTGCCTTAGAATCTTGATGAAATATAGAACTGGTTTAGAATCTATGGGGGAGCTCTCTTTTTGTATTTGGATGTGATTCTTATCTCTTAATATGCATGCAATCAGTTTGTTTATGAGGTTTAGAGATAAACGTAGGATAAGATGTCCAAAGCCAGTGTTTGAAAACTAGACCTGGCAAGACATGTTACTTGTTCATAGGGTTGTGTTTTGCCACCTGACTCCTAAACAGCATCTTTCCCTAATCTGTTCTTGTTAGCTTAGTCAGCAAATGCAGCAAGTTGGTGTGTATCAGACTCACATGCTCACGATGGTTCTGTTTTAAGAATATTGGTTTTGCAGTTGCATTACAGTCTTTGAGTTTGACTTTTACTTTACACTTGCAATTGCATTACGTTCTCTGAATTTGAGTTTTACCTGTTAACGGGGCGGGCTCTGATCATACCTGGCTGTGGACTTAGGGATGTCAAAAAGGGCTTGGCCTGGCCCGTGGCCCGTCGGGCCATGGGCTGACCCATCCCTGGGCGGTGCCGGGCCAGGAGCAGCCCTGCCCAGACCTGGCCCATTGACATCTCTATTTGGACTTTCTTGATTACTGCACGTATGCTGTTTCGAAGGTGGAATCCTGCGTGTTATCTCTTATAGCATACATATCTCTTATAGCATACATATCTTAAGTCATGGTTTCCAACCATTAAAACCCAGCACAATGACTTTACTGCCGGAGAAAAAAGAAAACCATGAATTTTCCTTGGGACAAGAACATTTATGGATGTGGGTCGATTAAATATCCTTAATATAGTAGTTGATGTTACGAACACTATTGATACGATAATAAGTGGAGAACTTATTTGAGATTACAGCAAGGTAACTTATATCAATTATCTAAACTTTGTGGTTCCACTGTTATATGTATTCCAGACAT
This sequence comes from Erythroxylum alaternifolium, assembly GCA_027478495.1. Lineage (NCBI taxonomy): Eukaryota > Viridiplantae > Streptophyta > Magnoliopsida > Malpighiales > Erythroxylaceae > Erythroxylum > Erythroxylum alaternifolium. The sequence continues at coordinate 5,053,352 of JANIIA010000191.1, read as the reverse complement.
ATCAATTTAAATTTTTAGTTGTTTGCTAGGATTTGGTGCTATGTTGCTTAAATTTGAAAGCATTGTATTAAACTGTCATTTAGGTGAAACTGTCTATAAAATAATCACTGGATTCTTCTCATTTTACTAATATGATGCTATTTCAACTACAACTTGTGGAATGAAAAGTTTGTTCCTATGATCAGTGTAGTGATCTGTAGCAGTTTATAGTTGAGAAACTATTGGAAGGTTGATGGTTAATGCTGACTAGTATTATATGGTGGAAATAATCCTCAATTTTTGGATGATTTTGCTGTGTAGGTCTAACATTTTGTGTTCAGTGCAAGGCTAATTTAACAGAGGGCAGTCACTCTTTTCTCAACCTTCAATAGTATTGAAACTAAGAATGCTGATTTAGAAAGGATAAAGATACTGTTTCCAGTGGCAATTCACATGCCAATATTAAAACAATAAAATAAAATATCGTTAACAAAGAATAGAAAACCTAATGTTTAAAGCTATGGATAATGCATGATTTATGCTGAGATGCTAATGTTTGCAGCTCTGACAAGTACTTCATTTTCATGACAGGGAGATTTGTTAATTATGTTAGTCCCATCTAATGTCAAGCGCGCAACAAAGAGTTTCCTAGTCGAACGGCTTCATCTAGATCCATTTCTCTGGAAATGGAGATGGAGATTCAGTTTTTCAGACTTCAGTTGCTGATCAACAGTTGTAATTTTGTAGCTACTCTAAAGGTCTCTCTAAATATTCTTGTACTTGATCATATGGTGGATTGGCTTTTGATGATCTAACTTCTGATAAGAAATCTGATGAGAATGATGTGCTGTTAATGATTTGATTGAATCAATTCAACAATAAGATTAAACTCTACTAGAATCACTGTGTGACTGTGTGAGATTGTAAATGTCACAGGTCGTCAGTTTAGTACGGTTAAAGTCTAGATGGATATTGAGCAATCAAAGGTTGAGTGATTTCCTCATTTTGTGGTTTTACTGGTCATCATACTTAATATTTCCAAAATTTCCTTGTACTCCAACAAATGATATATGATATCTAGAGGTAATTTAGTCAATGATTAATCACCATGGTCACAGAAGTCATCAAAATAATTGTTTCTTAGCTTGTTTTCCCAGAATGAGACGAATCAATTGTCTTTTGATGCTAGAATCAACAGCCTGTCTATACTCAAACCATTTTTTCAACACTCTCCTGTGCAAGATACTTATTTAGCTGATGTATACACTTGATTCTATTTACCATTTATTATTATTATTGTTATTTTATTTTTGAATTCAACAAATTACTAAAGTTTCTGCAATGGCAAATGAAAGGAGATGACCCACTTCTGAATCCACTTTGGTATCAAGACAAAGTTTATTCTTTCTTTCCAAGTTTCTGACTGGCAGATAGTTTCTGACTGTTAGATATGTTACTGTCTTTATTCTTTCATTTTGACATACTGGACCACGAACTGCACACTGATGCAAGCAAATTGAGTGATGGCAAGCAAATTGATGTCTGAATTGTACAATCTGCGGTTCTTGGCATTTGTCTGTAATGTTTTCTTATCAAATGTGATACGAAGATTGTGTTTTTTGATTTAAGGTAAGGTTTATGAGTGGTGCAATAATTGACTTAGCTTATTTCAATTATTGTCACGCAATGACACCAATTTAAAAACATGGAGTAAGCTTGGAGGACTGAAATCGCACATGCAATTAGTAGTTGTGATGTCATTATACTATTGATTGGTAATTTTCCCAAGAAAATACCAAGATTGATTAAGGGTTTGTGCAATAAACTGTTTCAAGTAGGTGATGCTTCTTGTTCAGTTGTTGGGTGTGTTCTGAGATCATAATCCATATTTTTTATCATGATGATCTAGAAGCACAGTTATACTGGTTGAGTTTTGCTCTGAGGTGAACCCTTGGTTTAAGGCAACGGTCTCAGTCAACCCTAACTTAATGAAAGTTGCATGTCCTGCAGGTCTGACTCCATTTTATTTCATTTTGTGCCAGCTTTTCATTTTCTCACAAAAAAATCCCAATAAATGTGAATCAGATCAAAAAATAATTTTATATTAACAAAATTGGTAGTGGTTACTCTTCCAGCGGGACTAGATGGTTTTTGGAATTGATTAGCACATGTATTAGCTACACGTGGTTTTACTTTTTAATGTTTTAAAAATTAGATTAAAAATTAGAGGGTTGGTTATAAAAAATCTTAAACTTTGGGTAATTTTGTAACTAGAGCTCGAATTTAAAAAAGTGACAATAAAATGATATTTTTAATTTTTTTTAATTCTAGACCAATATGACAATGTTAGTTTTTTTGTTAAATTTGCTAACGTGACATTTCATGTATCCAAAAATTCTCATTATTAGTACACGTCAGTAGTAGTTGAGAGAACAAATACTAATTAATGAAACAACATCATTTAATCATACAAGGAAAAGACGTTTTCGATTGTGAAATCTCACCCCTTTTGTTCATTTTGTTTTCCGACTGTATTTATTAACGAAGGGAGTTAGGTCATTTTTAAAAAGTCGGAAACCCTCACCCCTTTCGTTCATTTGGCTTTCTGACTGTATTTATAAATGAAGGCGGTTAGGTCATTTTTAAAAAACGACATTGTTTACTTATGTGATTAAACAATGTCATTCTGTTAATCAAGATTTGTTCTGTTAACTACTGCTGATGTGTACTAATAATAAGAGTTTCTAGACACGTGATATGTCACGTCAGTAAATTTAACGGAGAAATTAATATCGGGTTAGAATTAAAAAAAATTGAAAATTTAAGTATTTTATTGCCATTTTTTAAAGTTTGGGTTATAATTGCAAAATTAATCGAAGTTTGAGATTTTTTTAATTAACTCAAAATTAAACTAGTGGTAAGGTTCAAAATATTAATGTTATACCATCATAAAATTAGTACATGGTAAAATATCAAATAAAATTTTAAAAATTAAAATAAGATTGAAAAATGAAATTACTTTTACCGATAAGAAAGTTAAAAGTTTAAGTTAAAAAATAAATTTAAAGTAAAACTAATTGATTTATTATGGTTGATGAAAATTAGTTAATTTGTGAATATTATTTGAATAATTAATAAATTGGCTAGATTTTTTAATAATAAGAGTTATTAAAATAAATTAAATTGAATAAAAATTAATCAGTTTAATATTTTAAAAAATGAACAGGTGGAATTGATTTTGAGTTTTTAATCGTCAGTTGTTCCTAATAACTTGTTAACATTTTTCCTTAACAGTGGGAATTATAAGAACAGGTTTATGTATAGCTTAGAATTTGTTTAATTAGAGCTTGACATAAAAAGTTTAAATTATTATAAAATTTAAAATAGGAAAATACATATATATATATTTATTTATTTCAATAATTGTAACAGAAACATTATATCAATCCCCAATTATTGTTTCTGAAAATTTTGACAGCCTCTCTGCATGAGAACTGCTTTCACTTCTTCGATGTCTGCTAGATGGATCATACATTCTGTATTAGAAATGTCTACATTGATTATGACTTGTGACATCATTTTATGTTAAACCAAACACTTTCATGACACTTACGTGAGCAGAATCAATCTCCTCCAACTATTTTACTTGACAATCATGGAGGAACATGCCCTTCTGCTACTGGTAGGACCTCACCATCTTACTCTCCATTGAAAACATTCCTCGTCCTCTGATTCCTAGTCCAGGATAAGTTACATATATATATATATCATCAACTTGTATACAATATTTTATATAATTTATTTAATGATTTTTTAAGGAAGTTTCAACCTATTACTTTTTTTTGTTCTCTCAAACATTTAACTAATGCATAACTTACTTTCATAAACTAGGGTTTTGGTAGAAGAGAGACAGAAAGAGACCACTGACTCAATACTGCAAAATATGTAGATATGGGTTAGATCTTAGTACTTGCCAGATGATGCTTGACATCCAAAATTTTAAAACCATAAATGACCAGACAACCTTTCCATTATGTTGGTTCAGACAATTAAAGTAAGTATGAAGTACGATAAGCTCAGAGAGGCGAAACAAGGTAGGCTGTATCATCAACTAATCCAAATTTAACGCTCATCTCTTTCACATGGCACCCTCGTCATTATATTCTCGTGACTTCCTTCGATTTTGCCCATCAAATCTTCTGTTTTACAAATCTGATCGCTCAAATTTAAATACCCTCAAACACCTTGCATAAGTTTCTGCTGTAATAAAAAATAAAAATTATTTTGAATATTTTAGTAAAATACTAAATACTACGAATTTATAAAATATAGAATTTATATATCTCAATTAGTGATAAGATTTGATTGTATTAATATTTAAACTTTTAATTTGAGAAAAACCTAATTCTTAGTAAGTAAAATCTTTTAAAAAATTTGATGAGAAAATACTTTTTTGATAATTTTTAAAATCTGAAAATTTAAAACCATAAAAGTGAAAATATACATGTCTAAATAATTTTGTAGAGCTTCTAAAAAAATATGGTGAAAATGGTAGTAAAGTTCATTTAAGCATTGTTAAAATTTATTATTAAGAGGATTACAGTGAAATGCACACATAAATATATTTTTTATAAGTCAAAATATCTAATATTAAAAAGTAAAAATTAAGATGTATTTAGTAAATTATTACAAAAGGAAATAATTTACTCTAATAAAAATAAAAAAATTGATTAGCTGTAGATTCCAAAGTCAAAATTGCCATTATTGAAAACCCCCATTTCTTTATTCCATATCAAATTAGTAGCTGAGATCAAGAAATAGAATTAAAATCAAAAGCCATGATCAATGTTTTAAAAATCGGACCAAAAGTTAAATTAATAAGTTAAGAAATTTAAGTTTTAAAAAATTCAATCGGTATTAGATCGTTATAAAATTGATTAAAGATTGGATAATTAAAAATTTTTGAAATATTATTGAACGAACTCATTGAAGAATTTAATTTTTAATTGAAAAATAGACTATTAAATGAAAATTAATTAATTTATTTTGATTTATAAAATTTGATTAATTTACTAAACTAGCTAATTAACTAAGGGCATCTCCAACCCATTCTTCCAAAATAGCATCTCTAAAATAGAGTAAAGTTTCCTCTATTTTAGAGATGTCACAATACTTTTCACTCCAATTCATAACTCTATTTTTTACATTAAAAAAGAATATTTTCATCATATTCTTTTTTACCTTTCATTAATAATTATTAAAAAGCTAATTTTTTTTTTTAAAATATGAACAATAATAGAGAGATGCTACAATGCCACTCCAATTTTGGTATGACACTATAACATCTCTCCAAAATAGAGGAAAAATACCGATAAATTGGAGTTGATTTCTTCTCTATTTTGAGGATAGTTGGAGATGACCTTATATTAGTTAATTTTTAATAATAAGAGTTATTAAAATAAATTAAACCAAAAAATTGAAAATTAAATTAGAGAATCAATTAGCTTGAAATTTTTACGATTAAACTGGATTGTTTTCTTTTTTAATTTTTATATAATTATTATGTGAATGACAAACCTAGAAACTTAGAAGATAAATAAATATATATTCTTGCCATGTTTTTGGGGTAAGATCAACCTTCTAGATTTTAAATCATTTATTCCCTTTTACTTGCTTCCAACATGATTTTCCTCCAAAATTTAATGCCAAGAGATGGCTCCAAAGCACCTACCTTGGCCTTCATCCACTTACCCTCCAACATATTCTTATCTTTTTCTTCCTTCCTCGTATAAGCCGAAAGAGAAACACCCTACTGTTCATCCCTTCAGATCTGTGTCTTTCTTTCTCTCTCTCTCTTCTGTATTGAAGAATCCAACAGTACGTAAAGACTGTCACCCCCAAGATTTGATCTTGTTTTCAACAATGAGAGACATAGTTTCTTGTTTTAGTGAAAACGCTATCGATGTATCCCGCTCTTCATGTTCTAGTTACTTAAACAAGGCTTGTATGTCGCCAAAGTTGATCCCATCTGTCCAAAATGCTGTTGCAAGCTTGTACAAAATCGTCCTCTCAACTAGAAAACAGGTGACGTTTTTAGTCACTTGGTGCAGAAACCAAACTTCGCAAGGCCTTAGCATCAACTTTGGAAGCGACCCTTCACCAACTTTCAAGATCAATACTAATGACAAGCTATTTAGGAGGAAGAGAGGCAACAAAGTGATCGAACTTGAGAAATTCAAGATTGAAGTGTTCTGGGACCTTTCTTCTGCTAAATATGTCAGAGGACCAGAACCTGTTGGCAATTTCTATGTTCTAGTCATGGTTGACTCGGAGATTGGCCTTGTAATGGGCGACCTGGGAGAAGAAACTATCACCAAGAAGTTCAAAACTAGCGCGCCTTTTGCTAAAGTAAGTCTCCTCTCGAGGCAAGAGCATTGTGCAGGAAAGACTTTGTATGCAACCAAAGCAAAGTTTTGTGATTCAGGAATTCAACATGATATCTTGATCAAATGCAGTGGAGAAAATGAAGGGCTAAAACACCCTGTTTTGTCAGTGTATATCGACAAGAAGATGGTGATTCGAGTAAAAAGGCTTCAATGGAATTTCAGAGGCAACCGATCCATTTTTCTTGACGGGTTGCTTGTGGACATGATGTGGGATGTTCATGACTGGTTCTTCAATCCTGCTTCAGGATATGCAGTGTTCATGTTCAGGACGAGAAGTGGAATGCACAGTAGGTTGTGGCTTGAGGAGAACATGGTTCAGAAAGAGCAATTCTCTTTGTTGATCTATGCCTATAAGAACCTTTGAAGAGATGCATTTCTTTATTCTTTTGGTTTCTGCCAGTCTTTTACATCTAATCTCTTTGATTTTAGGGTCTTCATCAGAAGATTTGATTTTGGGTCTTCTTTTTTTCTTTTTCAAAGGTGCATGCATAAACATTAAATTGTTTTTGAAACATAATAATTTAATTGTGAAATGCAGCTAAATGAATTAAAATAATACTAATTAAAGTAAATCTTTTATAAATTAATAACATGTATATTATAAGTTGCTAAAATAAATTGAATATTACATAATTATCGTCATTAATACCCAATTGAAGTCCTGTTAGGAAAGATTCGATAATATATAACTTTATTTTTATCTAGTAAAGAAATTTCCGATAGATTCACGTAAGAGTACAAAAAGTAAATTATTTTTATTTTATTAGTGAATAAATCCTTTTTTCTGCTTAATTAATCATCAATTTGTTTTTTATTATAAATTAATTTTGTTTTATATTCGTTTATCTAGAGATGTCAAAATTTGCCCCGCTCAATTTTTACCCTAGTTGACCGGACTACGGGCTAAGGTATAGTGGGCCATGGGCTGTTACCAACCACATTTTTGAAGTTTTTTTTTAAAAAATATGATGGGCTGGGTTGGCCCAGCTCATTTGTGGCCTATCAAACCATAGGCTGACTCATTCCGATCCGATGCATTGACATCTCTACTTTTCTCCGGTAACTATATGTTCATTCTTTATTATTAAACGTCTTAAAGATTTTACAAACTATAATTAAAACATGACAGAGAAACAAGCCTATTGGTATTTCTTTCGGCAAAAAGAAGGAAATGGCTACAATCACAATGCCTGGGAGCATACAATAGACACGCCAAAACGATAGCGCGAAATTAAAGAATTAAATTTAAATTAATTAAATTTTAAATTAAGATTGAGTTTGGATATTACTCCAAAAAAAAATTTAGGGGAGTGTTAGTTCGTAGAGGGAAATAATAATAGGAATGAGAATGAATATAGTAAAGAATAAGAATTGATATTATCATTATAATTATGATGGTCAGTTAAGAGGAAGGAATTATCACCGTTATCATTAACAGTGGTTGGTTTGTAAAAAATATTGAGAAATTAAAATTTATTATATTTTAATTAATTAAATTAATTAACTACAATATAATTAATTACAATATTTCAATTAATCAACATATTTTAATTAATTATTATATTTTAATAAATAATAATAATAATTTAATTAATTAATTAATTATATTTTAAT
>JANIIA010000191.1:4976415-4997750 GCA_027478495.1 Erythroxylum alaternifolium | reverse complement strand
AATGAAATCATTATTATCAAACCTATTGAAATATGCACTATTTGCACTAAATTTGTTGAATCCATGGCTCATTATGAAGGAATCAAATCTTTTGTACCAACATCTTGGCGCCTGTTTTAAACTGTATAAAGATTTGTTCAACCTGCAAACCAAGTTCTCTTTCCCTGGTTCTTCAACACCTTTTGGTTGATACATGTAAATTTCTTCTTCAAGGCCTCTATGAAGAAATGCAATCTTTACATCTAACTACTTTACATGTATATCAAATGTAGCACGCATAGCTAGGACAATCCTAATTGTAATGAGACGAATTACAGGTAAAAAAATTTCAATAAAGTCGATACCTTTTTTCTGAGCATATCTCTTTACCACCAACTTTGCATAATACCACTCCGCCTGACCATCACTGTTATGTTTGATCTTGTACACCCATTTGTTGCCAATGGGTTTTCTCCCTTGTGATAGTGGCACAAGCTTTTATATCTTAGTCTTATGAAGAGTTTCTATTTCTTCCTGCATTGTCGCCATCCAAAGTGATACATCTGAGCTATTTGTTACTTCTTTGAATGTTGATGGTTCACCATCTTCTATTAGGAGACAATATGCAACATTGCCCTCTATAATATAATTAGACTGCTAGGTTGGGATTCTCCTTTCATGGGTTGACCTTTGAACTTTTGTATTTTCAGATTCAATTGGTTCTTGCTTCTCATGATCTGATATAGCTTCAGTAGAATCTTTTTGTTTAGTCTTCCTTTCCTCTTAAATCGTTACAACTTCAAAATTTTCTTCAGACGTGCTATTTTGATCTTTCTCTTGTAGTTTATCTTCTACAAATATGACATCTTTGATAATGACGAGCTTGTGGGAAGTGGGATCCCACAGTCGATACCCTTGACTATATCAGCATACCCTATAAATCTATATTTTCTAGATTTTGGATCTAGTTTTGTGACGTTTTGGGTATTATATATCACGAACATAGGACTTCCAAATGTGTGTAACCGATAATAGTCTGCTGGTTTACCAGTTCACATTTCCATCTGTATCTTCAGATCAATCGATCTTGTTGGTGATTGATTAATCACAAAGTAGGTGATCTTTACTGCTTCTGCCCAGAAAGACTTTGCCATACTTGCAGTTCTCAACATGACTCTAATTCTTTCAATCAGAGTTCTGTTCATTCACTCTGCTACTCTATTTTGTTGAGGAGTCTGAGGCACTGTGAATTGACGTTTAATGCCTTCTCGACTACAAAAATCAATGAACTCATCACCAATATATTCTCCACATCAGTCCTGAGGTACGTGATTTTTTTCCTTGTCTTTAACTCAATTTGTGCTTTAAATGTTGTGAAAGTTAGAAATACATCTCCCTTTCTCTTGATAGGATACACACAACATCTTCTGGAGTAATCATCAATAAAGGTCACAAAGTGCCTTACTCCACCTAAAGTCTTAACTGGTGCTTGCCATACATCAGAGTGAATCAATTCTAGAATATCTTTACTTATAAAATTCTATGCATTGAATTTCAATCTATGCTACTTACTTGTAACGCAATGCTCATAGAAAGGTAGTGTTACCTTCGTGAGATCAGGGAGTAGTTTCTGCTCAGTAGGAATCTTCAATCCTTGTTCTGATATGTGGCCAAGTTTACAGTGCCACAATTTTCTATCATTTTCTGCAGAACTAACTGATGCAACTGATGCATTTGGTTCCATATACATCTCTCCCATAAGCTTGTATAAGTTTGCAACTATCTTTTCCGCCTTCATGACTACAAGCGCTCCTTTGATCACCTTCATGACTCCATTTTGAATGGAAGTCTTACACCCAATTTTAACCAATTGTCCTAAAGACAATAAATTCTTCTTCAAGCTCTTCACATGTCGCACATTTTGAATACTGTGAACTGTACCATCATACATTTTCAACTTGATGGTGCCAATCCCAACAATCTCCAAGGCATGATCATTTTCCACGTATACAGATACAGAGATAGATTTATAAGCGTGAAACCAATCTCTACAAGGAGTCATATGCGACGTCGCTCCTTAATCCATTATCCAAGCATCAGTGGGCTCGATTCTATCCTTAAACACCGTTATTACTTCACTATATAAGATTTCTCCATTGGTAGCACATCCATGAGAAGTTAATGCTTCAAAGGCCTTGTCTCCACCTTTCCTGAATTGGCATTCACTTTTAAAGTGTCCTCTCTTACCACAGTTGTAACACTTGAGATTTTTCTTACTTCTGGATTTCAACCTTCCTTGTTTGTGGCTCCCAGTGGAATCACGCTCCATTGACCGTCCTCTCGTCATCGATAACTTTGTGAGATGATCTCATATCTCTTTGGCTGTTTTCTTTTCCTCTACACCTTGCAAGATATCATCTAATAGACCAAGATGCAAATCTGACATAGCCAAGGCATCTATTTGTTTCCATTTGACGTCATCTGTGAAATCCGCCGGCTTGGCACTGATGGCCTCCAAGTAGTTTTCTTTTACTAATATTGCCTTCATCTTCAATTTCCATAATGAGAACTTTATCTCGTCAAATTTTGTAATATCAAATTTGGTCGACATTGCTTTTATCACAAGAATTGACTCCCACTCTCTCACGTTAAAAAAAGGAATCTGCCTTGAGTTACCTCCACTTAGTATGTAATAAGACTGTAGTACACCAGGAAAGTTCGCAGAAAAAGTTGGAGGGGTTGCAAATGATCCCACTTAAAACACAGCCTCCTTAGACAGAGCTTTCCTAGATATGCACTTAATCACCTAAAATACCAGAAAAAAATGCCCCAAAAATGTCAACAAGAACCTGAGAATAGAAGCACCCTAACCCGCAAAAACACCAAAGAAAAACTTGTTTTTTAATGTGAAAGATCAGACTATACTGCAACCATAGAGCATACTTAAGCAACCCTTGGGCTCTGATACTACTGATAAGAGATGGACTCCACCGGATAGAGCAAACACACCAACAAAAAAGAAATTGAGATAAAAACGACATACAAGATTTAACGTAAAAAACCCTTAATGAATATGGAGAAAAATCACGGGCAAGAATAGAAAACTTTCTATTATAGAAAACAAATATTATAAGAGGAAGATCTCACAATCCACATTAAGACTTATATGGGAAAGAGATTTTGGGATGTGTAAAACTTTAAACATATGCCTCCTTATATAGCCTTAATAGAGGCTATTATGTTCTTTCTTTACTAATATGAAATTTAAGCTAACATCCTATACCCATATTCTTTGATTTAAGGATTTCAATCTCAAAACGACATAGTTTAGTTATGTGTAATTAGTTAGTTTAATTAAATGAAGTAGTTTAGTTAATCTTGATTAGTTAGTTTAATCGGGTTTGATGTGTATAAGTGTTTAGGATTTTTGGAACACATGACAAGTTGTGTCAGCAAAATTAACAGAGACATTAATATCGAGATAGAATTGAAAAAATTGAAAGTTTGAGTATTTAATTGTCACTTTTTAAAGTTTGAACTATAGTTACAAAATTGAGCAAAGTTTGAGATTTTTTAAAATTAATCCTAAGTATAAATACAAAAGTATTTATTATATCATAAAATTTGCCCGTGGAACATTCTTATTTATTTTTATTTTAAATATTTTTATGATTATCATGACTCATATTAATTAATTATTTTTATATATTGTAAACAATTTGTTGGTATATGTTTTAATAAATGAGTCATGATAACTATAAAAATTATTAAAATAACGACTATTAATTTTTTATTAGTAAAATTTCAATTAATATTGTAATATCTCAATCTCTTTCTTTATGCAACTGAAGAAAATCAATAAATTTGTCTTGATTTTAGATAATACTTTTGTTTTGTTTCAATTCAAAATGATCTCTGGCTAATAGAATTATTCTATATTGTTAAAAAATGACCAGAAAAATGGTGTAAAATAACTTAATTTATCCGGAGAATAAAATAATATCATCATTGCATATCTAAAAAAACTTACCTTTTTTAAAAAAGGAAGATTAAAAAAAGAATTAGCTAGTGAAGATTTATATAAATTAAACATTTTATATACAAATTAAATTATAGTTCCTAAATTAGTATATATTAAAAGATTATGAAATATAAACATTAGAGTACAATAAAATTCATAATATATAGAGATTATTTATTTGTTTGTGTAATTAATTTCATTGGCCATATGAAGCAAAAATGATTCTGAAGCAACAAATTTTTATCTTTTTATTCTCAAATTTATCAACAATTGTTTATGGAAAATGTAATAACATGTTTATATTATATGGGTTTCAATACTCTAGCTTTAATATCTATATATCACTTATATATATATATATATTTGTAATTCATCAACACTATGAATGTTCCTCATCTCTTTTGGAAATTGAGGAACTTGATGCCAAAGGCAAAAACAAAGAAGAAGAGGATGACCCAACCTACATTGGCAAGGACTACAGTAAAAAGAAAGTCATGATCATAGCCAAAGTAGTCTTTCAGGAATAGGTCAGTGGCCATTGGTTCTGATCCAGGGATTTGGAGAAGAGTCTTACTGTCACCAACCTGAGAAGTTACAATGCCATAAAGAGTCCAAGCAACCGGATTAGACCAGTAAAACCACCTCCACCACTTTGGTATTAGCTGCAGTATTTAGATGCCAAGTGTCAGAAATTGCAGACGCTAGAAAGTTTCCATCAGAATAGAAAATGGACTGTTAGGAACCATCTGATAAGCTTTTCAGAAATTACATACAGGATTGGGGATGACGAAGCCGCAGAACAAGTTCCATATACTTGTGAAGAAAGCCATAACAATGGCAGCAAGTTGAAGGCCAGGAGTTAGGGAAACGGCCATCATCCCGAACAATGAGAAGTATGTGAAGCATATGAAAATGAAGTAGTAAAAGTAGCATAGCTTGTCCACCCTCCAGGTGAATCCCATCATGGAGTACAAAGGAAGAGCATAAACCAGGGACTGGATTGCAACATAAATAGTTTCTATAGCTACCTGCATCCAGAACTCGTGTGTCAAGAACAAGAAGCAGAATAGGTATAGGAACTCTCAAGGGAAAAGTTACATGAAGACTTCCAATCTTTTACCTGAGCAAATGCATATGGGAATGCTGAGTACATGCCTGCTGATCTTTCACGGTAGAAGACAGTTCTTTCTATGACAACAACAGGCTGCACGGTTTCTGCGTTCAGAGCTCCAACCAAAAGTATAGAAGCATAGGCTGCTCCCAAAAGATTAACAAGATCTTGTTGATTGTTCCTATCAACAATATATATTTCAAATGCTGAACTCATCTCTAAGTAACTGAATGCTAAACATCTTTGTTTCTACCTTTCCAAATGACTTGGAAGACAAAACGGAAAATGCAGTTTAGGGTGAAGAAATTGGGACATACACTTGGGACGCTTTGTTCCAGAAGACAAGACCAAACAATATACCGATGAGAATTGCCGTGAAGAATCGAACGGCATTGTACTGTGAGTTCCTCCAGTACGACCAGTGTTGTTTCCAGAAACAAGCCTTGCACTGATTTATGAAACTTTGGGAATACCGTGAAGGGAAATGAAGATCCTCAGAACCCGGTTGGGGAATGCTTAGCTCTTTGATAAGTTGTTCATTGCTTCTGCGATGGATAGGAGCAACAAGAAGGAACCATCATTCTACACGTTCAGAATGAAGGGAGAATATTAAACTCTCTTGTTTCTTACTTACCTGTAGAGATCAGAGTGGACATATATCTCTGTGAAGTCGATATCAAGTTGAGCTTCTACCATAGGAGAACTGATCTCCAACATCCATGTAGCAGGGTTATGGCCCTCTTTCATTTGTGGTATTCCTGGAATAGACTGGAAGAAAGAATTCCAGAAAATAAATGTCTCAACAGATGCACTTGGTTCATTTGAGCAGCCACAGCAATGATTGATATTAGATAGACTTGCCTGAAAATAATCAATAAGCTTGCAGGAATGTTGACCGAGAGGTCCAGCATATATCAGTCTTCCTCCTTTTTTCATCAACAGGAGCTGCAAGACATTTCAAACTGAGGTGGATTTCACTTGGAAAGATATAGCACCATACATGGAGGAAAGTGTAGATTGAATCGAAAGTGAAAAGCACCTCATCGAAAGCTTCGAATATGTCAATGCTCGGTTGGTGTATTGTGCAGACAACAGTTCTTCCTGTATCCACTGTATTTCTTATAGTGCGCATAACAACTGCAGCTGCTCTAGCATCAAGGCCTGATGTAGGTTCATCCATGAAGATGATGGATGGATTAGCCACCAATTCTACTGCTATTGTCAGCCTCTTTCTCTGCTCTGTTGAAAGACCATCAACTCCTGGAATTCCTACTAAAGAGTTCCTCAAGGGCATAAGCTCAACCAATTCCATTACTTCTTCAACAAACATCTAAAACAGGCAATAAATTCATAGTCAAAACAAGGAGGATATTCAAATCACATGTTTAAGGTTGAAAAAAGGATAGTCTGAAAACGAAGAAGAGAAAGGTAGTGTTGTATCGTGCCTTTCGTGTTTCCTTATCGACATTGGTGCCAAGCCGGAGCCAAGCGGAGTACAGAATAGACTCATAAACAGTCACGTATGGTGAATGAATATCATTCTGTTCGCAATAGCTGCAGACACGCACAAATGTAGCTTGATTCTTTGGGTAACCAGAGATGCTGATACTTCCCTCCATGTACCCAGAATTTTTCCTTCCTGCCAACACATCCATCAAAGTGGTCTTTCCTGCACCACTTACCCCAACTAATGCTGTCAAAATACCGGGTCTAAATGCACCGCTCACGTCGTGTAGAAGCTGTAACCGGCTCTTCTTCATTCCTCGATTCTTCATTTCCTGAGAAATTACATGCTGTTAAAACAGAAACAGACAATCTGAAACATAATATCTTCAACGTGTATGACCTACTCTAGCTACATCAACATAGTAGTTCACATGGCTGAAAGCCAGTGAAAGAGGCTGGAATGGCAAAACCATTCCTCTTCTGGACAGATCATTTGCAGAACTAGCTAGCGTCTTGGTACTTTCTTCACAATACCTGCTCCCTAAAACATAAACACCCAAGTAATACCTGATCAGCACCATGAGTTGCAGCACTTGACCATTTAGAAATGTTAGTTCAGTAGAAATCTCATGGAGTGATTGTCCAGGTTCCAGATTACTTACCTTTCGAACTAGGGTTCAACTGTGAGTTACTGTCAGTTTGAGAATCATCTTGAGCGATTGCCGCTCCAGAATTTCCAAGAACTGATGTTCAAAATCCAGAGAAAGTCAGATGACAAAATTCTCAAGGTATTCATAGAATTAACAATGGCGAACATTTTCAAAACGGTGACTTACAATTGCAAAATGTAAGTGCTACAATGATGAGTAAATTGAAAAGAAGAGAAAACCCCATAAGCACTGCGATGCAAGTCCAATACCAGTACTCCTCGGTGAAGATACCTCTTTCCTTGAGAAGAGACTTCCCAACTGTGGCTTCACTGGGGTTGCCAGTGGGCTGTTCCAAAAACGTTTCATGCTCTATTGATTAAACTCATGCAACCCATAAAAAATCAAATTGAGAATATGGAAGATTCAATTAAAAGAATGAGATTTCTAATGCTTTGAACTTACAGCACCCCATCTGTCATCAAGAAACTCATTGATAGATATGGCGTTTTGCCCGTACATCAATGGCGATATATAGGAGGCCCACGTCATCAGGGGTCCAATGTCATCTGCAACCCGAAGAAAGGACTAAGTTTAAAATTTTCAGCGAACTCAAAACTCAAAACCAATATGCAGAATCCTGATATTGAATAAAAAGTTGTTACCTTTTGAGACTATGAAACCTCCAAGCACAACGACCATCAAGAGGGTAAAAGCACCAAGTGTATGTGCGATGACCTGAGTTCTTCCAACTACCGCCATTAAACGGAAGAGAGAAAGAGCCGCCTGATGCACACTGAAGAACGCTAAAAACTGTTTCAAGAACCTGCAGATGTGAATAAGTTCATTAAGAGAAGATGCCCTTAAAACACCAGATAGCTGTAATGGTCTGTTATAAAGATGACACCAACCTGCAGAAAAATGGTGCAAATCCAACGGTATAATACGTCAAACTAACCCAAATTCCCGATTCAAGAACTGATATGGGAATACACAGGAGCCAAATTGTGAAGCCAAAAGCCCAACCAGGGTAGAACAACAGGTCCCTTTGCTTGAAGAACACAGGTAGCCTGAGGACCATGAGAGGGAGCTCTACCATTCCATTAAACATTACACCCATGAGACCAAAGTAGAGTGCTCCGAAAAACTTGGTTCCATCTTGTCTCTGACCTGCTTTCATCTCTGTCTTGGGGAATGCTGTTAAGGCAATCATGGCCATGAGTGTCATTTGAGTACTTCTGAATATGTAAATGAAAGAGTTTCGCTTCATCAGCATCCACTCCCTGGAAAAGCACGTATTGAAAAGTTCCCAGCTAGAGATGCCGTACTTTTCTCTTGTCAAAGCAGAGGGATGCACGTTAGACTTATCAAAAGGAACTCCAAGGTCGTACGAGAGTTGCTGGCCAATGTGAAATGATTTGAATGCTCTGACAAATTCGGATACTGATATGTATCTGTAAGGTTTGTCCCTTCTGCACCAATATTGCTCTTGGTCCTTCCTTGAAGTTACCTCTTGCAGGAAGTCCGCTATCCCTTTCCTTTTGGGGCATTTGAAGCCTACATGTTTAAAGAACTGAAGAACATTCTCTCGAGGACCTTGATACACGATTTGACCCTCTGAAAGTAGTATAATATCATCGAAGAGTTCAAATGTCTCAGGGGCAGGCTGAAGCAGAGAGACTACCATAGCCACATCCATAATACGAACCATCTGTCTCAGAAAGTTTATAACATGGAAAGTCGTGGAACTATCCAATCCTGTTGATATTTCATCAATAAAGAACACTCTTGCTGGTCCTACCAGCATTTCCCCTGTTCTCAGTAGCCAACATCAATAAAAAAGATATTATTGCAGCAAACATTTTTTCAATCCAGGAATCCTGAATATGCTTTGGTCAAACCGAAAAAGTCGGATAGTGAGACATACCTGTAGTTAGACGCTTCTTTTCTCCACCAGATATGCCTCTTCTCATCTCATCACCAACTGCAGTATCAGCACATATCTCCAGATTCAGAACCTATACGATGTTTGTAAGACAATTGGTGAGGATTGTCGATTGTTGTGTTTTTGGTATGCTTAACCATAATAAATTAGAAACTCGAACCTTGACAATGTATTCTCTCATCAAACAACTTTTGATATCAGCTGTGGAATCCATGAATGCAGTGATCACAGGATCCGGTTGGATACCGGCTTCTCCCTCCCGTCTCGATAGCTCCAACAAAATGTCACCTGTGATCCCCACTCCCAAACAACGGGCTGAGAAATCCAATGTCTCGCGGAGTGTCATCTCAGCATGGTGAAGGTCATGAGAGCTGATATAAGAACTAGTTCTCTGTGGAACAAACTCTGAAAACTCATGGCCACAGTATGTGACTTTTCCTGTCACCTATTCATATTCTCCAATCATCAGTAACCATGTTAGATTGGAGGGTACAACTTAATTAGTGCAGAAGAGAGTTCAAGGAAGGCAAATCAAACCATTAGATCATGCTTAAGTTTCCCAGAAAGTGCACGTAGCAGTGTAGTTTTTCCGGAGGATGGAGGGCCTAGAAGCAGTGTTAACCTGAATTCACATGAATAAACAGTTGCTCAAAAACTTGGAGACTGGAAGGAAATACTGTAAAAGTTGAATTTGAAATTTATTCACCTTGATGGCCTTATAATTCCATTTGCATCTTGCAGCATCTGGATAACCTTTTTCTCTGAAAATCCATATCCAAACATTCCAAGTATATCCTATGCATTTACAGGAAGAACAAGATTGAATTTCAAAGTTCAAATCCTGGTATTTGAATATATATTTATGTTTTCTCATGTTAGTAAAATTTACCTCAATTGTGTTTAAGGTGGAATTGAGCAAAGTGGGAACTGCCCTCTTCCCTATATGTGCTTCTCCCTTAACAGATAAATGCTCAAATCTAACTTCAACCTTTGGTAGTTCAATTCCTACTCTGTGCATGGAAAAAAAAAAAAAACCAGTCTATATCTTCTGAAACAACAGAAAATGAGAAACATGGTTTCTGAGAACTAAATAACAAAGCAAAAGGTGTCATAGATGACAAATGCGTAGACTTAAGCTTTTCATAACATATACAATCACCTTTCAATTCTGTTCTTGAGCCTTGTGAGGAAGTCCACGTAATTCTGATCGAATATCTCAAACACGCCATGCGTCAACTTCTTCTCATCTCGCATCATGGGTTTAATATTAGTTGGATCAACCTGGTTATGTAGAACATCGTTGCCATTCCTCATTTCTGCCAAAAAGTGTCTGTGGTCTCCTGCTACTTCCTTCTCAAACTACCTTATCTAGCTACTGACACAAAGGCTTTAATTACGTTAATATAAATGGATTATGGATCAAGCAGAATCTACATGCATGTCGTTGTGGGCTACTAATTCTCGTTTGTATTGGTACATTAATGCACATCCGTTGGTCCCTCTTCACTTTTTACGTGTAACCAAGCTAAAAAAGCGTCATGAGTTGGCAGTATTATCAGCTGTAGTAAGAGGGTAGGTGCAGAAGAATGAATGACATAACTGGTGGTGGTGCTAATATCAGAAAGACATTACCACCATGGCCACTGCACGACTCCTCTCTTCCTGCCCATTCCTTAGGCGCTTTTTGACCAATTGAAGTACTCGGTAACACCAAAATGTCGCAACGAGTAGTTAGAATGTGTAGAGTTGGCAATTAAAGAACTCTATTAATTGCTAGAGCTGAAACAAAAATATCTGAAACTGATCAGAGGATTTCTTCTTCTTCTTTCTATCCAAGGATTACCATTCAGCTGACCTATCTAATTCCGACATAGATGAAGATTAAACACTCGTACACGTAAGCAGTTGTCTGTAAGTAGAAAAGCCGTAATGAATCTGCTGTAATCATGACAGTACAACAATTTCTAGGAAGGAGTATAAATAGAAGCAGCAGATGGGCATCTTTCCGGGCAGCCGGAAAGGGTTATCAAGCGACCTAGTAGGTAGCTATAGAACTTGGACATTAATGAATTAAGAAATATGAAAATAGTCGACCTAGGAGGATAAGTACTTTCATGCACTAATTCAGGTTGTCATGTTCAGCTAAGATATGGCGTGGGGTTTGTATCTATTAAAAACTTAACAAAGACACGTACATTAATCTTTGTTGTTCACGTACGATACATCTTATGTCTCACCATAAATGATTTAGGTATGTGCTCAAGGTTTTGAAGTTCATCCAATTTGTGTGCCGAACCAAAATCTTCCAAGACGTATCGACTTCTAGTTTTGGCACAAGTTTTAATTCTTTTGGCTCAATAATAATTTTAATCCGAAATTAGCTATCAAAAATTAAATACCAATTTTTTCAATAAATTTATACAAGCTTTTACTTTTCTTCTTCTTATTCTTCTTCTTCTTCTTTTTTTATATACATTAGGTATCCTAGCTTCGCCAGACTAATCATAAGCCCCTAAGACTCCACTCTCATAGCCTTATAAGAGGTACATTTAGAACTTTAAGGTCCCTCAAGTTTCTATGTAGCCTGTACACTTCTGCACACAAAGAGTATTCACATACTGATTGGTCAGTTGCTGATTGATCAGTGTCCCCTGGTTAGCATTAGGTTCTCATCAGCCCCAGGTTTCAGTATTGCCAAACTCCCACATTGTCACTGGAAGCGAGACGTCCGCAATTGATCCGACTAAGGAGCATTTCCAGGAGGCTAGAGAATCATTAACAGGAAAAATTCCCCCTCTCTCTCCTTTTTGGTAACTCGAACTCAAGACTTCTTATAAATGAGAGACTTAAGTGAGGAGGTAAAACTTATTGGGTCACTCCTACTTGTCTTCTTCTTCTTCTTCTTATACGAAGTGGGTCACATCATAAATACTTTATATTCAGTTGAAGTTATATTTTCCACCGTAACGTTACATAAAAAGTTTAAATAAATTATCATCGTAATTTTTTATATGACTTTACATTTTAAAAATAATATTTATTATTAAAATACTACTTTTTGTGAAATGTTAAAAATTATAACTTTAGACAATTTTAAAGAAATCAATTTTAAGATTATTTCAGCATCTTGTATGTTTAAATTACCTAATTATGGTATGCCATAAGCTAAATTTATGATTTATATACTAAAAGATACTAAAAATTTAGCTCAGATAAGTACCACTTTGAAAATTTTAGACTTTACAGAAAATGTTAGTGGATAATTAATACCTTCTCCCCGTTATATTCCTATTTGAAATACGGTAGAATCGGATGGTAATGAGTTATTTGTAATATAAAAAATTACATAATTTGGAGTTCTATTATGTTTATATAAGTCAATGTATACAGTGTACAAAGTTCCTCATTTTGTGGTATTTAAGGAGGGTCATTAATGTACGTAACCGTATCCTTATATTTTTACAAAAAAATTGTTTCCGTGATTTGATCACGTGATTTTCTGATTATAAAGGAGTAACATTTATTAGTTGTTTCAAGACTCTCTCTATTCTAATAAACTTATACATGGAAGCAAATTAGACCCTCTTTATAATTATTAATATTTTAGAATACCGTGTCCGCAAGGGTCCGTACAGCTTACTTTGTCCCATTTAGGTTAAATTATGATTTAAGACATCTTGTCGTAGTGTTTTAACCTTATCCGTTGATATTCACATGTTATAGCTTAACATGATTTAAGACATCTTGTCACAGTGTTCTAATCGTATCCGATCATATTCACATGTTATAGTTTAACATTATGGTAAGCCTTTAAGAGCAATGAACAAGACCTAAACTAGATCGATCTGTTGGGAGTTGGGACGGACATTTGAAAGATCTTTTGCCCTAACCTCATTTGGTCTAATACTTTTAAGAGATAGATCCTTGCATTAGCACTAATATAACCGACAAAAACGACAATAACAACATGACTAAAGAGATCAACTCCATCTTCTGCTCTAGTAATAATCGAGACAACATGTTCTTGGGTAGACACTTCCTCCAATGACGTTTTGTATTATACTTAAATTTTTGTTTAAATATTAAAGGGTATAGTTTTCTTAATAATATCATATTCATAATCATCAAATCATACAAACTGAAAACAAAATTATGAATTGAAAACATCAAAACACGTAAGTTTCAAAAGGTTATTTTTGTATTGCATTTGAAAACAAGTCTTCTTAGACACTCGCTCAAGTTAAAACTTGCCGGAGTTTGCTCTCTTTGAAGTTATACACAAATCAAGGAGTCATTCGTTTAGTACATGCTTTAAATCCTCAACAATATAAAGATGTTAATAAATAAATGCGAAAACATGGCTATTAATAAGAAAGAAGGACCCATGATGATAGTTAAGAAATGACTTAGAACTTATAGGCTGGTTATTAGGAATATTGTGTGTGATATTGTACATCTGTAAATATTATGTTAGATACCTTTTAGGAGATAGGTGATAATTACGAGATAGCTTTTCCTTATTTGGCTAAGTTGTAAGAAAATAGGCGTGTATTAGTTATATATATTTTAATTGCTTGAGGGAATAACACAAAGATTAATTTCCCCCGAAATTTCTAATGGTAGCAGGGTCTCATTGGGACGTGAAACTCTGAAAACCTAAAAAAAAGAAAGGAGACGTAAAAAACTTCTTATCGACAAACATGGTAGACCACAAGAATGGAAACTCTGGCAAATCGAAGGAGAAGAAAAAGAAGATCAATGACCCATCTTCCCCTTATTTGCTTCACAATTTCGATATTACTGGCTTGAATATTTGCATCGCATCCCTCAAAGGAGACTCTAATTGTTGTGAATGGGCTACGACTATGAAAAATTCGTTTCATGCTAAACGAAAACTTGGTTTTATTGATGGTTCTTTAACCCAACCCATCAAAAATATTGAAGATTTGGAGGATTGGTATAGTGTTAATTCTATGTTAGTGGCATGGATCACGAATTCTATCGACCAAGTTTTTGTTCTAATATAGCTTATATATATATGGACAATGTGAAAGATTTGTGGGATGACTTGAAAGAACGATTTGGTATTGGTGATGCTATGCATCTGCATGAACTAAAAGAAGCAATTGGTAACAATTGGGTCAATCAATTGCTCCGTACTATGGTCATCTTAAAGCCCTTTGGGATGAATATGCTGGATATCATAACATGCCGACATGTAAAGGCGGAAATTGCATGTGTGACTTGGCTAAGCAATATTTGCAAGCAGTGGACATAGAGAAAACACATGAATTTCTAATAGGATTAGATCCTGATAGTTATGACAATTTAAGGACCAATATTTTGAGTACAGAACCCCTTCCCTCTTTTAGGAGAACTTATTAGATGGTGATCAAAAAAGAACGTCACAAAAGCATTGCAAGAGCAAAAGACTAGAGGGGTTATACCATGGCCTTCATTGTTCAAAGAGGTAGACGTTGTGACTTATTTGGACTAGCAGGTGCTTCACAAGAAAGAGAGAGAGTCGTGTGCACGCATTGTAAGAAAGAAGGGCACTAGGTTAAAACTTGCTTTGAAGAAATCGCAAAGCTAGGGATTTCAATATGTGGAACAATTTCGAATAAAAGAATGGGTTCACATATTCACAAGCGAAGATGTTATATATATCACCATTGTACATAAAAATAAAAATGGTGACTGTCACCATATAAAATGCAACCCAACTAAAAATAGAAATAAAACCTATACAGTAGTCAATAGTTCATACAATACAGGATAAATACAGAGAAAAGATACATTTATTCAGCCTCCTCTCAAGGTGGTGCTTGGTGCTAATCACACAGGCCCAACTTGGACATCAAAAAAGAAAAAACCAGAGTAGGAGCCTTAGTAATGTGCTAAGGAAGAACAAAGCCCCGCTTGTATTTATCCCGAACTAGATGGCAATCAATTTCTAAATGCTTGGTCCATTCATGAAAAATAGGATTAGCAGTAATATGGACAATAGTCAAATTTTCACACCACACAGGAATAGGAAATTAAATGGACAGTCGAAAATCAGCCAACAAATAAGAAATCTATTGTAACTCACAAACCGTATTAGAGAGGCTGCGATATTCAGCCTCCGCAGAAGACTGAGAAACAGTATACTGTTTTTTAGTCTTCCAAGAAATTATGACGTCACCTAAAAATATACAGAAACCTGTTAAGGATCTCCTACTAAAAGGGCATGCAGCCCAGTCTACATCACAAAATGCTCGTAGTGAATTGAAATTGTTCTAAGGAAAAAATAAACCTATAGATGGAGACTGTTTCAAATACTTAAGCACATGAAGGGCAGCAGTCCAATGTTGTTTAGTAGGGGACAAATTGACTCAATTGTTGAGTCGCATGAGTGATATCTGGCCGATTGAATCCAAGATAAAGGAGACGCCCAACTAGCCTTCTATACCTGTCTGGATTCACCAATAAAGGAGAGCTAGCATCATCAAAACAATAATGAGGAGATAAAGGTGTGGCGGCCCCTTTTGAACCTGTCAAACCTATATCCTTGAGGATATCCAATACATATTTTCTCTGATTCACATACAAGCTATTATCAGATCTAGCAAGTTCCAATCTAAGAAAATATTTTGCAGATCCCATGTCTTTAATAGTAAACTGGTCATGTAAAATATGCTTTACTTGTTGAATACAAGTCTCCGTTGGACCCATGATTAACACATCATCAACATATACAATGATAGCAATATAATCAGCTCCTTCTGATTTAATAAAAAGACACAGATCATGAGCAGATTGCACAAAATTTTGCTGGCAAAGAGAAATAGTAAGCTCATGATTCCATTGAGGTGAAGCTTGCTTAAGACCATACAAAGACCTCAACAAATGACACACTTGATTGGGGCCAGCCTTGGTATAGCCTTGAGGAGGTAACATGTACAACTCCTCATTAACATAACCATGTAAAAAGGCATTATTTATGTCTAATTGATGAAAAGGCCACCCTTTGGCAGCAACAATAACTATAAAGTGTCTCATAGTGACGATCTTGGCAACTGGAGAAAAGCAGTCAGTGTAATCAATTTTTCAATTTGATTATAGCCTTCAGCTACTAACCTAGCTTTATATCTATCAATAGTCTCATCAGGTTTAAGTTTAACCTTATACACCCATTTAGAACCTATATCTTGTAAAGTAGTAAGGTCCCAAGTATGATTGCTATCAAGAGCAGTCAACTCAGCCTTCATAGCAACCAACCAATTCGGATTAGTTTGAGCTTGCTCAAAAGAGTTAGGTTCCTCAAGATTCAACACATTTGCTAGAAAGATTGATAAGTCGAGGTAACATGTGAGGAGATTAGAAAAGGATATGTGGGAGGTGTATGAGAAGAGGAATCAAGTATATTAGGAGAAGTATGATGAGCAATATTAGTAACAAATGCATGTGAAACAAAAATTCAACCAATTTGGCCTTTGGGTCATATGAGTACTCCTCCGAATAGGAGCTGGACTCTGTGTAATATCAGTGGAATAAGGTGTATTAGATGAAGGTGGAACTATTGAATTTGATGGACCAATAGTAAGAATTTCAGGAGATGATGATTCTTGAAAAGCAACAAGTGTTAGGACATTGGGATTAGGCAAGGAACTGATTTTGAATATGAAGAAATAAAATGAAATGGGAATATGTTCTCATAGAAAACAACATCCCTAGAAATGAAAATATGATGATGTTGCATATCATAAAGTTTGTAAGCCTTTTGGCCTGAAGAATAACCAAGAAAAATAGATTTGAAAGCCTTAGGGCAAACTTATCTTTATGAGGAGATGTGTTGGAGGCATAACACAAGCAACCAAAACTTCTCAGAAAATGGTAATCAAGTTCTTTGTGAAATAGAACAGAATAAGGAGACTTCCAGTTAAGAATAGGAGTTGGAATTCTATTTATGATATATGTGGCTGTTAAAATTGAATTCTATTTATGATATTTGTGGCTGTTAAAATTGAATCTCCCTAAAATTGTTTTGGTAAATGGGTCTGAAACATAACAGCTCTAGCAGTTTGTAACAAATGTTAATGTTTTCGTTCAACAACTCCATTTTGTTGTGGAGTGCAAGGAGAGGTTTTCTGGTGTATAATGCCACACTTGACAAGAATTTCTTGACAACTATGACTCAGGAATTCTGTTCCATTGTCTGTTCTGATGATTTTGATTGTAGCATGAAACTAATTTTTAACAAGTTTAAGGAATTTATTTAAGAAAGAAGATGTTTGACTTTTATGTTTGAGTAAATAGGTCCAGGTTGTTTTAGAAAAGTCATCTACTATGGTAAGAATGTAGTGAGCTCCACTGATTGACCCGTTCTTATAAAGACCCCAAAGATCCATAGACAACATTTCAAAACATGCACATGTACTAATACTGCTCTTAGGAAAAGGAAGTCTGGTTTGTTTAGAAAAATGGCACACATCACAAGATTGTTTAGAACTAACTGCTTTAGGGCTCCGCATGAACACTGTCTTAAAGCTCCGCCTAAACACTGCAGGATGGGAGCTAAATAGTTCAATTCATCCTACAAATGTTTGAGTTTAGTGAAATACCTGGAAATAGACAGTTCCCTTTAAGAGATCGAACTGATTTCTCTCTTGATCTGATATAACAATGGGCCATTACACTCTTCTTACCACCTCTCTAGTTCTTTCCAAAGATCCCTAGCTGAACTTATGTATTAAAAAAATCTACGGTGTCTTTAGAGATGGCGTTAAGAATCCATGATGTGACCATAAAATCAACCCGACACCATCGATCATAATCTGGTGAACTTTCTGTCAGTCTTTCACACTTGTCGTTGATGAAATCAAGCTTCAACTTTGCACCTAAAGCGATTCGCATTGCACGCCTCCAAGACAAGTAGTTGTTGTTGCTTAACGAAGTCATGATGAGAATCATCCCATGATGATCTGAGTTTTGCAGAAACATCAAATTCTCACCACCATTCACACTTCCAAATGACGATCTTAAACCACCTATGCCGTCTATACCATTATTCAGCTGTGGAGAAACGAGGATCGACCCAGTTCTCTAATACCATGAAGAAATTGCAAAGCTACGAATCAATATGTGGAAAGATCTGGAATAAAAGAATGGGTTGACATATTCATAAACGAAGATGGTATATATACTACCACTGTATATAATAATAAAAACGGTGACTGCCACCATATAAAACACAACCCAACTAAAAACAAAAATAAAACCTATACAATACTCAGCAGTCTATACAATACAGGATAAATACATGGAAAAGATACATTTCTATATGCTTTCAGTTGACTGGATTTTCAAATTGGTACGTTTACCAATGGAAAGGGAAATGGAAGAGGATTTGGGCATGGTCGTGTTGCTATGCAAAGCCATGGGCGAGGCCCGTCTAGGGCAATGGCAAACACTGCTCAACTTGGTGAATCAACACAGGGATAGGGAGGCTCTATCATTATTGCAACTAATCGTTCTCAGGCCCCAACACTTACAAACGATCAATGGAATTTACTCCTTGAGATGCTTAGTAATAGTAAGCCTTCCAATTCCATCGAAAAGCTGACTGGTAAGACTTGTAATACTGAATGGCTTCTTGATATAGGAGCACCTTACCATACGATTTGTGATAAATCTTGTTTATTTGATCTAATTGTGTTGCCCTCATCACCTGTTGGTTTGCCAAATGGAGAAACAACTTATGCTACTCATGAAGGTCATGTAACCTTGGGCGATGATTTGATTTAGAGCACGTTCTCTATGTTCCTAAACTAAATTGTAACTTAGTTTCAACAACTCAATTAATTGATGATTTGCATTGTCATGTCACATTTACTAATAAGGTTTATGTGATACAGGACCACAATTTGAGGATGTTGATTGGAGTGGGTGAACGATGTGGTGGGGTCTACTACTTTGGTGGTGCAATGAAGGCTCAAGTACATCAAGTAAAGGTTGTGGACTCATATAATCTCTGGCATCAATATATGGGGCACCCCTATGGTAAAATAGTTCACCTGCTTCCTGAATTTTCTGGTAGTAATAGTTGTGATAAAAATAAGAAATATGATGCATGTTTTTAAGCTAAACAAACTTGAGATGCTTTTATTATTAGTGATACTCGTGCTACAAAACCTTTTACTTTAATTCATTGTGATGTTTGGGGTGCATATTGTGTATCTTCATCTTGTGGTGCCCATTATTTTTTGACCATTATTGATGATTTTTCTCACGCAGTTTGGATTTATTTTGTGGTAAAAAAGAGTAAAGTGGCCCAAAATTTCAAGAATTTATGTGCCATAGCCCAAACCTAGTTTAATAAAACGATTAAAATTATTCATAGTGATAATGAAAAGGAATTTAAATAATTAAAACCCTTTTTTCTTGAAAATGAGATTTTTTTTCAAACTTCTTGCATTGACACTCCTCAATAAAATGGTCAGGTGGAATAAAAACATCGAAGTATACTTGATGTTATTAGAGCCTTATGATTTCAGGCCAACCTTTCTATTGATTTTTTGGGTGAATGTATTTTGACTACTAGATATTTACTCAATCGCTCTCCATCTATGTTGAACAAAGGAAAGAGTCCCAACAAAATGTTATATAATAAACCCCCTTCATATGAACATATTCAAGTCTTTGGGTGTTTATGTTATGTTTATTCAAATAATAATGAACGAGATAAATTTGGAGCAAGGAGTAGAAAATGCGTATTTTTGGGTTACCCCTTTTTGATAAGAAAGGGTGAAAAGTGTTTGATCTTAAAACTGAACAACACTTTGTGTCTCTAGATTTTCAGTTTGATGAAACTTAATTTTCTTTTCCACTACTCTATCTCTTCCATCCCCACCTTCCCCACTAATGTAAATGAAGTTCCTATGGTTGTTTTACGGTGTCATTTGGATGATGAGTGGGATAATATGGGGATGATTGATTGGGGTTCTAATGATGCACCTAATGTCGAAGTAATGGGAAGTCCACCTCCTACTTTTCTGACCGAAATTAGGGAGGGAGAAGGAGATCTTACTGCTGCAAAAGGGAATGACATAAAAGATGGCAATTCTAATGCAGTTAGGGGCAATGATTCTATTGTTGAATTTTCGTCTCATAATATTCGCACCCATCCAGCTGCTGTTGAATCTGCTGGTGTGTCTAGTGGGGTTGCGAGTACTGCTCTACTTGATCGAGGGCAACGAAATAAGAAGCCTTCCGTTCGTTTGCAAGATTATGTTTGAACTAACGCCATTCAACGCCTAGACCTACCACTTCCACCCACTTCGTCGGTATTTTCAGGTACTCCTTATCCTATTGCTCATTATAGAAATTATGATAAATTTTTTGTCAATCGTTGAGCTATCCTTGCAACCATTTCCGCAGAAAAGGAACCCACTTCTTATCGTGACGTAGTTCATGATCCTCGCTAACGTGAAGCCATGCTACGAAATTGAAAATGGAACATGGACAATTAAGACCCTGCCTTTAGGTAAGAGTGTAATAAGTTGTAAGAGGGTTTATCATATTAATTACAATTCTGATGAGACTGTTGAATGTTTTAAGGCTCGTTTGGTTATCTTGGGCAATAATCAAGTTAAAGACAATGACTATAATGAGACTTTTGCTCTTGTTGCTAAAATGGTCACTGTTCGTGCTCTTCTCGCTATAGTTGCTTCTAGGAATTAGGAATTGCATCAAATGGATGTGCATAATGCTCTCTTCAATGGTGACTTAGGTGAGGAAGTATATATGTGGTTGTCACTAGGCTTTTCTTCTTCTCATCCCGACACAGTTTGTCACCTTAGAAAATCTTTGTATGGTTTGTGACAAGCTCCTCGAAATTGGTTTTCCAAAAGAGCTAGAGCTCTTAACGCTTATGGTTTTTCTCAGACCTACGTTGATTATTCTCTTTTTACGTTACACATAGGTAATGATACCCTATGTGTTATTGTATATGTCGATAATTTGCTATTGCAGGGAATAATTCTGAAGTCGTTCATACACTGAAATTTTATCTTAGTAGATGCTTTCATATGAAGGATCTTGGCAAACTAAAATAATTTCTTGGCATAAAAGTTGTAACACCCCATTCCCGCAGAACCCGAACCCGATATCGACAGTGATACCCGGATCCGTGCCCCGCGAGGGTGG
>JANIIA010000191.1:4939217-4952194 GCA_027478495.1 Erythroxylum alaternifolium | reverse complement strand
AAAGAAATGTTTGGCTCAAATGGAAGCACTTCTCTTCCTCTTTCTTTTTCTCTTCCCTAGTAAACTTAATATAACTTTTGAAAACTAAGAAAAGATAAAACCTAATCTTTGTCTTCTTTCTGTTCTCTCATGAATGAAACCCTCTCTCCTTTCTTTCTTTTTCATGTTTTTCTCTTCATTCTCTCCCTTTATTCATGTTTTTCTTCATCTAATAAACAAGACAAAATTTTCCTCTTCCAATTATAGCCTTAATGAGTGTGAAAGGTCAACCTTACCCTTCCTTTTATGCTTCATGGTTTCCAAACTTAAGTGACATACCACAATTGCTCTCAATACATTCCTACTGCTTTAATTTAACTAACCAGTGTAATAAAATCATACTAACACTGTAATAATTAATTAAACTCCAATTATAATTCTATCATGACCTTATAATTTATTTAAACTATGTTTAATTCAACAAAAAAATCGGGGGTCAACATTTCTCCCCTTCTTAGAAGAATTTAGTCCTCGAAATTCTTACCTGAGTTATTGAAGAGGTATGGATACTTCTCCTTCATGGCCTCCAAGGGCTCCCACGTGGCCTCTTCTTTAGAATGGTTTTTCTATAGGACTTTAACCAACTGAAGTGTCTTGTTCCTAAGGACCTTTTCTTTAATGTCCAGAATCTCCACTAGAGTCTCCTCATGAGTCAGATAATCTCTTAACTGAACCTCAGTGGTCTGAATGATGTGGGAAGGATTTGATCTATATCTCCTTAATATGGAAATATGAAAAACATCATGTATCTGTGACAATTCTGGTGGCAGTGCCAATCTATAGACCAGTGGTCCAATCCTCTCAACAATCTCGTAGGGACCAACGTATATTGGGCTTAACTTGCCCTTCTTGCTAAACCTCAAGACTCCTTTCCAAGGAAATGTCTTAAGAAAGACTTTCTCACCAACTCCATACTCCATTTTCTTTCAGTGTGCATCATTATAGCTTTTCATTTTATCTTGAGCTGCTTTAAGTGTTTGCTTAATTATATTGACCTTGTCAACTGTCATCTGGAGTAACTCTAGTCCTATTAATTTACTTTCTCCTTCTTCATCCTAGCATATAGGAGTTCTACATCTTCTTCCATACAATGCTTTATAAGGAGCCATCTGAATGCTCTAGTGGTATGAATAATTGTAAGCAAATTCGACCAATAGTAAGTGCTCATCCCAAACACCTTTGAAATCTATCACGCAAGCCCTGAGCATTCCTTCTAGGATTTGAATGGTCCTCTCAGATTGACCATCTGTTTGGGGATGGAAAGTAGTGCTAAAATTTAACTTGGTCCGTAGAGCTTCTTGCATGCTTTCCCAAAATGTCAAAGTAAACCGAGGATCTTTGTTAGAAACGATGGAGTTTAGAATCCCATATAGTCTCACTATCTCATCAATGTACTTCTTTGCTAGCACATGCAGAGAATCAGTATGTTTAATTGCTAGAAAATGGGCTGACTTCGTCAAATTGTCAACAGTAACCCATATGGCATCATGCTTCCTACTGGTCTTCGCAAACCCATAAGAAAATCCATGGTTATCCTTTATCACTTCCACTCAAGAATGGACAATGGTTTTAACTTGCCTGAAGGTGCTTGGTATTCAGTCTTGACTTACTGACACATTAGACACTTGCTTGCATATTCTGCTACATCCTTATTCATACCTTTCCACTAGAAATGCTCTTTCAAATCTTTGTACATCCTGGTGCTACCTAGGTGTATGGCATAAGGCGCATTGTGGGCCTCATCGAGTATCTCATCCTTTACCTACTTGACATTTAAAATACAAAGTCTATTGCCTACAACCATAAGTCTAGCATCCCTCACTTCCACTTCAAATTGCTTGCCTTTCTTAATTTCTTCTCGGAGCTTATTCAAATATGCATCATGTTCTTATTACTCCTTAACTTTCTCTCTGAGTATTGGTCTCACTCTGAAATTAGCAATAATGCAATCAAGTTCCTCCTGTTTCAAGCTTATTTTAAGCTTAGCCATCTCTTTCAACAATGGTAGATAAATCGTTTGAACATGGGCTATGAAGAATTTCTTACTCAAAGCATCGGTCACTACATTTGCCTTGCCTAGATGGTATTCAATCAACAAGTCATAATCCTTAAAAAACTCTAACCACCTTCTTTGTCTCAAATTTAGCTCTTTCTGGCTCAATAAGTACTTGAGACTTTTATGATCTGCAAAAATTCTTGTCTAAACTCCATATAGATAATGTCTCTAAATTTTCAAGGCAAAAATTACTATTACTAATTCTAGATCATGGGTCGGGTAATTCAATTCATAAGGCTTTAGCTGTCGTGAGGCGTAAGCTATTACCTTGTCTCCTTACATCAACATACAACCCAAACCCTTTCTTGAAGCATCATCATAAACTGTATATCCCTCATCTCCCATAGACAAGGTAAGAATTAGAGCACTTATCAATCTGTGCTTAAACTCCTCAAAGCTCTTCTGACAACTTCTGATTTTCTTTAATAACTTGGTCATTGGAGCAGCTATGATGGAGAATCCTTCAACAAACCTCTTATAATATCCTGTCAGACCCAGAAAACTTCTCACTTCTGCCACTATCTTTGTTGCATTCCATTTCACCACTGTTTCAATTTTTCTCAGATCCTGTATTGTGTGGAAGAGCATCTTTGACACAAATTTCTTAGTATTTATTGAAGTTAGTTCATTGATTCAGGTTAGTTGTGCAAATAATTAATATTTATCATAGTAATTACTTTAATATTATGATTATTCTTATTCTTAGTTAGATTTATTATTCATATTTAATGTTATTATTATTATTATTATTATTATTGTAATAAGATTTCTACTTATTATTATTCTTTTTATTATTAAATTTATTATACGAAATTAATTATCTTATTATTATTATTATTATAAATTTTGTACCTATTATTATTTTTATTTTTATTATTAATTTTATTATACAAAATTAATTATCTATTTTATTTTTTAATTGTTATTACTATTATTTATTATTATTATTTATTTTTTTTATTGCTATTGCTGTTACTATTAATTTTTATTATAAATTTTACTTTTATAATCATTATTATTCATAATTAATTTTCTTATTATTATTGTGATTATTAAATTCCTTATTATTATTAATTATCTTGTTATTATTATTATTTGTTAACTTTTTTACTAATGCAAATCATTCGTTTTAAAATAATTAATTAATTATATATTTTCATTCATATTATACTGCGGGAGATTTTAGTCATTGACATTATTATTATATTCTGTCAATTACAACCAAACACATTTCTGTCCTCTAGACGGAGACAGTTTTATCTGTTTTGTCCATCATAACCAAACACCTCACTGTCTCCAATTTTTGTTTTGCTCCGTTTCCAAATTTTCGTCTCATTCCGTCTCTGCATATTGGAGACAGTAATCAAACGCTGCGAAATAGAACAACAATAACAATAATACTCAGTATAAATTTCGCTGAAAAGGTCTACTAGTTCGCAATCTTATCCCTAAGTAGTAAAAAAATTATATACATATATATTTTGCACAATATTTAAATTTACGGTTAGATTTGAGGAACTCGTAGCATCCAAAATACTTTGGAGATGTAATTTTGATTAAGTTGGATCTAACTTACTAATTTATGCTATTTAAGTTTTCTTGTATGTAAATAAAGTTGTTTCCTGACCGGTACAAGATAATGAAAGTGAGAATATTTATTTATGTTTCCAAACGGCCAGGAAATCATGATGAGTGTTTTTGTTTTCTCGCTTTATGCTAGTTGACAATAGGTCAAATCCAATCTCTGCGATACAGTTTCATGGATGCTTTTGTGTAGATAACAACTACCATGGAGCTTCCACATTTGGCATACATACAATTATGATTAGATCTAAACAAAATTGAAATAAGGCATAACCTAACCTAGTTTATGTACCAACTTAATTATAATAACACCAAACATCCATAATAAGGGACCTTAAAATTGGTGTTCTGTTCATTTTGCCATAATAAGATCATGAAGTTGACTCCATAAAAAACTCCAGTGGAAGCTCTTCTTCCATGGATCACCATTTCCAAATTTCTTAAACAATGTAAAGAAACTGAAACAGAAAGACAAGGGCAAAGGGTATTTGACTTTTTAATTTTTCATTTTTCAGCAGCAGATGATCACATATACAGAAATTGTAGTTTGGTGACAAAATCGTTCTTTCTCATCTTCTTTGGAAGTTGAGGAACTTGATACCATAGGCAAAAACAAAGAAAAAGAGGAGAACCCAACCAATGTGGGCAAACACTACAGGAATAAGAAAGTCATGGTCAAAACCAAGGTTATCCTTGAGGAATGCATCAACAGCCACTGGTTCTGATCCTGGAACTGCAAGAAGAGTCTTGTTGTCCCCAAATTGTGATGTAAGGACTCCATAGATTGTCCAAGCAACTGGAGATCCCCAGTAGTACCATCTCCACCACACAGGTATGAGCTGCAGTGCAAGCAAGCAATTGGAGTGAACATTGTTAAATCACATGATTTACCAAATTGATTATGTATAAATTTTGCCTGAATGCTAAATTCCAAAAACTCTAGTGTTGGTGTTCCACCTATCTATGCTTTGAAGAAATTTCGAAGGATTTCATTCGGAACAGGGTAGGAGGATTGCATACCGGTCTGGCGATGAGGAATCCAGAAAACAAATTCCAGAAGTTGATGAAGAAAGACATAACAATGGCGGCAATTTGGCGGCCAGGCGTAAGTGCAACAACCATCATTCCGTACATTGAGAAGTAGATAAAGCACATGAGGATAAAGTAGTAAAAGTACAGGATTTTCTCTGCTTTCCATTCCAGCCCCATCATAGAGTACAAAAGAAGAGCATACACAACAGCCTGGATGGCAACATAAATTGTCTCAATTGCCACCTACAAGCACAAAAGTTAGGGTTCGCGTCAGATAAAACACAACTATAAACATTTGTGATTAATCCTCAGGAAGTTGCTTATTGTATGAGATCATTTTACCTGAGCAAATGCATATGGTAACGCTGAATACATTCCTGCTGCTCTTTCACGGTAGAAAACTGTTCTTTCTATTGACACAACCGATTGAACAGTAGTTGCATTGGTGGCTCCGAGGAAAAAAACAGCCGCATAGGTAGCTCCAAGAAGATTGAATAGCTGCTGTTGATTTTTTCTGGTGATGTTAAAGATGCAAAGGAGTTAAGTCTTAGTGTACTTCCAAAAGCACTCAAGAAGAAAGTCTAGAACTGATCATGTTAGTAAAATTGCAGCTTACAGCTTGTTTCCTTGTTCCCAGAAGACGATACCAAATATGACCCCAATGACAATTGTCGTGAAGAAGCGAATAGCATTGTATTGGGAGTTCCTCCAGTATGACCAGTGTTGTTTCCAGAAACAAGCTTTGCATTGAGTTCTAAAGCTTTGGGAATATTTGGAGGGGAAGTAAAGATCCTTAGAGCCTGGTTGAGGAGTGCTAAGTTCTTTTATGAGCTTCTGATTTCTCCTGAAATGAGAACAAAAGGCGTTATGAGATACATATATTTGTCTGTTGGTTCAAACACATGTTTGTAACTTGATGGGATCATGTGAATAAAGACAATTATGTTATAATGATACTAACTGGTAAAGATTCGAGTTGGCATAAATCTCCGCAAAATCAACGTCAAGTTGAGCTTCTGCAGCTGTAGAGCTCACATCTAGCATCCAGGTTGCAGGATTGTAACCCTCTTTGATCTTAGGCACTCCCGGAATGGCCTGGAGGGAAGTTTAGATGTTGGTTATCTAGACAATGTAAATAAAGAAAACGAGGAAAATAAAACAGACAGGAAGACTCACTTCAAAGTATTCTACAAGCTTGTGAGAATGGCTACCAAGAGGTCCAGCATATATGACTTGTCCTCCTCTTTTCATCAAGAATAGCTGCAGCATACACAAAAAATTAGGTTATTTTCGAGTTATAGGTTATTATGAAGTAAGGCTAATTCATGGAAATTGTTAAGAATTAATGATCCTGTAGTAGAAATCACACCTCATCAAAAGCTTCAAATATGTCGATACTTGGTTGGTGAATGGTGCAAACAACTGTTCTGCCTGTATCCACAGTATTCCTCACAGTTCTCATAACAATGGCCGCAGCTCTTGCATCAAGTCCTGATGTAGGTTCATCCATGAAGATAATTGACGGATTAGCTACCAATTCTACAGCTATTGTCAGCCTCTTCCGCTGTTCAGTTGAAAGACCATCCACTCCTGGAAGACCGACTAGCGCATTCCTTAACGGTTTAAGCTCAACCAACTCCATGACTTCCTCAACAAACATCTGCACATAAAGAAGTACACTCAGAAATCTTATGATGACCTTTATTTTGAGACCTGAGAACAATAAACTTAAAGTTGCATGATTATATGGACAGTATTATATTCTGAATAGAATAATCAACTTCTATCAGGAAAAATTTAAGTTCACATTCGTGATTAGAAATCGTGCCTTTCTTGTCTCTTCTTTTACTTCTGCAGCAAGACGCAGCCAGGCAGAGTATAAGAGAGATTCATAAACTGTAACATACGGTGAATGGATGTCGTTTTGCTCACAATAACCACTGATCCGAGCAAATGTCTCCTGGTTCTTGGGATAACCAGAAATACTTATACTTCCTTCAATATATCCACCAGTCTTCCTTCCAGATAAGACATCCATTAGAGTGGTCTTGCCCGCGCCACTTACACCTACTAATGCTGTCAGGACACCAGGCCTAAATGCACCGCTAACATCATTTAGCAGTTGCAGTCGGTTCTCTTCAACTCCTTGGTTCTTAAGTTCCTGATAATTCACCAAGAGCATATTGAAATTTCAATTACTTGTGTGAATGCTGTCGCTAATGGATACTGTGCATTGGAGAAATCGACTCACCGCAGGCATGTCTACATAATAGTTCACATGGTTGAAAGCCAGTGAAAGGGGTTGAAATGGTAAAACCATCCCTTTCTTTGGTTGCGTTTTCAAACTACCATTTCTGCTGATACTATCTTGAGTATTTCTGACAGTCATTTTTGTTCCTGCGACAGATGATTGAGCATATGAAGTTGTTTAATCTCATTCTTATGCAAAACCTCTCCATGACGGTCTTCTTTTCAGTTCCTTATTTTCAAGATATAAAAGGATGAACCCTACTGATTAGAATTGAATGAATAACAGCCACTAACCTTCTGAATTCTCAGTGCTTTCAGGATTTTCTTCAACAACCACAGCTTTACTGTTACCAAAAGCTAAGATTAAGAAGACAAAGAAGATGGATTAGAAAATGGATATGATCCCAAAATTGTAAATTAAATTACCTTATGATATCACTTACGATTTAAATATGTCAGTGCCGCGATAAACAGGACATTGAACAGAAGAGAAAACAATAGAAGTGCCCCAGTAGATAGCCAATACCATCTTTCAGTTGTAAAGAGGCCTCTGTCCTTGAGAACTGAAATCCCAACTGTTGGTTCAGTGGGGTCACCAGTTTCCTGAAACAGAGAGGCTAATGTCAGCCACTTAACCTAAACTCTGCGGATTTTGAGTCCTCACAGAACAGAAGCAAACAACTTACCTCATTCCATCTCTCTGAAAGAAACTCGTTGATGGCTATGGCGTTCTGTCCGTACATCATTGGAGAAGCATAGTAACCCCACAGCATCCATGATTTAATGTCATCTGCAGGAAAAGGTAGGAAGATTGTTTGAAATGCTAAACAAGCACAGTCGTTAAAGTATCAGATTGCTTGCTCCGTTTATTACCTTTGGAAATGATATAGCCTCCTAGCAGAAAGACCACCAGTAAAGTACAGGTACCAAGTGTATTTGCTATAACATCTGTTCGTCCAACCGCAGCGATAAACCGAAATAGTGACAAAGCCATTTGGTGTATGCCGAACAAAGCCAAGAATTGCTTAAAAAACCTGTACAGATGTGATATTTCAGTTGAAGCCTATCCAATTTCATTAATATAAAAAATGATTAAAAGCTTACCTGCTTGCAGCAGGTGCAAAGCCAATGGTGTAATATGTAAGGATGATCCAAATTGCAGATTCGATTAAGGAGAGAGGAATTCTAAGGAGCCATATCGGCAGTGCAAAAGCCCACGCTGGGTAAAACAGGAAATCTCTCTGCTTGTAAAACACCGGAAGCCTCATAACAGTCATTGCAAGCTCTGCCATTCCGTTGAACATTACATTTAAAAGACTGAAAAATAGAGCTCCCAAGAATTTTGTTGCATCTTCTCTTCGACCAGTTTTCATCTCGGTTCTTAAGAAAACAGTGAAAGCAAGAACAGCCATGATTGTTATTTGTGTGGTTTTGAATATGAAAATGAAAGAGCTGCGTTTCATCAGTAGCCATTCCCGTGCAAAGCATGCCTGAAAGAGTTCCCAGTTGGAGATACCGTACTTATCAGTTACCAAAGCTGCAGGGTGAGTTCTAGATTTATCGTAAGGAACTCTGAGGTTATCCGAGAGTTGTTGCCCAACATGAAAGGACCTGAACGCTTGTACAAAGTCTGTCGCGGATACGTATTCATAGGGCTGATTCTTTCTAAACCAGTATTGTTGCTGGTCCTTCTTAGAACAAACCTCTTGCAGAAAATCTGCTACGCCCTTCCTTTCCGGACATTTGAAGCCAACATATTCAAAGAACTCGAGAATGTCTTCACGAGGTCCCTGGTAGACAATCTGGCCTTCTGAAAGTAGGATAACATCATCAAAGAGTTCGAATGTCTCAGGTGCAGGTTGCAGCAGAGCAATGACCATAGTGGCATCCATTATATGGACCATTTGCCTCATGAACTTGATTATCTGAAAAGTAGTGGAGCTGTCTAGGCCAGTCGATATTTCATCCATGAAAAATGCCTTGGCTGGTCCTACCAGCATTTCTCCTACATTCATTACCAAGAATTTCCCATCAGACTTAATAGCTATATAGCTGTAAATGGCAAGAACTGATACAGATAGTGAATTAGCACACACCAGTAGTTAGACGCTTCTTCTGTCCCCCAGAGATACCCCTTCTCATTTCATCTCCCACCATTATATCAGCACAGATATCCAATCCAAGTATCTGGGAGAGAATTTTAAGTATTAGGAAGTGATGAACTTGGGGAATGAAAAGGTCAATGTACAATTATACAACTAACCTTTAAAACATAGTCTGTACTCAAACTGGTTTCTTGGCCAGACATGGATGTGGCTTTCATGAATACATCAATATCAGGATCTGGTTTGATACCAACTTCCTTCTCACGTCTTGACAACTCCGTCAACATGTCATATCTAGTTCCAACTCCTAAGCAACGCCCGGAGAAATCAAGTGTTTCACGAACTGTCATTTCACCGTAGTGAAGGTCATGCTGACTAATATATGCACCGGTTCTTTCAGGTATGAACTCGGAAAACTCATGACCACAGTACGTGACTCTTCCTTTAACCTGTTGATCATTACACTTGTCATCAACACATAGAATGATGCAATTCTCAGGAATTGCCTGAACCTATAATCAGCATAATGGACATGCTTAGGAAGAATACGAACCCGTAAATCTCCACCAAGTTTCCCAGCCAGTGCTTTTAGCAATGTTGTTTTTCCTGAGCCAGGCGGCCCGAGAAGCAGTGTCATCCTGAACACGAAATGGCAATGAATGAATACTTTTCGCAGAAAATACAAGGTTTTATTACATGAGAGCTTCTTCACTTGAAGGACTTTGTGCATACCTGGATGGTTTCACTATTCCATTCACATCTTGGAGTATCTTGACTACCCTTTTCTTTGATGGGGAAAGACCAATCATCCCAAGAACTCCCTGTCAAAAATAATTTGTGTCTTGAAATTTGATCAAAAGACCAGGTTGCTTGTTTACTACTAGTGAACAAAGCTTAGCTTTCGTTTTATGAAGATTGGACTAGGAGTTTGGGGTCTAAAGTTCCCTATGCGGAATATTATCTTGCAGAAAGATGATGAGAAACAGAAGAGTGTACCTCAATTGCATTCAAGGTGGAATTATACAGAGTTGGAAGTGCTCTAGTCCCAACAAATGCATCTCCTTCAAGTGAAAAATTCTGAAACCTGACCTCAATCTTTGGGATGTCAATCCCTACCCTGTTTCAACATATCTCTAGTGTCATGAACATCGTAAGTTACAAGTAAAACGACAATATGAAAACTTGTTTTCAGTAGATTTCCAACCAAAAATTTTCGGAAAGATCGAACACTAAAAGAGATAAACAAACCTGTCAATTCTATTCCTAAGTCTCTTGAGGAATCTCTCATTGTCTTCCTCAACAACCTTAAGTATGCTCTCCATCAACAGCGTCTTATCCTGATAGCTAAGCTTTGTAACATCAACCTCATTTTGCACCAACCTGCCATTGCTAACCACCTGCTTTAGTACCCCTTTCCTCATTCTTTCATAAGTTGGCAGTCTCTCTATGGCAGCCATGAGCAGCTCCTCCCCATCGTCCACTATATGCCTGCTGTTTGAGCACCTCGTGAAAACGTCGGGCGAGTTCCATATTTCTCTTATGCTTGAAGAACGTGAACTTCTACTGCCAAAACTCATCTGCCTCGCCAGGTCATCCCCAAAAAGCCCTGCTGCTGCCATCTTTTGATGTCTTTTTGAATGTAACCTATGAATTATATTGGGTATTGGATGAAGACTCACGCAACCTACCAAAACTTTAACCTGTCCAAGGATTTAAGGACTTGTTTCGCTCATTAACACTGTCTAAATTCATATTATAGTGAAGAGGAATGGTAATGCATGCACAACCTGAAACATTATTTGTTCCCTCTACTTTGGAGTACAATGGGTATGTATGCTCTGTACCAGTTTATTGGAGTGGTTTATATAGTAGAGCCTTATCGAAAGAAGAAAGCCAAAAGTTCCAGTGTCAGGAGACCTACAAGTCTCCGTCACTTGTCTTTTTCTTTTATCGTTCAACTGGTCAATACGAGCCTGCTGAGATTTTGGAAAATATTGAAACTTGGAAGAAAAATTAATGATGGAGATGCATCACTCTTGCTCTGTGGCCGATAAATTTCAAGCTAAGTATAGAAATTTTGTAATATTTTAAAAATTGAACCGAAAATTAAAATAATAAGATAAAAATTTAAAAGTTTAATATTATTAAAAGAGATTATTATTAACTATGAAGTTTAATTAAAAAAGAAATTATTAAATAAAAAGTAATTTATTATTTTAGTTTATAAAAACTTATTATTTTATAAAAATTGACCGATTAATTAAAAATTGATCGATTTTTAACAACAAGAGTTAATCAAAATAAATTGAACTAAAATATTAAAAATTGAACTGAAAAATTGAATGGTTCAGAACTTTTATAATTAAACCGACCAATCGAATTTAATATTTGCCATAAATTTTCGTCAAACAAGAATGCAATAATTTAGTTTTGGTCCGTGACACTCTGTTTTGCTGACTACGATAATAAACAGATGGGTCCACATTTCATATGGTGGACCTGGGAAAATTAACCTTACCTTGCATCTCCCTGGACTTTTATCCAACTTCTGTAGTCTAAGCTAGTGAATTCTGATAACTATGAAAGAGCACCATACTAACTCGTTAATGGCGGATCACTGATGTGAGGCCTGCCACCTAAAATATGAATATAGCTTTTACATAAACAACAACTTTATATTAAATAATAGAGATAAAGCAGAGACACTTCGGTGAAATTTCTACTTAGAAGAAATAGAAATGCATGTCCAGTTACTAGTGAGAGGCGTATCAGAACACAGTATATTTCCTTGCAGCAAAAGAGTATGAACATAAACCATTTAACAACCATATGTGGAAGATCTTTTTTAAAGTCGTTGAAGATTGACAGTTGCATTCCTGTCTAACTACTTTTTATCGGAGAACGAGACCCACAGAATTTGGCACCTGCGTAATGTAGAATGAACACCATTAGTCAGTGGTCAATGGTCTCTACACATGACTTTGTGGCTTTTGTGGGGTCAACTTATGTGATGGTTTGAAGTCAAAAAGAGACTACGAAAGGAACAGCTGAAAAGGAGTCGTTGTCCTCAGTGATGGGAGGTCATAATTCTTCCCAGAAAAGGATAAAGTTTATGACGCCAATTTAGACTTTTCTAATTTAATTGATATTAAATAATGTATTTTATAAAAATTTAATCAAATATTTTTTATTAAATTTATAAATATATGATGTAAACAATTTAGATCTCTACTAACAAATACAAGAATTAAGAACTATTGCATTTAACATAACATGTTAGTCCGAGTTCGATCCAAAATTAATGAATAAGATTTGAGATGCTCGAATTTTAGGTTCATTTTAAACTTAAGCCCCTATTTAGTTGAGGGATTGGTAATGAAATGAGATTGAAATGAGATTGAACATAACATACTTCTATTGTTTGATTGAGGGTTTTATAATATAATAGAATAGAATGAGATGGAAGTGGAGGATTTCATATTACGTTTCATTTCATCCTAAACAGTGAAAATAAGAAACTTCCGATTCGGAAAGTTTAGGATGAAACGTAAATTAATAAATACATACTACCTAATATATACTCAATAATTTTTCTTAATACCAATTATTTCTTCTAACTCTACCCCTTTTCTCCAGACTCATTTATTACAGTCCACAAAAATTGTATATAATTAATAATATTTTCATATTATTT
Organism: Erythroxylum alaternifolium; assembly: GCA_027478495.1. Lineage (NCBI taxonomy): Eukaryota > Viridiplantae > Streptophyta > Magnoliopsida > Malpighiales > Erythroxylaceae > Erythroxylum > Erythroxylum alaternifolium. The sequence goes on along the minus strand of JANIIA010000191.1, from coordinate 4,939,434 downwards.
CTCCCTATCCTAATAATAATATTTTTATATTATTAATAATAAATTGTATATAATTAATAATATTTTTATATTATTTCTTCTTATCCTAATAATAATATTTTTATATTATTAATAATAATTGTATATAATTAATAATAAAATAAAATTTTTAATAAAATTTTTATTAATGAAAAATAGAAAATATATATAAACATTATTCTTTAATTGTTTGTATATA